>CAWUHX010000177.1:318379-765268 GCA_963922205.1 Romanomermis culicivorax
GACAATTTTTTCATATGTTAACAGACTAATAATTTATGAATTCAAAAGTTTTATGCAACATAATGTGAAAATCACTTATGAAAACCCACTTATGAATGTTTTATGCAACAGAATTTAGGCTTTAGCTTAAGAATCCATAACTTATTACAAATGAAAACGTTTTATGCAACAGGGCCCATATATAAAATAGGGGAATATAAAGGTCGAATTTTATACACAAAATGAGTGATGCAGCCCCGCTGTCATATCACATAAATTTATAGGATGATTTTATTGAAGGAAAAAATGCCATCAGCTAACAAACCTAAATAGTACTATTCAGCCTTCTGTAATCCTGCCCACAATGTTTTAAGGAAAAAATGCCATCAGCAAACTTCCAAGTTTATGATGGAAAATTGCTGGACTACTGAACAGAAAGAATTTTGTCTTTTTATTCCAAATTAATTTAATTGAAATTCTATTGGCATGCAGTGTACCTGTTGTGGTTCTGAATTCTTTACTATCTGGAAAGATAGAGATAGTTTGTTGATGAGAATCTACCATAGGATTATCTTTTATCATCCTACTGTTTGGGGTACCACAAACAAATGTTTATCATCAAAATGCACAGGCAAATATTTATAACACACAAGTATTTAAAGCCTGGTTCATATTCCTGCTCATTGCTCTGCGAGCATGCTTGGGGAGCATCTGCAGAGATCCTCATGAGCAAGTCCAGCAGAACAACAAGCACAGGAAATTTGCTAGCTGAGCTTGCTGCAGGTAGTAGACAGCTACAAGCAACACATGTTAAAAGTATAGGAAATGAAAAACTGCATATTGGCAATGTAAAACTCTGTAGAATTGTGTCTCATTTTACTCTTTATATAGTTTAAAATCAGCAGCCTGCTCTATTGATTGGCAGAATTTTTTGTTGAGAAAAATATTTGGCATGTCCATTCTGAAAAATTATCAGATGATGAAAAATTTAAACTTATTCAACTTGTTTGTGGAAAAGAATTTGTGTGGAAAATCTGATCACTTGATTGCAAGGACATCAGGGAAAAGCATAATGCCTTCAAAGACATTCAGGAAGAAAAAAATTTGATGCCCTCGAGCAATTGATAAACAATATCAATGTGGATTTATCATTGAAAATCACCAAGTTAATGGCCAAAATTGAATCACTAGTTAAACTACCAACATTGGCCGAATCACCAGATGGTTTATTTGACTCACAATTGATGACCTCAGTTTATCAAAAATCGATCATCAATCCCGGCCCATTGATGCAGACATAAATAATAGAGGCCCTCAAAATCGAAATGAAAAAAAAATAATGTTATCTTATTCGGCCTACTGATAAAAGAAAATATTTTGGACTCGATCAAATCAAACAAATTATTGACCATTATGGAGCAGATTTAAAAATCTATGTTGACTCATTCGTACGTACATTTTGTGATGGTCCACAAATTTCCAACAAACCAAAATTCAAAAAAGTTGTTTTCCTAGACAGTCTGTCGAAAAAATTGCTAATTAACGAGAGCAAGACCAGACTTGTCATATTTACTAAGAGAAATGGGTTGAAAACTATGTGCAGAATTTGAAAAATTGGAAGATAAAGATAATTTATTTATTAATTATTGTCTGGGTAAAATAGTGAAGAAAATGCCATGTCATAATCACAGTCTGCATGTTTGAGATGGAAGCTGTGCTGGTAAAAAAGTTGGGCCTGGAAATGTAAAAGAAATCCTAATTAAATCAATTCTCATAAATGTTCTTAGTATAAAAAATAAGATAATTTATCTGAATTCAATACTCAATAATTATGAATTCAATACTCAATAATTATGAATTCAATACTCAATAATTATGAATTCAATACTCAATAATTATGAATACAATACTCAATAATTATAATTAATTAAGTATTATTGTCTCTGATTTGTCCTTCCAGATTTTTAGGAAAGATAGAAACCGGCACGGAGGTGGCATATGTGTACTGGTGCGAAAATCTCATTTGATAAGAGTGATAAATATACCTCAGCATTTCAACTGTTTGGAAACTGTTGTAATTGATGTTCGAAATCTTGGGATTCAATGTATTTCATTATATAGAACTCCTTCAACTGATTATGAAACTGATGTAAAGTTGTGTCAATTTATTAAAAGGTCTAGTCTGAATAATAAACTGACAATTGTACTTGGAGATTTTAATTTGCCCAAAATAGATTGGACATCTCAAAGTATACCAAAAGATGACATGAGTATGATCTATTGGAATTATCTTAATAGATGTGGTTTCTCCCAATCGGTCATTCAACCCACTCGTGGCTCAATTGATGGCAGGGTATATCATAAATCAATATTTATCAAAAATATACACAAGACTGATTTTAATAATCTCTATAGTTGGTTTAACAATAAATGGAACATTAAATCATGGGAAGATTTAAAAGCAGATGGATGTCACATCACATGGATTGGCTACTTTAAGCTTAGAAACACCATTCCAAAAGAGTGGAATGCTTTAACTAAAGCATTTTACGACCTCGAATAATACGTGTTTGAGCCACAAAACTTTGACCCTAGACAAATAACTATAATAAAGAACCACTTAGTTACAGCGAGACTGGAATCTGCAGCTGAAGAAATCACATGGAAAAGTACCCTTGATCTTCCGGCAGACATTGACTTTGAAAAATCCTGGCATGTGATGCACAATTCGAAAGTATCACGTAGATATAAAAAATTTCAATTCAGGATGCTGCATACCTTACTCATAACACCAAAACTTTTAGTAAAATACACACTGAAAACAGACCCTGAATGTTTTTACTATGACTATCATGAGGATGACTGTTCCGGCAAGATTTTCAAAGCTTTATAAGAGAAAGGATAGATCACAAATTCACAATCAAGAATTAAACAGTTATTTTATGATTATGTGGTAATACAACCAAAGTCAAAAAAGGCTCCATAAATATTAGTCTTTTTTAGCGAAACTGGTTCTAAGATGTTCTTAAAGTGCCAATTGAGTATTTTTTAAGCATCTATCAGAGCAGAAACTTAAAAAATAAGTGATTTGAGTTTACAAAATAATTAAAGATGCCCTTAAGTGGGTAATTCAACCAACCCTATATGGGCCAGAGTGTCACCATCTCACCCCCAGGAACTGAAGTGCCAAGTTTTTCCTGTTAGTGTGTGTTTATTGCCTTATTTGAATTGTTATCGTATTTAAATAAAATACTTTGGGGAAAAAAATGTTTGTTGTCCAGATGTGAGAATGTCTGAAGTGAAGAGCCTGTTCTTACCTGAACAAAAACCTTACTTATTTTCTGATGAACTTTCGTGTAATATCTGTGAACCAATTTGACTGAAGAACATTCAAAAATAGTAAACATTTTTTCGATATTGGCTATGAAAATTGTTTGAGGTTTTTCTCTCTTGAGATTTTACTCGTTTCTCATCAATTTATGTCCTGTTTTCTGAGGATTCATTAGTTGACTAAAATTACCTGAATTTTTCAATGTCTCTATGAAAGAATGCTTCTCTCCTATTTACTTGTTCACAGAAACATATGCTATGTACCTCAAGATTCATTATCAAGAACTTTGCAAGTTTTGACCAGTTATTTCTGGTTGAAGGTTGGCAACAAGGGGTTTTCCATAAGTAACAGCATGAAAAAAACTACAGACATCTAAAGATTTACATAACAAAATTATATGCAATGAGGCTGCTTCTTCCTGATACATCCAACTGTACCAAAATTCACCCAATGACTATCAGTTTCTGATTTAAAGTTTTCTGCCTATAAAAAAATTTAAGTAATGATGGTAGCACTAGTATGTATTTTTACCATTTCCTGCAGAACCATGTTGCATTGAACTGAAATTTTGTGACTAATCCCTTAGAATTCTTTGAAAAATGCAGAGTAGAAGCTCTGTGTATGTGAAAGTCTAATCTTGATGTTATGTAGAAATTCAAGAATATACTTCTTCATTGGACAAATTCAGTTGCTCATCAACTATTTCTGTCGATTAAAAATCACAGTATGTCATTACATAGCCACAGTAGTGTAAAAAAGCTTTTAAAATTGATAAGCATGCTTAACTGTGCAATATGTAGCACCATTGTGTTCGAACTTTCCACAATAAGTGATTAGTTTGCCGGCTTCATATTGTTTCATTAAATCTTTTCCCTGAATAGTCAGACATTGTTTTGGCTTACAGAAATGAGCCTCCATGCTCATGAAGATTGTGATCATTGACTATTCATAATGATTAGGATGATGATACATTTCAACAATGGTTTCACAATCATCATCACAGCTGATGGTCGAGGATTATAACTGAGTGGCCCGCACATGAACTGACATCCTGGAAAAAACTATGATTAAAATTGAAAATTGACATGAGAAGAAATGAATAAATCACTTGTTACAAAAAAAGTTTGGAAAAACAGGACTCCATGCACTTCTGCAATGTTATGGGTGTTTCTTTTTTATTATTCTTCTGAGAAAGGAAAATGTTGATTGTATTCTCTATTAATTAAAAGGCTGTTTAACAGTAGGGAATATTTTGACTCCGCAGCCCCCAGATATTTTGGCTAAACAGGCACCAATTTTTACTGAATAGAGCTTTTTCATATTGTGTTACAGGAACCTGCAGCTAAAAGGATGAGATAGTCAATAATATTAGTTGAGTTCTGATTGCCTGAAAAATTTCTTGGCAATAGGGCCACAATGACCTACGCTCTGAAATCAATAAAAAAGTCAAATGACTAGTGTGTGTACCCACATATAGTACTTCCTTTGTTTGAATAACTGTGAGGTCTGCTCTTTGAAAACAGTTATTTTGTCAGCTGAGTACAGATTTCTACCATCAATGGTTTTTAATGTTCTGAAACTTGTTTCCAAAAATAAATTGTCTGGATCTGTATTGATAACACAATTTTGAAGGTTGAAAAATTGATATTTAATGTTTTCCAAATAATGTAGATAATTTTCCAAAAACATTGAGAACTATTTCCACCTTTCTGTAACAAGGAGCAGATTTTGATTATATGACCATCAATACAGCTTATGTTCTCAATCTGCTAAACTAATTTTTGATTATATTGGCATCTAGCCACCACAATAGGTACTCTTCTATTTATTGCCTCATCCAAGCCTGATAATTCACTGATGAGCAGGTTGAATGAGTAGTCAGAAATAGGGAGAAACCAATACAGAATGTCACTTAGAATTTCAACTCTTTGCAAATTAAGAATTCAGTAATGTTTTTCTAACAGATATTTGAAAGGTTGAACTCCTTGGAGAATATCTTCTATCATACAGAGAGTTGCATGACTAATCTTGTTCAAATAATTTCTATAAATCTCACAGTAATCACAAGGATAATTTCCTGTAATTCCATTAGGGCGCAAAAATTCAAACACTGATCTCCTGTCACCTACAATTTTAAATCCAATTTTTGAGCAATTTTACAATCTATTTATATAATGTTCATCTTATCCAACAAATCTTTTGAAGCCCTAGAAGTCATTTCCTATGTTTCTTTACAGTTGTATATGACAATAAGATAATTTCTGCCAATAATGGAGGATGAGTCATCAATTTCTGTTTGTGCTATATTTGCAGAATTCATATGCTTGCATGGTGAATTGATGTCATAGCTTAGCAAAATTTTTTCCAACCTTTCATGAAGCTTATTGGTTGCAATTTCACTCCTTGCACCCCATGTCACTATGCCATGCTCATGCTAATTATTTTTTATGTGAGTGTTGTATTTGTTCCGAATTTTTTCTCAAGGGGGAAAGAACAGTTGGACAGGCCTGGTTGCTCTGTATAACCAGGGCGAAAATTCTGGTTGCACAGTCTAAAATTAATAAATTAGCTTAATTCCATCCGAAAGATATAAAAAGCTAGTTTTCTTGTCTTTCATTTGATTTGGGTTGGTTATAGGCTTTCAAAACTCAAACTTCTTAGTTTTGGAGATAAAATAGAAATGTTGTTATGAGTAACTTAGTCAGTGCGTAGCAACAAAAATTTTTCTGGTATTTTTATATTTTACAGTGCTGGAAGATCTTTAGTTTTATTTCCATGACAGAAAGTTTAATTTTTCAATGAATTCAATGAACTTACAGTTGGGCAGACTACAACTCAAAAACTAGGAAAGCAACTGAGAATATTGATTTCTCAATAACTGGGAACTTCTACTTTGACTCAAAATGTTTTAATCACACAAAATTCAAAATTTTGATAAAGATTGTAGAAACACTTTGGTGAAATAACCAAAAAAAGCTTGTTTTTTGTCAAATTAATCAAAAAACATCACAGGATCGAATCCACAATATGTTGCTAATTAAAACCAATAAGCATTAGCTAAAATTTACATTTTATAACTGTGCACCAGTATATTTTTTTGTATTTGGTCTATTTGTACTTATACAAACAACTTCTCAAAAGCCATTTGTACTCCATTTTTGTTTGTACTTTTTTTTTGTAAAAAAACTAACATTTTTTGATTCACAGAAAAACACATCTTAGCAGAAAAATACATTTGTACAAATAATCACAAGGGTCAGTGAATGGCGCATCAATTTTTTCTCTCCTTCTCAGACATCAGACAAAGCCTGGGGAAATTTTTTAGCCATTTCTGATTGAATCCATAGATTTTTCTGTGGAAGAATAATTTTACTGATTTTTCTTCATCAGGTTGAACTTCATCGAAAACTGCTCCTTCAATACTGATGTTGTTGTCAGTATTCTCATGGACAACTGTGTTATCATCATTGTCTGAAGCATAAGGATTTCATACGGGTAAAACCAAAGGGTTACCAACAGTTGAAACCTATGCACCTGAGTGTATTACACCAGAAAGAATTGAAGCAGTAACAATCATTCATCCAGGATTGTTGTTCAATGCCTCTTTCATGGCAAACCCCAATATTGCTTTTTGCAGCTGGTCATGTAGTGGATTTTTTTTGAAAATGTGGACTTCAGTATTGGACACAGGCATTGGTTTGCTGGGGATCATTACATTGCTTTGCTGGAGATCATGCACAACAGTAGTAAGGCCGGCCAGTATACGTCATATGGTTAAGGATATCCCTTTTTTTTGTATGACCTATAATTTGTCATTTTTGGCTGGTTTATAGATCATATGGTAAGCATATAAACTCGATTTGTTGTCGATTTATAAGTCCTACAGTAAAGGATACAGGTTCTAGGGTTACCGTAATAGCAGAATTACAGTGATTTTTGGATTATGGTAATAGTGGAGTTAGGGTAATAGTCATGTTACTGTAGGTGGAAAAGTAAAATCTATGTGCAATGAAAAATGGAAAATGAAAATCAATGTTAAACAACAAATGGAAAACAAAAATGGATGTGGAACAAAAAAATAGATGTATGGTATGCATGTACTGTACAAACAAGTAAGGCCAAAAATGGATCTGGAAAAAACTGGAAAAACAGTGCCCATGTAGTGCAAAAAGGTGAGAGAGGTAAGGTAAAAAACACCAAAAATCTATCTGGAGAAAGCGACGGATTTCCTAAAACATCACGTGATTCACATCACAATTTTCCATTATGTTTTTCGTTATGTTTTGTGTTACAGTAATTCACATCAATTTTGCGTTTCGTTTTTATACTTATTTACATGCAATTTATGTGTACTTTTTATGTTTATTTCTGTTGCTTTCGCGCACTTTTATTTCCATTTCAATTTATTATTTTCAATCACACACGTAGACTATGGTATGTACCCGCTAACCAAGAATTTCCGTTAGAGATAAGCTCTCCGAGCTCATTGCTGTAATTAGAGCACAACGTGCACTTCTTATCAGTAAAAACTAGCGAGGTTTCGCAACGTGAAACGACTAGTTGGAAATTCTCACTAGTGACCTTCCTATGTTAAGCATGGAGAGCGAAAACTCGCCCCAATGCTTAACGTTGTGAGCTGGAAAATGTCTATGTGAGCATAGGCATCTTCTGCAACGATTTCCGCTGCAGAAGTTAGCTTGGGGGAGTGTTAACTCCGCCCAAGGCATACTGTAGTCTATCGAGCTCTTTAAAAGGGCATGTTTTGTCTTTTACTCACTCATTCTTGGGCCTAACTGGTTTTTCCTCGTTTTTAGCCTTACGTCGGGTTCGCCGTCATCCATTTTATTATATTTTGTTATTGTCAACTGCGCCCTGCCATATGTCAGTAGTAAGGCCAGCCCGTATAGGTCGTATGCTTAAGGATACCCTATCTTTTGTGTATGACCTATAATTTGTCATTTTTGGCTGATTTATAGGTCGTACAGTAAACATATACGATCAGCTTTTGGCGGATTTACAGGTCGTACAGTAAACATATACGGTCAATTTCTTCATTGATTTATAGGTCGTACAGTAAACATATACGGTCCATTTATAGGTCGTACGGTAAAGAATACATGTTCTAGAGTTACCGTAATAGTGAAATTACGGTAATTTTCGATTATGGTAATAGTGGAAATAGGGTAATAGGTGTGTTACTGTAGATGAAAAAGGAAAATCGATGATGAACAGAAAATGGAAAATGAAAATATATGTGGAACAAAAATGGACATACAGTATACAAGTACGACACAAAAAGTAAGGCAAAAAATCGATCTGGAAAAAACTGGAAATACAGTGCCTGTGTAGCACAAAGGTGAGAAAGGTAAGGTAAACAAAACACCAAAATTTGATCTGGAAAAAGTGGACGTATGGTGCATATAGTGTACAAAGGAAAAAAGGTGAAGTAACAAAACCAAAATCAATTTAGAAAAAGTGAACAAGGGAAAAGAGCACACCTAGGGGGCATAGAGAAAGAACATGCAGAAAAGATTATACATAGATCTGAAAGAGATGGTGTAGTGGACAAAGGAAAAAGAGCATGCCTAGTGGAAATAAAGAAAAGACCTACAGGAAAAATGTTATTGATCTAAGAAGAGAACATTAGACAGCAGTGAAGAAAGCACCTGTGCTTGATAAAAGAAAAACGCTACTAAATGACTTTTCAAAAATCTAATGTGTTGTTTGCTTATATTACAAAATAATCTTATCTAACCCATGACCCCGGACTACTGTAAGCTGTCTAGAAAAAAGAAAAAGGCCTAAGAAGGTAATGTATGAAAAACAAAAATTGATCTAAAGAGAACATGTAGTGGACAAAGAAAAAAGAGCATATGTAGTGGACAAAATAAAAAGACGCCCATAAATTATTGTCATTTCATGGAGAACATGTACTGGCCAGTATCAAAAATAACGAGTAATCTGAAAAAGGATAGTACCAGCAACAAATAAAGCAGTAAATGTTTTTTATTATAAAAAAATGAAATGTACATGATATATAAATATATAATGTATTTAAATACTATAATCTGTAAAGGTTTCACGATTTTTATCAAACATTACGAGAGAGTCAAATTCTGCGTATATAAGTGCTTCAATACAGCCATCTGGTATATCCTCTCCAAAATTCATCTGTAAACTGGTGGTTCCTTCACGTTAGAGTTCCCAAAAATTACCATCCATACCGCAAGGAGTCAAATCAAAAACAAAAACCGTGTTATGGGTTGTAAAAGAATTTCGAGTAATTTCATTACCCTTGTTATCTGTACCAATTCCTACACCCTCAAATAATTGTATAAAAGTGAGCAAATATTTGTTTTCTTTAAAATTTAACATATACGGTGTTGTAGGTGATGTTGTAGTACCACTTGTTATTTTAATTTCGTTTAGTCCGAAATGCTTAAAATTGAAGGGGCTTTGATAATAATCACCCCTAGCAGCCGAACCTTCAATGAGCACCACAACGAGACAATGAGGTAAAGGACCTGTGAACAATGAGTTCAGAGGGGCTGAGCGACAACTAGTTGTTATGTATAGACTTGTAACATGACATGGACGAATAGGGTATTTTGGAGCTGTATTTTGTAGCATGGATTCAATAGCTAGATTGATATTATCCGCAACTTCAACTTTTTTAATAAATAAAGACATGCTTTTAACCTCCATTTTATAAGCTTCGTTGTCAGTAGATATAAATTTTTGCAAGCAAAAATCATCTCTATGTCTGTATAAATCAATTTTCAAAGTACATTGATTCAATAGAAAACGTTCTTGCATAAATAGATCCGCATGTATAGGAGCCATTAATTCAACAACTGCACTGTTTTTAAACATCTGAACTCTTTCCAAAGCACCCTTGTTTTTCTTTATATCAAGAACATCGCCATTTTCAAAAGCATAACCAGCAGCTGCAACATATGTTGACTTAGCATCACGACCATAGTTCAATTCCCTTTCCAAATAAGATCTGTAAGCATATCTATTCCCACTAAAATGTTAAAATGTTAAAATTAAAAAAACGTGAACATACATTTAATTATAAAACTTACCTGTCAGATATTAATTTTCCATTTAAGTACATCTTGATCTGTTTAAAAAATGTTTTGCTGATCAAATTAATTGGTGCTACAACATTTCCAGTAGGGTTATTGTTGACATCGGATGTTAAAACGCAAGCACCACCATTAGCTTTCGTAATTCGAATAGTAAAATATATAAAATTTTTTGATAAATCTAGCATATATGAATCTGGTGAAACAACAAACTCATACGGTCCCTCATTAGTACAAGGATTCTGGAGTTGTATTTCAGACCAAAAACTTCTACGAATAGCTACTTGAGTTGGAGGTACGGTAAATAAATCTAATTCCATTTTACAACTAGGAGATGATGCAGCATCAATAAATTTACTCATTTCGAATAGATATCCTTAAAACCGACTATTCTACGTGGAGTCTTTTTTAAGAATGAGGAATGTTGTTTTAGCTGCTCATGCTCATGTTGCTTTATTTGACCATTATTCAACATTTTATTGCTCTTCAAATGTATCATAGAAGTTACATGTTTGCCCTTTCCTAGACCTTTTCCTTTCTGAATAGGATCACCTATCTCGTGTAATAAATTGCTTGCTGCATTTCGCCCTTGATCTGTAACACTTTCTTTGAAAGAGCGTCCTTCTACCATATCACCTGCAATTTTACAACCTGCAGCAAGTGTGCGTTTTCCTGCAGACTTCAACAAGGGCATAGCTAGTCGCCATAAACTCTTGAAAAAATTACCCAATCCAGCTCCCTGGTGTCTATAATAAAATGGGTATGCTTCTCTAAAACCTTCCAATGCACCACCACCTAATTGAAATTGACTATCTTGTATGCTCTGTTGATAAATCTTGACCCAGTAATCAACAGTTTCGGGAATATAAACTGTATGCATATATTGCTTTGCAGATAAAAATTAAATAAATAAATTAATTAAGAGCGTTTGCAAAAATTCAACCTGACGACAACGTGTCCAAAAGCAAATGAATGATTGATTGTGATAAATTCAATAGTATCCTAAGAATGAAGGAGTACATCGCCTGAAATGTAATTTAGCTATAACATTCCCAAATTGAAATGGTATAAACTCATTCATACTGTTTTTTATATTAATTTTAAGTACCGTAATTTCTTTCAATTGAATGGGTATATAGTGAGGTGTTTCATATAATCGGCTTACTATATCCTTGTATTTTCCCTGCACATTCACTATACGTAAAAGTGGTGCTAAACAATTTGATTTTCGATAATATTACAGTAAACATAAAAACTCTGTAAATCGTTTAAATTTGGTGGCTGAATCCCCAACATATATAAATGTTTATTTCCTGGATCGGCAAGAAAAATTGATTCGGATGGTGGTATATGAGTGTTAGAATTTTTTGGTGGTTTCTCTCCAACAGTATATAGGTTAACATTGACACTTCTATTTAAAAAATCTTCAGCAGTTGCATTAGAAGCAGTGTTAGTAGCGCTAAAACCAAGAATTTCCATTAAACGCTCGGTCAGATAAATTCTACACAAACTTGTACCACTTTTTATTTTTAAATTAACCAATCCTCGTCCATGTTCATCATGTGAAAATACAATTTCAATATTCGTTCCTGCAATTGCTGCTCCAATTTTAGCATTCAATTCCTCAATTAAATCGGCTACATTAAAGTAATGTTTTTCAAAAACTATTTCCACCATTTTTGGAAATTTCCACCATGGTTGGAAATTGTAGCCCAGCTGTATGGATATATTATTTCACTTAAGCCTACCTCCCAATTTCCATCTAGTTTTAAACGGTAGGGTAAATGAGCTGAAAAATCGGAGGGTGTGTTTCCATATTCGCTATTACTAGGAAGAGTAATATAAAATTGGTCATCAAATGTTATCATTATTATTGTTTATAGTGTTAGCTGTTGTGGCTATTGTCTTTAATGAGTTTGGAGGAGGTAACAGTGTTGGTACAGGACTGGGTAATAAATATCCTATACAAGCGCACAATAAGCCCACCCACAATTGTGCATTAGTATTGTAGAGAGATAAATTTATTATAGCCGTAATGACTACAATGTATATTAGTATGACCTGACTGAAGAACACCACTTTGATTGAAGGTAGACGTTTTCCAAGAAACTCCCAAAGACTGATGCGAGATGTTTCCGAATACCTACTATTACTACTGTCCATTTCAAAATAAAAAAAATTTTATTCAACAATTAACTAGTCAATCATAAATTTATAAAAAGGCGGAGCTAGTAAAGTAACCAATAAAATTACACAAGAATACATAAAGGAGGTGGAGCTAGTAAAGTAATAAAATTATACAAAAATAGGTAAAGAAGGCAGAGTTAACTCTTACAAATGTGTACATGAATTGTTTCCCAATCCACCTTCTACAGAAAACTTACAATGAAAGGACTTACAAACTAACTTATCATTATATGCAAAATTTGTATTACTAAAACTTCTGAACATTTTATACATAGGAACACATCGCGCTTTATAATACAAAAAATACAAAGTATATATACCACAAACTCTGCTAGAAACATTTTGTAGGTGTTTCACATTTATGTGTCTTACTGTAGCATTCTTGTTAATATAGTTTATAAAAGCAGGAATGATTGGTGGTAAACCATATGAATCAAAATAATATACAGAGTTGTCATTATCGAAATACATAGCGATCCAATGACTTCCTTTTTGAAAAGATGAATCTATGTTTGCAATTAGAGCGGCAGGTCTTTTAACTATCTTTGGTAATGTATCACAAGCAAAAACTCTGAGAAAAATTCTTGATAATAGTCTATCTTGTTGAACATAATATGCCAATTCAAAGTTGTTCATCGTAATCGTCGTCGTCGTTTTGTATATCCTTTTCCAAAATCCAGCAGTTGAATTTTTCAGGATAACCCCACCACTTCCCAAGTTGTTTATTTTGACCGTCTGGTAAATGTTTAGTTTTTAAAATCTTTTCAATTTTATATTCTTTGATATCAGGGTTAAAATCAATTTTCTGTAGCTCTTTTTCATAAAAACGACCTTCTATATCCTCTTCTTCCAAATCCTGAATTCTATAAAGTATTTGGTTTCTAGTCTTTACAGTTTGTTTTACCCTAAAAACTTCCTCACTCCATTGAGGTAAATAACCTTTGTCGAACACACCTCTATGCTTACTAATTCGCATGTAATCTCCTATATCAATCTTAGGTTTTCTAGTGTATGTGTTCTTGGGGTAAAGTCTCTGCCATATAAGTTTTTCATTGGAATAATTAAGATTAACTGGTTTTTCACCAATTGATCTATGAATAGAATGATTATATTTTGAAACTAATGTTGATAGAATATCGATCCATTTATAAGTGGTAAACTCTGTAAAATAACTAAACAATTTAGTTTTAAGGTTCTATTAAACCGTTCTACTATTGAACATTTTATGTCTTCATTCTGGGAAGTAAAAAATTGTATATCATTTACTTTTAATAATTTTTGGAAATCTTTGTTGACAAATTCTTTTCCTTTATCGCTGCGCACTCTCCAAGGGATTCGACCTCTTTTCAAAATATTTTGAAAAGCATCACATACATTCTTTGCATGTTTTGATTTCAATGGTTTAACCCATGCGTATTTACTTAATACATCTATACATATAAACATAAATTTATATCCATCATTGAAATCTGCTGAAGAAGACATATCTGCCAAATCAATTTCCCATTGTTGATCCATAGCTGTAACATAAATACGGTTACGTGAAAACTTTTTGTTGACTTGCTTATGTAATGTTTTTTGTTTTGAGAGCCAATCTTCAACATTTTTATGTGTAATTGATTATTGTGTTTTCTAGCTTCCACATATAATTTTTCAATGCTAGAAAAAGCTGTAGGGTTTCCGTGTAAATTTTTGTACAATTTTGAAAGTAGTCTATCCATTGTTCTAGTATAAAGGGGTATATCATCTAAGTTTTCTAGCTTTTCTCCGTATCTTCTTTTCTGTCGAGTTTCCTTTACTCAAGATTGTATTGTCTTCGATATCTTCTTCGTCACTTGAAAATACACCAACACCTTTCACGATGAATTTATTCAACTGTTTGAGACTACCGTTTGCCTGATTATCTGATTCTTCAGCAGCCCTTTGGTAGGAAAGTTTCCGAGGTAGAGTGAATAACATTCTGCGCAAAGGATTTCCTATAGCCTCGAAGGGTACATTATGTTTTCTCAAAGCATTAGCAAATTCGCCTACTCCAAGCGGTTGCATAATTTTTGAACATTTACTTGACAAATCATGTAATAAATGAATAATATGGGAACTGTCAATTAATTTCCCATCAATTAATATTTCTCCTTGCTTATTAACATGTATACTAGGGTTACGTCGCACATGTTCCAATAATGATGATGCAGAATGTTTAAATTGTTTAGGAATTCCACTGAGTAATTTCTCATCATTCAACCAATCTTTTTCCTCAACCTTTAAATTAATGCTATCACTTTCATTATTAGTATTTTCTTTTAAAATTATGGTAGCAGGTTGGGCGTTTTTGTGTTCAAAAGTTAAATATTGTGACAATAATTGAGAGTACATTTTGTATTGTTCTTTGGGTGTTAATGTATTATCCTTCATAATGCGCTCTAATTCGTTACGATACATATCAACTTGTCTAGCTATACCCATCTTTTCATTTGCACTCGACGAAGAAGAAGCCTGAGAGTTATTCAACTTATTCAGAACCTCATGAGGGATAAGAGCAAATTTACTAGCAAATTTCATTCTATAATAATTTCTCTGTAATGAAAGCTGCTAGTGTAGATAATAGAGCTGGTAGTACTAGAGGTAAAAATGCTCCACCACTTTGAACTATTCTTGTACCTTTATTATGTAAGTCTTTTTTCTTGTTTTTTTCGTGTCTTGTAGCTAAAGCTCTAAGCAATAATTTATGCTTTGCCAATTTCTTTTTTAACTTTGAATTAATAGGGATATTACCGTTCAATATGTTCAGACAAATTTCGCATATACAACAGATCAAATCAGGGGAAGAATGTTGAAGAAAAACACGTCTTTGATTACAATTTGAATTTGTCAACACATTGAGCTCGTGAATATATTTCTTTAATCTAGAAGCCATACAAAACAGACCGTACAGTACATAAAAATATTACAATAATGACCAAATGTTAAATGAACATTGAAACAGTTAATGTATTACATTAGGATAGTAATGAAGCTTCATTTTGTATAATAATATTCAACTCTTTGTGTCTAGAAAAAGCACACAATATATTCATATTCCTAAAAAACAGTTTATGTATTGTATCTAGCTTTAAAAAAAGATCTTCTACAAAAATAGAGCGAGGTTCCATCATATCCAATTCTATTAGTAATAATTTGGCAAAACACCAAAATTGTGTAACTTTTTTATGTCCCATAGGTAAACCAACTTTGCGACGTAAATGATTGCATGCCTTAGCTATGTCTTTGTGAAAAATCTTGGCTTCAGGTGAGAAACGAGTCCAAAACAGGGCGTTTTCACTGATGCCATTTGGGCTTGACAACACTGCCTGTCAGAAAATCGATGAATTTTCACCTGTATTAATTCCTTCGGATCTGTTCGAATATCTACTAGAATATACTGTAGCAAGGAAATGTTGGGGAATTCGAGCGCCGGGCATTTCTAACCTTATTTTGTTTTGGGAATTGGGATTTCTCACTCTGTTTCATAATTTAAATGTGCTTATTTATTTCTTAATAGTGTTCTTATCCTCCGTTTTTTTCATTCCGTCAAATACAGCCTATGGTGGAGAAAAATTTTGGGCTGTTCTGCCATTATTTTGTTTGAAATTTGTGAATATTTGAGGTAGAAAAACAACTCTTTTTTCTAGGATAATTCAGGTATCGAAATTTCTCGGTGCGTTCGCTTTAATTTTTTTCCACATGGTCACTGCTGAGAGCTGATCCCTCAAATCGTGCTTTTTGTCGAAAACATTTCAGATAAGCTAAAGCGTTTTAGAGGATGTTGCCATTTGGAGAAGAAAATTTTTACAAGAGAGAAGAAATATTTAGTTCATAAAACAATGCTGAATATTAATATTTTTGGCCGAACTTTAATAATTAGTATTCTTAATCATTAGTTCAAGAGCATACCTGTAAGAGCTCCGACCAGTTGGGGGGAGAGTAAACCCAAAATTTTGTAATGGGGGTCCCAACATTTCCGAAATTTGGGGAGGGGGGGTCGAAAAACGTCCAAAAAGGTGGGAAAAATTTTCAATATTTCCCAAAAAAACCAATTTTTTTCCTATATTTTTGTAGTTTTCCGAGTTTGGGGGGAGGGGGGTTGGGTATAGGGTGGACCAAGTATGGGGCTTTGTTGGCATAAGTACCTGTAAGACCTCCGACCAGTTGGGGGGGGGGGGGGTAAATCCGAAATTTTGGGGGGGTGGGGGTAGGAAAAAGTCGAAATTTTTCCCAAAAAATTTTTTTTTCCAAACTGGGGGGGGGGCGGGGGGGTTGGGGGGGGGGAAATGATTTTGGGTATAGGGTTGGCCGAGTTGGGGGGGGTCCCCCCCCAACACCCCCCCCCCCAAGTACAGGTATGCGTGTTGGGGTTCCAACACTTGGGTGAAGGGTCTGGCCAAGTTGGGGGGGGGGGCGTCTCCCCTCAACTTCCCCCCAATTACAGGTCGTATGTTCAGGAGCAGCTTTTAACAGGTCAACCTCTGCTCACCACATCACAGGCGTTTTTTGGGCAGACAAAAAATATTTTTTGTACATTTTTTCAAGTCTGAGTGGTTTAGGTACAGGGTTGACCCCAATTACAGGTATGGGCTCCAACTTCCTCTTACCCTATATCCTAATCATACATATAACAGGGCCCCGAGGTCTGGAGGGTTGGGCGCATACCAGAGCGCCCCATGGGGAGGGGTATGAGGGGGGTATTACCCCTACCTAAAGTCCTTAAAATCGATCACTGACTGCCTAATTTTGAGACAAAATGACGTGTTTAGTGGACATTCAGCTACACTACCCCCGAAAATTTTCAATTTTACCCCTACCTGAAAAATCTGACCTTGGGGACCTCTGGCGCATACATGTAATTTGGGGGGGGGGGGGGAAGTGCTATGGCAACCCCCCTCAGAAATCGTCGACCATATGGCTAGCCATTGGGCGACCGCCAACCCAAAGATTTTCCAATCCAATGGCTAGCCATATGGTAGCCGTTGGGACGCCCATACTTTTGGTCCTAAAAATACTGAAAACTGTCAATTTTTGATTAAAAATGTCAATTTTTGAACAAAAAATGGTAAAAAATGTGAATTTCATTGGCGCTTCGCGCCAAAGATACATTTTTTTCGGTCTTTTTAGGGAAAAATTACTAATTTTTTGAACTATTTTCAGACCTTTTTCGTGAAAAAAATCGAATTTTTTTCCTTGAGAGACCCCCCCCCCCAAATTTTGGGAATTATTGATTCCGGCCCCAAAAAAGTCGCCCAACCCAACCCCCTCCAGCATACATGTAACGGAGCTCCGAGGTCTGGGGGGGGGGGGGTTGGAGCACTTTTATGGGGCCGGGGGTCAGTAATTCCCAAAATTTTGGGGGGGAGGGGTCCCTGAAGGAAAAAAATTCGATTTTTTCAATGAAAAATGTCCGAAAAAACATGATAAAATATGTACTTATGGTGCGAAGTGCCAAGAAAATTGACGTTTTTGACCATTTTTTGTTCAAAAATTGACATTTTTCATGGAAAAAATGACATTTTTCAGTATTTTTCCAACTAAAACTATGGGGGTCCCTAGGGCTACCATATGGCTAGTCATAGGATTGGAAAATCCTGGGGGGGGGGGTCGCCCAATGGCTAGCCATATGGTCGACGATTTCTGGGGGGGGGGGGGTTCCCATAGCACTTCCCCCCCGCAATTACATGTATGCCCTCCAGACCTCGGGGCTCCGTTACATGTATGGTTGGGCGACTTTTTTGGACCGGGGGTCAGTAATTTTTGCGGGAGGGGTCTCTCAAGGAACAAAATCAATTTTTTCACGAAAAAAGTCCGAGAAGTAGTTCAAAAAATAGGAATTTTTTCTAAAAAGACTGAAAAAATTTATTCATGGCGTCAAGCGCCGAAAAAATTCCCATTTTTGACTATTTTTTGTTCAAAAATTGACTTTTCCCATTAAAAAATTAACATTTTTCAGTATTTATTAACTAAAAGTATGGGGGTCCCTACGGCTACCTGAAAAGAATTTAAGTAAGGTGTTTTTTGGCAGAAAAAGCCATGCTTGATCACCATTATCAAATAATCCTAATAATTTTCAACATCAAAAACGTATCATTATTCCATGTTTTGATTGTTGATCTTCATATCTGTAAGTGGAGAACTCTCCTCCTAACTTGGTGGCTCCCTCCAACTTGGTGGGACCTAGTACACAAATGTTGAGAAAATTGTGCGAACTTTTTCTGGTCTTTTTTTGAAAAAATTTCGGTTTTCTCTTTTTTTGGGACACCCCTCATCCTTTTAGGGAAACTTGGTACACCCACCCAGCCCCCAACTGATCGGACCTCTTACAGGTATTTTGGTCCGCTATACTTTTTGGTATTCAATGGAGATTCGTATTTCTCCTTTGACAAATTATTTGAGAAAAATGAACACATCAACTTTTGCAACGTCACACGATAGTTTTTTTGACATGACTTGAAGTCAAAAACTTTGTCAAGTAATCTTTAGAAATTTTGCTCTTCCCAAGTCATACTTTTTGAATCATATCTCATGAGGGTATGTAAATACGATTTTTAAGATGTTCAAAATAATAAATGCCCAATCGTTGAACTAAAACTTCATATTGATTAGGTAATCTATTTCTCGAAATGAATGTTTGGAAATAGATTTTCCACTGTTTCAAAATGTTAAAGATTCAGAAAATCAATTTGGTCGATATCTTAAGCTAATTCAAAGTCATTTATGCCTTTGGATCGCTTGTTTAAAAATTATTTCACTATGTGCTTCTCAAAATTCTAACTTAAAGCTCAAAACTTTTCATTTTTATTTGTTCCCCATTTGAGAAAAAAGGCAGGCGAAGGGCTCATCTGTACTCTTCCACATCTACCATACCTGTAAGACCTCCGATCAGTTGGGAGGGGGGTAGGGAAAAGTCGAAATTTTTCCCAAAAAAGGCCAAAAAACATACACTTTTTTGAAAATTTTTTCAATTTTTTCCAAACTGGGGGGGAAATGATTTTGGGTACAGGGTTGGCCGAGTTTGGAGGGGGGTCCCCCCCCCCAACCCTCCCCCTAAGTACAGGTATGACATCTACTTAACTTTCTTCCTTCATTTGAACTTCGATTTCTTTTGTTGTCAAAAATACTTTCCACTTCTTAATCAAGAATGTTTTGTTTAATTGATTATTGAAACAAAATGAATTGTTACAAATTTATTTATTGTAGTTAATTTTTTCCGATTCAAAAGCATGAAGCTTACGAACTTCAGGCATTTCGTAGGGAAAAGATTCGTCAATTCTGAAACTGCTCGGGAAATATGTATATGAAAAAATTTTCTCCAGCGGAAAAAGATTTGATAATCCATTAAATTGACGGAATTCTAGATCATCAACGATTATTTTGTCTGTGATCTGAGCAAAAATCGGACGATAAAATAATGTTTACATAGCTGTAATTGAGAGAGACCCTTCAACTCAGTCGGAGCCAAGTGTCAGTACTAGTGTTTTTTTGTATACATGTAAAAAATCTATCAAATCGTTTTACCTGGATTTTTTTCACACTAAAATGCCACAGTTTTGAGTGTATTTTTGCAAATTCAGTTCATGCTTGTATTTTTTCTGTTCTTTTTTAACGCTGTGAAAATTTTTAGATTCTGAGACTTTAAAATTCTGGAAAATAAATTTCTCAACCACTTATTTGACAGACATAAGATTCCGAGTTTCTATTCAGAAACATGTCTATCATTATACAAGTAAAATAAGTATACTTTTATGAGTTTTAAAATTTGAATCATCCCTTCTGAATAATGGTCAAAAGTTCAATTTCTTAGCATTTTAGAATGTTGAAACCAGAAAGTTTGCAAGCACTTCGTGTCAAATTAGTCACTGCATAATCAAGTTCTTTGATTTGTTCAATGTGCATTTTGTAGCATTTATTGTGACTCAATTTTGAGCATTTATCGAGATTCAATTTCAAGTTGAAAAAATTTCATTTTCCACTGATTTTTGCGGAATTAGTCGTCTTGAAAATGGAAGGTTGTTGAGTTGAGCATTTAATCTCACTGTTGAACTAAATGTGAAAGTGTACGGAGAAGCTGGGAAAAAAATCGCGCAAAAAATGTAATAATGTGCTATGCTAGTATATATTTTGTTAGTCATTTAATGAGACAGGTTGAATTAAAACTTAAATTCTGAGAGATTCAGATTTATAGATGATGCAAATTTGCACAATATTGCGTTCAGTCGAGCTTTTTATTGTTGTTTACGCCGTATTAGATCCACCGCGATTATTTTCGGGTTCTATGTTACTATGTACACATTTTGTTGCTGTTGATCATTTGGTTCAGCAATTTTTTGTGTTCTGGTTAACAAGACCCATATGACTGCTCCGAGTTATGTTGCTTTATAATTTACGTGAAATGCATGTTATGTCGCATTCGTGTATTATGTTTAATGTGTGCCCCCAGTTTACTTTGAGAAGATTCTCCTGGAAAGAAGTCCTTCTTGGTTTGAAATAGATGATGAAATAATATTTCAAAAAGTGGGTGTTCTTTCTGATTCAAATTTGGCAGAACGGTATTGTGAAGTTTTTTTTTATTAGTGGACAGGCCAGTGGAAGCAAAGAATGAGTAACTTTTTTCTGCCGAAAACGATTTTCATATATTATATATATCTAAATTTGGCTAGCGCTTGAATTGTTCCATATTTTGAAAGAAGATCTGCGGTTCTCAACTATTCTTGTTTTCACTTCAGTGATGAGTATGTCCTTAATAAAAACTTTTCGAGAATTCTAGGCGATGAACGGAAATTTGGGACTGAAAAGTTGCCAATGTTAAAGTTGTTCTTATTTTAAGATCAATGAGAAGATGCATTTTTCTGTGTTTTGGTAAATCTAAGCGTCATTTGTTATGGATCATGGTTGCAGTTGGCAAGTTCGCTGACTCTGCTGGGGCTCTTGGTCATTTTCACTTTAATAAAATAACTTAGAGCCCTATAATTAGTCGAAATTTTGAATACACTCGCAATTGAAATTCTTCACCTAAAATAACGTAAATAGGTATGTATTTCTGATCTTTAAATTTTGAGTAGCTAAATAGCATGAAAGGTAAGTGCGATTTTCATTGTAGAATTTTCGGAATCATGTTGCAATAGATTGAATTTAAACTGTCAAGTGAAAAATAATTTTAATTTTTTTTACAGCTTTTAGAACATTGATCTGGTGTGTATGCACATGCCATTAGAAGAAAAAAAACATTATTGACTTGATATCATCATTTTTTGTTTATTTTCTTACTTGATACTGGGAATAATAAATTTGTGTTAATCATTTTTTTGTGTTTTGGAGCTAGTGATTTATGTGTTTTCATACGAATCAAGGATTGTTACTTTTATTACTCATCTTGTATTTTCATAAGCTGATCAAGTACAATTTTGAAGCTAGCCTGCAGTTCATCTATTGACTTTGCACCTGTAATGATAAGTTTACCTTTATGGAAAAGTACAATGGTCAAATTTTGAGTGCCCATATGATAAAAAAGAGCTGGGAATAGTTCAGTAGTGTAATCACATTGATTTTTGAAGGTATTATAAAAAGTTTCAAGATTGATGGGCTTATTCATGTTTTGGAACCCAACTGCATTGCAAAGTCGAAAGATTTGAGGTCTTGGCCTATAGCCAAGCCTCAGCAAGACTTCTGTAGCACACTCAATGCATCTCCCTGCTTGCTCAACAGTTTTGACACCCACACAAACCAGTTTCCCCTTTTCGTACAACAACAGGAAGCATTTGGGTGTTACAATGTGCCAAATTAGGGATCAAAACTTTCCTCTGCTTAATCCTGCATTGTCTAATTTTTTCAGGAGAATTTAGATGGAGCTTACAACCAAGTTCAACTGTTACAGTCATATTTTGCAATTCTATTTTTAGAATATACTTATTTTCCTGAAGAGTAACTTCACTATAGTTTTTCTAGTCACTAACTGAACAGGCTTATCAGTATGAGTTCCGATAGAGATTTCAATTGTTTCTATATCTTTTATTGAAAGAGGAATGTAATGAGGAGCAGTGTAAATCTTATAAATAATGTCCCCAAAATTTCCTTCTATATTTACAATATGTAGGAGTAGGGCTAGAATATCCCCAGAAATCTGTTGCTCAATGATTTTACAGTAAATATACAGGATTTCAAATCCGGCTTTCTCAGCTGCAATTTTAAGAAGATCGGGAGTAGCTTTAAACTTGCTGATCAAAACGCCATGGGTTGCTTTAGTTTTGAGTTATGCTAAATTTTTTTCTACATGCCAATTGAATATGGGGCAAGACCTAGAAAATGTAGTTGGATCAAATGCTATGGATAACCCAATCAATGTTGAAAATTTCTACAATGGATGTAAAAACGGTGTGATAAAAAAGTTTTGGCAACTTTTTTTTTCTGCCCCAGGTGTGACGTCATGCCTTTTTTCCAGCTGGAAAAATGATGTCATAGTAGTCCCTCTATATTAGTAATATTATCTACTGGTATTTGACCTGAGCACCAACAAGTTCTCTTCCAACAGTGTATCAGCATGTTGCAGCAAAATTTGTAGGCTGTCAATGAATGATGAATGGAAATAAATTCTGAATATTCTCTATTCATTCAGTCACAGTTGGAATTATAACTCAAATTCTTACTTTTCGTGCTTCAAATGAAATGAAATGAAAAATGTTCATTGATGTTGTTACACAAAACAAAAAAAAAAGATATCCAGAACTTCAAGGTGTTTCCAATCACTGGAGCCTTATTTTTTCCTGTAGATTTTTTTGATTGGATGAGTCTGAATTTTTCCATCAAATATTTGTTTCTTGCTGAAAAATAAGATAAGACAAGGATGCAAGGTAGGGAAAATTATTTCTAGCGGATATGCAACTGAAAATTCTGAATTGCCGTGAAATTCTGCTACCAGCAAGTTGTTGTTCTGCCAAAGCAAAGAATTATCAAATGCATTGAAATCATGACCCCTTAATGGGCCTGAAAAATTCCAAGACCTTCAAGGGCCTGAAACATTTTAAAACTTAATACTCTGGTATGCTGAAAAATATTTCCACTGTGTTTTAGGTATGCTTTTATCTTTTTTCATCTACAGCTATCTGGCTAAGCTGTTTAACAAAACATCAATGTAAGCTTCTGGGAAACTCTGCCTTTAAACAGACTCTGCATGATGTTTAAGGCTGAATTATACTCCTTAGGCCTTCCTGGGCTTACCCTAGCTAGGCTATTCAGGGCTTGCCTAGCCTGGCATAGCACACTCTAGCATGCCATGAGGGAGCACAGTGTGGCTCAGGGAGCATAACATATTATGCTGGATAAGAAGTGGCAGATTTTACTGCAATAGTTGCAATGTGCATATTGGCCTACTGTAGAAATTATATTTTTTCTTTAAACTTCACGAGTTTTTGGACAAATTTTCAGTTGTTTTGGTGCCCAGATGAGTTCTGTGCACTAAATAGGCAGCTTACAAGCCGAACTATCTCATTTAATGTTACTTCAACTAATTATCCTGGAAATTTTCCTCCATTGGCAAATCATAACTGTTAGGATTTCAGTTTTTGCTAACATAGGAAGAAGGCATAGAAATAAACATAAGAACAATGCATGCAAATGAAACTTTCTTAGCAGGATGAATCCAGGCTGAATTTACCCAACTGCTTCAGCAATTATGTCAAAATGATTAATAATTCTTTTTTTGACAATTTTCATTTTACATCAACCCAGTTTGATCTACTTATCTCCAAGGTTTGGCCATTTCTCGCAGAGAGAAACACACAAAAACCAGTGACAATTCAATTTTGACAGATCTGAGTCAGAAATTCAAACTTCTGTCACAGGAAAACATCAGCATCAAAGTCGTACACATCAAATTTGCTTCTTCAACAAATTTAGCATTGGACCAGTCAAAAAATGGTGCCAATGGGCCTAAGTGCTCAAAACTTGTTGTGGAACTCCATGTTTTTATGGATAAAAAAACCCAAAACACCACTTACTTTTTTGACAGGATAATCAAACATAATTGAAAATGATTTTTTCCTCCATGGCTAATGCTGATGTGTTTCACTCATTAATAAGGGAATCATATTCTAGGTTCTGATTTCCGCTATCACTGCCCTCAGTGGTGGACTGATCAATGGAGCTTGAGCACTATGTTCCTCTGGATGTATTGACCCTGAAATATAGCCTACTACAAACCTGAAGAGAAATTACTCAAGATAGTTGAAATTACCATTGTCTGGCTCTGTTAGCAGCTAATGTTCTAGCTGACTGACTTTGTTCTTTCGTCCAATTTATGAGTATAAGCAATTCATTGTTGGCTGATTGAGTTGATGAACCTATGGGGTAACAGAACCTTAGCCAACAGAAGCCAACAGAAAATGTAGAGGATAGATGCTGTGACTCAAGGAGAAGTTTCAAAAAAAGATGATTTTAATACCCTGAAACTCAAATCTCAAGCATACTTTTTCTGACCTAAAAGAAAGGACAGTGATAAAATCAGAATTTTATCACTTTGAAATCGAAAAAAACTAAAGCAAGCAGTTTGGAATTGTTTTTCTACAGTAAACACAATATTTTCTCCCATATCACTGCTAAATAGTCGACTTTGTCTACAGCCAATTGAAAGAAACACTTTTTCCCTACATAATTTCATTAAGTACTTCCATGATATGATTAAAGAGCATCAAGAGAGCTTCAGAAATCTACAATATTATCAATGTCTAACCTGCCTTTGATGAGAAAATCCTAATGAGATACAGTTATATGTTTTCCATTGGATTAGGTCAAACACCTGAATTGCTGGGTAAAGTACACTGTGGCAATGTTGTGAGAAGCCCAGCAACTTTTGGTAGTGTTTTGAACACTGAACCTGTATCAGAAAGATTTATGCAGCCTGTCATTATGCTGGACAGATACCCCCTTAGGGCCTATGAGCAACCAATACCACAGGAGAAAAACTGCATTTGAAAAATGAAAGATACAACTGGTTCTGACACTTTTCAAATAAATTTTTGGCAGATAATCTATAATGTATTATACCACACTGAGCTAAACCAATATTCTATCAATCTATCTATTTGTTCACAGAAAAAAGTTCCATGTACCTCGAGTTTCATTGTGAAGAATTTTGTAAGCTTCATATTGTCTACAAAAATTTAGATGGAGTTCATACCAGTTATTTTCAGTTGATGTTTTGGCAAAAAAAGGTTATCCATAGGTAACAACATGAAAAAATATACAAACATAGAGAAGCAGATGACAAAAATATGTGCAATAAGGTTGATTCTTCCTGAGACCTCCACCTGTACAAAAACTCACTCCTTGACTACCAGTTTTGGATTTAGAATTTTTTGCCTCTAAATAATCTGAAATAAAGAGGATAGCACTACTTTGTATTTTTACCATTTCCTGCAGAACCATGACACATTGAACTGAAAATTCATGAGCACTGGCTACTAGGTTTTGCAAATTATTGGTTTTAAAATGCAGAGTAGAAGCTTTGCACGAATTCAATTGAGGGCAAGTCTAATTGTGATGTTATTCTGAAATACAAGCATATATTGCTTCATTAGTCTGACTCAGTTATGTGTGATGATGGAAAAATCTAATTCAGATTGCACACCAACTATTTCTGCTGATTAAAAATAATCATGTGTCAGCATTACCTCATTATGTAGCTATACCATTGTAGAAAGCTTTTAAAAATTGATAAGCATGCTTGACTGAGCAATATGTAGCACTATTGTGTGCAAATTTCCCACAACAAGTGAGTATTTTGCAGGCCTCTTATTGTTTCATCAAATCTTTTTCCTGAAATGTCAGAGATTGTTTTAGCTTACAGAAGAGGGACTCCATACTCATGAAAATTATGGTCTATGACTATTCATAATGATTAGGATTTTTTGTGAGGATAAGTTTCACTCATGGTGTCACATGCATCATAATAACTGATGGTGTAATATTTTTACTGACTGGCTGGAACATGAACTGGCATCCTGAAAAAAAGAACTATGAAGAAAATTGAAAATCGACATGAGAAGCCAAGAAGAAATAGCTTGTTATAGAAAAATGTTAGAAAAAAAGATTGTATGCAGTTCTTCAATGCAACAGGTGTTTATCCTGAGAAAAAATGGTTTACTGTATCTACCAGACTTTCCCATAGGGTATTGGATTACTATACCCTGAGGCTTTGGGAAAATTTTACTATATAACCGATTTTTGAGCAAATCCTGAATTGAATCAACTTAGAATAACTGAATGAAAAAACTTGCGATTAGATTATAAAAACACACTAGTACAACTGCGAACAGGAAAGGTATTCATTACAATCTTTTTTCAGACTAAATGTATTATTATTGAAAAAGTTGCTTTCTGTGAAACATCATCCGAAAATGATTTTGCTGTATTTTGTTCCAAAAAAACAGTTATTTATATCCAGTGCTTTCAGAAAAACTAAACTACTATCTCGATGAAAATGAACAGCCTTTCCAGCATTCATTGTGATTGTAGACAATTATATTCTTTTTAGGTATCCGAGCTACATTTGCCACCATTCTTAAAATGAAATCTAGTCTTGTGCTGTTTGAGAAAAAAATATTTACTATAAGTTTGACAGTATAATACTATATAAAAAACAATAGCATTTATGGCAAGCAACTTCAAAATATTGTGCTTTAATGGTAAATTTGTAAACTGGTCACTGTCGGAGTCCTCTAAATTCATTTCATTGTGTCGCTTTTTCTTTCTTTGAGTTGGGTCATCTGTTTGTAGATCTTATTATCAATCCAAGCTTTCGCATATTTCGCTGCATTGAATTTGATGATGTCATTCGGGCCGTTAATCTGCAGATGTAACAGGTCGGTGTGTGTGATGCCTAGCAGTTTTGATCTGCACGTAGTTTGAACATGATTCATGATGACAAAACCATGCTCCGCATCTGGGCTACCTATGGGTAAAACTAAAATCAGCTTGATCAGCTTAGAAACATTATCGCCCCAACAAATATCCAGACTCTTCAAGAAATGTTGCCAAAAGAAAATTGCTTCTTCCTTTTTGAAAAAACCAAACAGTGATAGTGTGTTCATGAATTTTTGTCAGACAGCAACTAGCAGGCTGTCAACTTTTAAATTTACATGAGCAACATCAATGTCGCCAAAAACAAAATAGCCATTTGTAATATGAGAGTTCCATAAATTGGCTACTAGTTCAATAGTAGGAGCTTTGACGCCTTTATGAAACGCAGACAATACAAAAATTTTATATCCACGAAGACTGAAGTCTGTTAATTGCATAGTAAGTCCATCTCCAGTTTCCGATGCACCCAATGCAATAAGTTAAATGTATTCCTTTTTTGGGGTTTTGTTGGATCATCTCTGTTAATTTCCTTTATAATTAAATTCGATCCACAGAAAGCAGAATTAATCAAAAAAGTAAAATAGCATAAAATGATAGCAAACAATATCGACATAAGCATTTCTATTCGATGAAATATTTTTAGGAGCAGAAACTCATTTTAAAATCCACAAACTAGAAAATGTAATGAATAAGTTCATTTTGTGCAATAGTCCAATATGATACAACAACTATGTAGTTAATGCACAAAAATCATTGAATCGACTAAAACTAGTTTCCTTTTCATAATTCCTTTGCTGATAATGTTATTGTTACAGTTCTTTCGTTTATTATAGCCCAATTATAGGGAATGGTTAGGTTTTGAATTTTTGATAGATATTTTTACCGTGCCATTGCCTATCACTATGAGAAGAATAGTTTCCATTCGTATTAAATTTTAATTATTTTAAAAATTTACTATAGACCCTATTTCCCTAATTTCCAATACCCTTATGTACCCAACAGTGGGAATGTATGGTGTCTACTATTAGTTCAGAGGCTGTTTAGCCAGAAGGGTATGTTGTGGCTCAGCAGCTGCATGGTTTTTTGACCAAATGGTATGATTTGGCTAAACAGCCAGACAGGCAGTAATTTTGATTAGATAGTGCTTTTTCATATGGTGTTACAGGAATGGGGAGCTGAGAAGATGAGGTATTCATTGATTTTAGTTGGGTTCTAGTTGCCTGCAAGTCCAATTTGAAATACTCAAAAATTGATATTTTATCTTTTTGAAACAATGTAGGTCATAGTAAACCATTTCCACTTTTCTGCAGCACAGAGTAAATTTTTATTGGATGACAATTGAGACAGCTAATGCTCTCAATCTGATAAAGTAAATTCTGGATAGTTCAGAAGATGAAAGTAACGTTTTGGAAGAATATTCTTCAAGTGGAGATTCTTATGATGAAGAGTTTTAACACCACAAGTAAGCATGTATACTGACTACTTGAAAGCAAGTTGTGCTGTCCTGAATGTAAGGAAGCATGAAGGTCAGGCTAGAAGGAACATACATTTCATAGAGCCTGGATGACAACTAAAATTTCCATAAGTATAGGACAAATTTCATTAGTACTGTGCTAGACAAGAACAATACGTGGACTCAGATTTTAGGTTAAAGTCACTAAAAATTTCGATTTTTTTACCAAGCAGTCTATAAAATAGGGCACGGGCTATGCAGCACCCAGTGCTGCATAACATTTCTACAGTATTTTTTTATTCAGCACCTGGCGCTGAATAGTCAAACTTTATAGTCTTTTTATTCAGCACCGGGCCCTGAATAACAGCTGAAATGATACTTGGTTATTCAGCACCCGGTAATAGTGATTACAGTAAACTTCACATAGTCGGTAGTACATGTTCAAGCTCACAAACCTGCTTGTACACAATAGATTATGGCGATGTGCATCACCGTGTTCTCAATTTCATTGTTACATGGTCCAAGTGTGTAGCACCGTCGATATACTTCAGTACTAAAATTTTTATGTTTTTTCAGGCACATTACAGACGTTCAATAAACGATCCAGGGGTTTGTGATATTTATGTTTTTGTCGTATTTTGTGTCATTGAATAAATTACCAGATATTGTCTTGTAGTGATTTAGCAACAATATTTTCATATGATTCCCGTACAGCCACAAAAAATTTGTAGTTGCACTCACAATTCAGCTACCATTGCTTTGGCAAGACGAAGCAGTACATAGTTTTCAATTTAATTTAAGTATCCACATACTCGGTTTACAATGGACAGTTTTACCTAAGTTTCCTTTTAAGATGAACATCAAAATCTGAGTTCAGTCTTTGGTTGTTATCATTTGAAAACGTTTTTTGTCGAGTTTTTAACTTAAACGAGCAGTGGAGATGTTCAGAATTTCAACAAGGAAAGAACATAAGCAACATTCAGTAATGCAGAATTTGGTAAGATTTTCCAGACATTGTGTTTGTAATTCCAATGGACATCAAATGGACAATCCAATAAAGTGATGTCCAACAGCAGTACCACAACTGAAATATAACGTTGGAGACATACTAACAGATCAAACAAAATATGAATGTTTCGTGTGGGCGGCATACATGCACATAGGGGGTTGGGGGTTTTGACTCCCAGTAGATTTTGATTGACCTCTAGCAGATTCTTGCTGACCCGCAAGCAATGATTGAGAAGACAACGAGGGAAAATGAGGAAGAGAGAAGAGAAAGTCGTCATAAAAATGGAAATGATCCTTCAGTTCAACAATTTTTCTAAACAAAGCATACTGCATTCCAAAAGAGTAACACTAAAACTGTAAAAAGTGCTGTCTATGCAAATTATTTAATATATCTGACTAATATAATTGTGAGAATATGCTGTTTGGATGAGAAAATTTTTCTAAGACCTTTTTTTCATTATCAAGAATGGAAAACAATTGTATTCCACCTCCCCCCCCCATCCTGGCTGACCCCCAGCAGAATTTCTATGCTGTGCATGTATGGTTGGGGGCCATGCCACCCTGGAAATGTTTGAAGTGTTAAAAGAAGGCAAAGGTAGACCTTCGGTTTTTTTTCAAGTCAAGTCAGAAAAAAGAAGGTCAAGTCAGAAATGAACAAGAAATCCTCTACATGGGAGAAGTAGAGTTGGTCATGACAACAAAATTGCAATGTCGACAATACCTACAAGTAGTAGTGCATGTAAATCAATTCAAATAATTGATGAAATATGCATTTTTATCCATAATTCCGGAATCTAAAGAAAAAAGATTGTAGGATAGATATAAATATTCAAAATAGATTCTATGATAACTATGTATTTTCAATAATAAAATGGTAAATCAAACCTATCAATGACAATAGCTCTTTAGATTTTAAGCCGGTGTTACACAAATTGATTATGAATTCTGAAACAATTTAATGGCATGCTAATCGTCTTCAGAAGCAAGGAGATTTGAATAACATGGTTTTAACGAAATGAAATTTCAATCTGGGACATGAAACTTGGAAAATCCAATTGACTATGATCACAAAGTTGGCCTGGGCTGCATGTGGCATATTTTTTGCCATTTATGTCGGTCTCCACATTCTCATATCAGCCAAACTTTGCAGTTTACCAGCAACTACGATAAATTGGGGAAAACAATGAAGGAAATAGACGAACCCTACACAAACACTTTAGTTTAATGAATATTTTTAATAACATGAACTTACAATTTTCGAGCTGGAAACCGCAGAAGAATCCTTCAAAGGGCTTAATTTGAAGGTAAAATAAAGTATGCATAATATCGGTGGATGATACTAAGCTGACAACAACAAACGTTGGGGATATCACAAATTTTACGGTATTGGTTGAATTTTTATCAAAATTTTTGTACCATTTGGCGTTTTAAGAGCTGTGCAGCTCTAAAGGAGGCATACTTGTGAAAAATGTCTCAGAAATCATTGCATTTTCCTAATGGCCTTTACCTACCTCTTGTGATATATTTATTATCTACACTCAGCAAAAAAGTTTAAACAGTCGAAAACAAGAAGCAAAAATAGAGAAAAATCATGTTTAGAGGCACTCCTGAGCATCTTCACCTACAGTGCTGCAGAACGTTATATTTTTATTCTTTGGACTATGCATTCCTACAGTAGCCTTGAAAGCAGCATTGCGATTCAAATACCCATTGGGAAGCTACACAGATCTAAAGAAAGTAAAATCCTGAAAAGTGCTCAAAAATCAATATTTTTCTGCATTTTCTGTTTTCATGGAGTTGGTTCATACTTTTCCTTCTTTTTTCCATCATCATTCTACAGTTCTTTTTTTAACAATATAAAATTTTTGAGGAAACATGGAAAAAGTGAATTTTGGTGCCTTTGAGCAATTGAACTATTATAAATTAAGATATTGTTTATTTTACAGAAGTTGGAAAAAGAATTTATAACTAGCTATTCTGATCAGACAGGTCAAACACTGATGAAATATGAAGCCGAGATATTAAACGGAACTTTGATTCGCTACATAGGTGGCAAAGGACTGTATTTCCAAAACGATTCTCGCCAGCTTTCACATTTGTATGTGTGCTGAATAGAATTTGGATGTAGAACCTACAGCAGCGCGGAACAATGCTACCAGTGGCTGAAATCGTTCCACTGCAATAGAGAAGACATATGCAGACGTAATACTCAACTCTAGCTAAGTCCTTTGATCTAATCAATTTCAATGTCAAACCGACAGACAAAATTTCCTTGTCTTTTCTTACTATATAAGCTGATCAACGACAAAATTATACTTACTATATAATATCATCATAATTCATCAAATTTTTAATTAATCATTCTTTACAGAAATTCTGGAGACAAATAATGCCTTCGAGATAAAGCAGCTGGGAAAGCTATGCATTGAAGAAAAGTGGTCTCAGATCAAGGTGCATGTCATGTTCTGCATTGACAAAATAAAGGTTATGTGGGATGTCCAAATAACAGTCCCCCTAAAAGACCTGTAGTGCCATATCTAGTCAACCACTCACTTTTTACCTAAAATTTGACCTCATTCCTTAAGACATAATTCAACTGTTGCAATGTACATTAGCTATAAAAATGATTACTTCTAATGAACTCTAAACGGACTAAAAGCATCAGTTTACTAAGCTACAATAATTCATTTTGATAATTATGCAGAAGACCTACAGTTTTCATTACATTATTTCAAATTTTCAATTTTCCAATGGATAGCAAACTTAAATTTACCCGAACTAACAAATCAAAGCTTCAAAGATATCAGTTCAAAATTGATAAAATATTTGCTGTTCTTTCAGAATTTACAAGAAACCATTATCTCATTAGGCGATTTTTATTTGGAACTGCATTATTTAGGATTACTTCATCAGCACAAACTGATTATGTCATTTCATAACCTGACTAATTCCTGTCATAATTATTTTTAAGTACAACATGAATATGGATTTTGGTGGAATATTGGATAGTACTGGAGGTCGACCAATCGTAGAATTCGTAAGGGATTCGTTCTGGGGAATAGGTACGAGCAGCAAAATTCTAACCAATGTTAGACTAAAAGTTTTCATGGATACTCTAAAATTGCACTATTAGTTTAATGTAAATTTCTGAAAAAGGCTATAGGAGGATTGATTCAATGAAAAGAATAAAGCAGAGAGGACAGTTTACACAACATTACACTGAATTTTTGATATAGCGCACTCACCTAATTTTTATACTATTTTCAGTAAATCTGGAAATGGTGGCCAAAACACGTCTGGCCAAATTCTCCAATTGATATGCCAGGGCAGTTATCCGGATTTTCTGCTGCTTGGTGATTCCATAGTCCACAAAGTTTCATTGTCCAAATGCTCGACTATATGTGTGCCTGGAGGAAAATTCAACAAGCTTCACATTTTTGCTGAACTTTTTGGTGTCTTGCCAAAAAAAGGAATTATTTTACATTTTGATTCGAACGACCTTGTCGACTTTCACAGAAACTATTCACAATGGTTTTCTGCAAATAATCCCAATGAAGTACGTGGTTTACCTGGTTACTCTACTGATCAATCTCATAATAATTTATCACCTGTACGTACTAACTTCAATTTGCAAATTCATAGCTTGCCCGCAGTTTCATGATATTGGTGAATAATATCATGGAGACATTCGGCATTTCTGTCATCTTGACAGACATTCTTCCCCGCTGTGCAGAGATGCGAGCTAAAAGGTATGTATAAGGTTTCATCAACAGCCTAGGAGTTCCTTCTTCATTTTTCAATTACAGGACGATGCATTGCACAAAACCCTAAATGAATTCATTACAGGAAAATAGCAGAATTTGCCTGCAAACTCAGCACGCAAGCTTTTAAACAATCATCAAAAATACACATTGTGCACTTGCATGACCATTTTGTGCACGATTTGGACCAACTATTTGACGATGGCTTACACTTGAATGAGCATGGAACCCAAAAATTCGCAGCTCTCCTAAGTGATGCTATAAAGAATCTGCAAAATTGAATATAACGTTATGCAATATAAATATATGTTGTGAAATCTAATTTAAAATTGGTAATTATGAATATTTCATTCTTTACATCACAGCAAATTCACTTAATTTCAACTTACTTCAAATGTCCATGTATAAATAGGTGGCAACAAAATAGGCCGCAAGGAAAAAAATATATTGACTAATTTACAACACATTGGAAATTCATTTCCACTTGGTACAGTGGAGTTAGCCTTTATAGAATTCAATGCAACTAATGTGAACCACATAATAATCTCAGTAGTAGCCTGATCAAAATTGAACAAACTGAGAAAATCATGCCAGACACGTTAGTGCAAGGTGGCTAAGCTCACCCATGCCTTATCCAAGCACTAAACGCGGGGACAAAGTCCCTAACTTCAACATGCAATGAAGCTGAAATTCTGGGTGAGCTGCACCATACATGTACCTGGTGTGAATTGTCCACAATTTGGCAGCTAAAAAGAAAAGTTAATCAAATGAATGAATTTAAGAAATTCTATACCTTTATGAGATAGCTAAATGGGCTTAGATGTACATGTATGGTGCTCATAAAGTACAATACGATCAAAACAATACAATTAAAACAAATAGCAAGTGGCAATGTATTTAAGCTTAGAAATCTCAACGAACTGACAGTTATAAGTTTGAGATAAATTTTTAGAATGCCTTTTTCTATTGCTCCAAAATGTTCCTACTTTTTTAAGGTAGAATATCACACTTTTTCATGTTCATAATATTTTCTTTTTTTCTACATTTTTGTGTTTTTAAGATTTTTAGAGATTCATGGTTTTTTATTGACACAAACATGATCCCTTACTCACCCTTTCAGCGGACCATTCCAATCATTACATTTATATTTATTTGTTTAATAAAGTAGCATTAAGATATATGGCAACAATAACTGTATGTAAATTTTCATCCCACAAATTCAGGTTGAGCTTTTCAGACATATCATTGATGTGATACAGTTTTTGATGATACAGATGAATGGAATTGACTCGGTAGACTCTACGGGATCTCCTACTGGCAAGATTAAGAAAGGTGGAATTTTAGTAAGAGAATGATGAAAAAAAGTTCGATTTCCATGGCAAGTAACAGTTCGAGATTCACTCAGGCCAGGAGAACAAAATAATTGACAAGGCGTCTCAGGCATTTTGCACCATAAATTCATAACTGATTACAGATTAAATGATACGTTTTTATCAATTAGAAAATCAAATGACACTCCAGAAGAGCCTTCAGTCATGATGGCATAATCTCAAGTTAACATGGAGCACGAACTTTTCACAGAACTTTTGCAAGTTTCTTTAAAATGATCAACAAATACATGAAAAATATTGTCCAAAAAGTCATATGTTCTTGATACGCATGGGAGTTGCAGAAATTGAGCCCATTGAAATTTGGCTTTTGAAAAATTGTTCTGACGACATAGGCCCAAAACTTCACCCAGAACTTTTACTGACTGATCTTCATGTTTGCTAAAAGTTTTTTTCTAACAATCCATCAGTTTCACAATTTTTGGCATGAAATGGCATTAAACATGAGTCAATAGTACAAGTATTTGTGAAAAAATACTTTTCTCCATTTTGATTTAACGTTAACTCGTAGGGTGTCAATGAAAGACCAGGAGGCACAGAGAGTAAACTGGAGTCTGTCGTTCGCTGCATCAATTCAGCTTTAGTTTCCAGAGGTTTATCTTTTCTGGCATGTGGCATTGTATCACATGAAGGACAATCGGACCAAAATCCAGTATCATTCCAAGGTTCTCCACGTGAAGACATATCAAGACATTCAGCATGGAACCATTCACCGCAAGAGGAACATTCAATCATTTTCAACTTTAGATCATCAGGGCGCCAACACACACAATATATGTCTACACTCGTTGAAATCGGCTTGATTTTCCTAAGGTTTTTGGAAAATGGAAATATGCTGAAATTTTTCTGCTCAAAAGATCGCAAAACATGTGCAACGATGTGAGAACCCAATTTATATACATTAGACGATGGATCATTCCCACGGCAGAGGTCGACAGCACAAGCAATTAAAAGTAATGTCTGTTCTTTCAAGGATGATGCCTCAGTAAAAGGCCACAGAGTGAACTCTAACTGTTTACGACTTTTAGGGATAGTAACTATGGATGCTGACTGAACAAAAATTGATCTCTCATGTTTAGATGGTTCACCATTTACTACAGCAAAATCTAATTTTTTGGCTGAAAAAACGTTAAATTTCCTGTTTCCATCATATTGCACAGTCAAATAAGTGTCCTTGAATTTCAGAATTTGCACAAAAAGTCCAGCTAGTTTGGTGAATTTTCTAGATTGCAGACCAAGGCATGGTTCTTGAGGATACAACAAATTTTGAGACAATCTCAACAAAGTAGCTGCCTTCGAAATTACTGAGTCGGGAACTGTTAGTCCACATTTTACAGCATCTTTTTCTAGACTATTCAGTTCTGTGTCAAACTTGGAATTCTTATTAATTACTCGCTGGGGTGCATTAATTCCTTTTGGTTTGGCAGGTGGCTTCCATTGTTTTCTGAAAAATGGTGTTACTTCAATTTCAGGCTTTTTTAATAATTTCTCTGAATCTAATTGTGACAATTTTTGGCTAGAATCAAGGTGCTTTTCCATGAGGTTAGGATAAATCGTCTGCACAGATGTGACATTTAACAATTGAGGGAACTCGTCAATTGAACTGATGACTTGGGAATTTTTTACAACATCACAATCTTTACTAACAGTCAATGGAATCATGTCCAAGTCAACTTTTTCAACAACAAGATCATCATCTTCGATAATGAGAATATTATTAAGAGATTAAGTTGTCAGTGATACTTTTTTACCTTCGTTCCAAGAGTTGTAAAGATCTTCCAGTAATTGAAAACGATTTTCATATTCAGATTGACTACACTTACTAGCAAGATCACTAATATGCTTACAAATTCGCATTAATCTACAATATTTTTCTTGGGCGGAAAGTTTTTTATGACTGATTTCTTTTATTTTCTGACTTGTGACCGACTTTTCTGTTTCTATAGAAATTTCTTTATTGACTATCACAGTTTCTTCACGATTATTATTGTTGATTCCATCACAAGTAGATGAACTAGAATTAGGTGGATTTGAGGAACAGTTGACTAATTCTGCAAGGTGTCGTTTTTGGAAACCAGTTGGAATAAGCTGCAAATTCAAAAGGGATAAAATGGCAAACTCACGAGCAGCAAAAATATGTCTGCACAGCAACTGAAAATTACAAAAAGATTCACAGGTACATATTGAGATCTCTGTACCACTAACTTTATGACGACTTGAGCTCCAGAAAACAACATAAAGTGCGTTTTCAACTTTTTCGCAATGAACTGAAGCTGATTTTTCAAGATAGTGGTTATATTCTTTCAACAATTGGTTAGCACCAAAATCAGTAAAATACTGGCGAATTATGGCAGACACTGAATCATTATTTTCCTCGAACATATTAGTTTTGATCTTACATTTACTCAAGTAATCACGATAATCAACATTGAAGTAGTGTGAGGCACAAAATGTAAACAGGCCTTCGATGCACTTGTCCATCACGGAATATTTCTTAATTACATCTTTGATATGCTTATTATATGCTTAAATGCGATTTGTGTCCTTCAGGCCAAAAGTTTTCAAATGTTTTCGAAAAGCTGATGTCCACATAGAACGACAACTGTACCAATTGGCTGTGAAATTCTCTTTAAAATCTGCAGGAATATGCATATTATTCGAGAGGCTTTCCCATGTTTGTTCAAACTGATCTTTGGAGCGGGTGAACAGCAAACGTTTCAAAGAGCAAACAACATCAGCTTTCACATTTTCTATGTTGTAATTTGATGATGACAAATGCTTCAAGTCTAGCTGAGAAAAATTAATTTCTCGGGCAAGGTTGCAAAAATTTCTTTGTACATGTACTTGACACAACAAAACTTGTGCATGCTCAATAATCTGATTGGCACATTTTACACTTTCAAAATCTTTATCTAGCAAAATGACTTCCATTTTTTGGATAGAATTGACATTGGATTCATAAAACTGCTCAAGGCAAGTTTGAACATGTTCATCAGTTCCTCTACTCAAGAAAGACCAGGCTACGATTCGACTTATGCCATTGCCATCAATGATAACAAATCTATAAAGTAAATAGTTGGAATCATTCAAGCGATAAGTGCCATCAATTTGCAATAGCTCTGGAAATGAGTCATACCACTTTCGCATAACACCAGATTGGAAAAAAATTACTACCATTTCTCTATTCTCGCTGCAGACTACTTTTGGGTAAGAATCAGCATCACAACTACTGCACTTTTCGAGAATATTCAATGATTATTCAACAGTTGAATTCCAAACAACAGCTGACTTTCTCATTCTATTCCTTAAGTCACGTACAGTTGCATTCTTGTTCCATTTTGATCTTATTCTATCTGTAACAAGTTTTATATTCGATCCTACATCTACTGCTTCGTTCAAATATTTGATAGCATCATCGGGAAGGAATCGATTTTCAGGATATTGAGAGAAAACGAATTGTGATACTTCATGATTGTGCACAAAGCAAGCGTCAGTAACAATCAGAACATTTTCTGATTGATGAAAGTGACAACTGATAAAACTTTGGCAACCTATGCTGAATGTGGACTGATTCTTTCGTATGCCTCAAGTTTTAATTTGACGTCTAATACCCTGCTTACAGTCAAGCTTCAGGCGAAGATAAACAAATGTTCGATTACCACCAGGTATTTTTTCAGCACGACATTTTGTGAAATGCTGGAAAGTTTCATCTGATAAATCTTTCAAACGCTTCAAAAATTCCTCATATGACTTGAATGTGTCACCAATTTTCACAATATTGTGGGAAACAGAGGACAGATCACAAGAGATTTCAGGAAACTGCGATTCTGATTCTCTACTTGACCCCATTGCAACACCAATAAAATGAAAATCGCGAAACAAATTGCGGTCCGAATAATAATTCACTAAAATGTTACCATAACAATTTGATCCACTAATATGAGGAAAATAACAAACCCAGGAGAACTGTTGAAATGATGGGAATTGGAAAATTTCGATGCAATACAGTGAACAATATTATCTACTGGATTTTTTAAAAATTTGACACTCACCTACTGTTTATATTCTGTATGTAATCTTCCGTTGAATAACTATGATGAGTCTCATCATTACTATGATTATCGAGATATAATTCCAATTAATTGACACTGATCAATAAACCCAGGTTATTGTGTTTGCTAATTTTAATCAAATTGTGATGACATCTACTGTATACATCACAAGATTAATCATTCGGGTGCTGAATAACCAAGTGTCATTTTGGCTGTTATTCAGCGCCCGGCGCTGAATAAAAAAAACTATAATGTTTGGTTATTCAGCACCAGGCGCTGAATAACCACTGCTGTAAAATAGTTGAAAAAGCAGAAATTTTTGTTCAAAAACTGTATTATATGTATTTTTGGTGTAGACCACTAAAGAATTGGAATTTTGGACCATTTTTTGTTCAAGAACAATCATGTTTCATAAAAAATTGATATTGTGCTGTATGTTTCTGACCAAAAGTATGGGGTCATTGATGACTTCTCAGCCTACTTCTAATTACAATCAAACCTCATAAATGTTAGAACCCACGCCCCCATCATTTGAAAGAAACAAAAAATGTATTTTTTGACTTTCTTGAGGGTAGTTTAGTTTTTTTTCTACAGTTTCGAGTAGCTCTGAGGTTTTTTCATGACTCTACAATTTTGAGATTTAGTCTGTATTGACCATTACCCATATATGTCTGATAATGACTGAAAGATACTTATAGTACTTTGCCAAAAGTTATATACATGAAGAATTTCTTCTAAATGGTTTTTCAATTCCTCAGATAAGTTGCTGATCAGAGGCAATGAATGATTAATGAGAATTGGTCTCCAGACTTGATCTCAATAATTATAAATAGTACAATTTGCCTCTGCACTCATTGTTCATTTTCTATTATTTAGATGACTTTCCAACATTGGTTGTTGGTGAGGTTGTGATGTAACTTTTAACCAAGACCTACACCTACAGCATCTGAGTATATGAACAAAAGTCTCATAGATATAATCCTTTGACCGACTCACTAGTGAGTATAAATGTTTGAAACATCTTTGAATGTCTAATCCAGATGCATCAAACAGCACATTACAAGTTGATACAGAAATTGATATCAGCCACACGATGACAGTGACACCAAACTATGTGGTCAAATCTCACAGCAGGATATCAGTGGATTAGTGAAGGTTGAACACCACTGTGAATCCAACTCTTTTCCCTTGAATAGAATAAACGAATCGTTTCCCTAGAAAAAAAATAAAATAACAATAAGTGCTAGTCTACACATTACAGAAATTTCTTAGCAAATAAACTGAAATCAGACAGTAAGTAACTCATTGAGGAATTGAGAAAAAATAAAAGTATTCGAGGCACAATGAGCTGAGGGCAATTGACATTTCTCGCAATTTTTGTTTGAAAAGACTTTGCTACCCAAAAATTAACATTCTCTTGTTTTTCCTTCATATAAAGCACTCATAGGTCTAGTCCCAGTTGAAATGATTTCTGTAGTTGAATTCCGTATGGCACTATACCTCAATAATATGTTTTTGATTGTAGAATTTCAAAAATAGAAATGCATGCAGCAGTGGGCATATGTACATCTTATACCTCGATCAGCATGATCAAAAAGCTGCATGCAGTAGTTACCGGAGATGTTGTAGAATGCTGTCCCATCAGCAGCACTAATAGTATAGTAATTGTATTGCTGTCACAATAATTTTTTTCATTCAATTAATGTTGTTGTCATCCCCTTTCAACCTTTAGAATTGAATTTCCAAGAATGAAAAGTACTTTGTGTATATTTCAACTTTCACTCTCATCAGGGGTGCCAGCCTCTAGATGATGAGTTAGGAATATCATTGGGTTGGGCATCTACTTGATCTTCTTGCTAGGTTTCAGAGCAAGATTTCTAGCATTGTTCAGGTTCCAAGCACATTCATTTATGCTGTCTTTGCTAGCTGTCCTGGAGTCTGTCGTCACTTGAACCATTAAGTTCTGCCAGCCAATCCATTTCAGCTCCTCTCGACTATGTGTTACTGCTGACCTCCATGAATTGGAGTCTGCTCATCAGCAGTGTCTATACCTCAGATGATTTTAGCTTACCAAAAAACCTCAGGGCATATTTTGTTATGAAGAAAACATAACTTCAAAAAAGGTATTCTCCTCAAGCTCTGCCCACTTACAGAATCTGTTGGGCTTGCATCTTCTGGTGATGTGAATAGCCTAGTTTCTTGCTCTTTTTCTTTCTCAGCTGATGTCTGAAGGTACCTTCATTGGTCTATTCATATTGCAGTCATTCAGATCTCCTGTTTCAGTATTGTTCTACTCTATTTTCATCTGAACTTTATAAAACTTTTTAATATCTGAATACATAGCCTGGTATAACTGTGTCTGGTTCACACCCACCCTATAGCCTTAGCAACATAAAACGTAGTAGCATGATGACATCATACAATAAATGCAAGTACTTACACATTGTGATGTTTGCCCACAAAATTCAAACTTGCTATTCGGTTACATATCGCGGTTTCAGTCTAGATGGCAAAAATTTAGTCAACCTTTGATCCTAGTGACTTAAACACTAAGTTAATGAGTGTAAGACTTGCATTATTTTTTGAAGAATATTGAGACCAGTGATCCTCCAATGACCAAGGGTCAACCGAGTGACCAGTGGTCCCTCAAGTCAATGAACATATTATTTAATGGAGATTAGCCCATTAACTGGCAATTTGAATGTTATCTAATATTCACTCAAGATTGGTGCCCAGGGGTTATCCGATTTGGTTGTCTCTATTTCATTTATGCTTGCTTATTTTTTTCTTGAAATGTTAATTTGCCTGATAGCCTATTTTTCGAAGTTCAAACATTTTTCTCATGGCTCATAAAATTCAACTTTTATTCAAATAAACATGCTAAATTGCAAAATTGGTTTTGGAAGATATCTTATAAGATTTATTTTTCTAGTAATCTAAGCCTTGTTCAGGAAATCTAATGTTTATCTGCATATACAGCCACCATTTTTAGACCTTTTGGTTTCAAAATTGCATTTTTGCAGGTTGTTTGTTTTCTGTCCCTCGAGGAATCACAGATACAGCTCTGCCTGGTTCTGAAACCCTTTTTTCCCAAAGTCTTGAAAAATCTATCTGAAAAAAACAAATATTGAAAAAACTCTGATTTATTTGTATCTCTTGAATAAATGAAAAATCATATTCATGGTCAACTATAGTCCATTTTTCTTCTGGTGCTTTTGAGTAATAAACCTGAAGAGCATGTGCTAGTTTCAATTTTGTGGATATTTTATTTTTATTAAATTTTACTGTTGAATTGTAATTAGTTTAAAAATTCACCAAATTGTTTCAAAGTTCTGGAATGATCAGTTTCTGCTAAATTTTTCTTTTCTATCCTTTTTCAGTGATGCTTGAATTTTTCTTGAAGAAAAAGGTAAGCAGTTAGCAACTTCTCCTGAACTTGTTCTATCTTCACCATGTTTCATCAGAGAGAAGGGAATTCGATTAGCAAGGAAAAAGTCTTTCTCAAAGTTTTTCATTTCCCCAAAATATTCATAAATGCTACAAGTCAATTGGAGGAAAAGAGCTCTGCAGGTTATTATTTGCATTTTCCTAGAGAGAAGGGAATTCGATCATCAAGGAAAAATTCTTTCTCAAAGTATTTCATTTCCCAAAAATATTCATAAATGCTACAAGTCAATTCGAGGAAAAGAGCTCTGCAGGTTATTATTTGCATTTTCAAAAGATTTTTTGTGAGATCTACCAAGACAAAGAACGTGGGATGACACATGGAGAGAGAACGGAAAAATATCACTAGCCTCAAAATGGGAGTAATAGACTAATTCTCCACCATCAAAAGGTTTGCTGAATTGATCGACCAGAGGTCACTCAGCTGATGACCCTTGGTCATTAATCTTGAGTGAATAATAGATGACTTTCAAATTACCAGTTAATGGGCTAATTCTCTATGAAAAAAATGTTCGCTGACATGAGTAACCAATGGTCACTCAAATGACCCCAGGTCATTTGAAGGATCACTAGTCTCAATCTCGAATTAACACAGCAAAACATAGCATTTACTTTGTTCATTATTCTTCAAAAAATAATGCAAGCATTATACTCATTAAGTTACTGTTTAGGTTACTTGTGTCAAAGGTTGACTAAATTTTTATCATCACAACCGAAACCCTGATGCCCAATGAAATAGCAAGTTTAAATTTCGCGCACTAACAATGTGATGCACAAGTACTTGGGTATATTGTATGACGTGAAAATGCTACTACATTTACTGTAGGTACCTTTTACATTGCTGAAGCTATAGAGTAGGTTTGAACCAGATGCAGTAATACCCATAGTTCCACACCTTGTCACACCGTTCCTTGCATTGTTTTCATTATTCATTTCCTAAATGAGCTTACAGATTTCAATAGATTCCAATGCAAAGACCACAGGAATGCAATGAAAATTTTAAAATAAGATAAAATTGGTTTTGCTGATACCCAAAAATTGCTGCCACTAAATAATTATAGTTATCTCAGTGTAACGGCAACTGGTAGACCCCATCTGAACAGTGCAATATATCAGATCTTTGATCTGTGTGTATTTTGCATTTGTACCTGTTTATAGTGACTTTGTTCAGGCTATGAACTTAGTTAGATCTGTCAGAGTAACAGTATACTATGTCACTCATAAGAATATAAGAAATAGACTGAAAACTAGTTTCTGTGAAAACAAGTCAATGAGTGGAAATTCAGTAGGGTGCTGGCCAGGTACTTGTTCATCGCAAGCACAGTTTTCAGGACTAGAGTTGCTGGAAAAATTTCAGCTGTTACTCAATCCGCAGAGAAATTGTGAGATTAGGGAATGACTGCCTCTTCTTATCAAAAATCAAGAGCTTTTGCGAGGAAGAGACAGGCCATATATGTAACTGGAAAATAGAATCTCGCAGTTCAAATTTTACTTTCATTATGCAAATTATCAATTTAAAGAAGACAATAATAATTACTCAACATAAGTGACACATTGGAAATTGAATGATTGAGCCCTCATGAAAAAAAAAATTGGAATTCGGCCTGCACTAGGCAATACAAAGCAGCCAAAGAGCGCCTCTGACATAAGGTTGGCATGCATATGATTGTAAGAGTATTGTAAAGCCTGCTGCAGACTATAGAAAATGGGTTGGTGTACCCACCAAAACTCGAAAAAATTAGCCTTATCCTGGAAAACTTGTATATTTACAATTCCTGGAACAACTATTCTATAGATCTTTCTCATAATGAAAACAACAACAATGCCATCACATTTTATTTAGGGTGTTGAATGATCAGAATAACTATGAAACAATGGCATTTTTTTCTCAAATTTGAACTCAGGCCTCAAGAGTTGTGATCAGTTTTGCAGCTACACGACTGATTATGCCATGTCCTCCTGAAATTTCCACCTTTTGATGTTTCAGCCCTTTGTGGCAGAACCTATATTGTTGAGCTCCTAAAGATGCTGCAATTTTGAGAAATATTAATCTGTATTATGAGTACACCCAAAAAAAATTGCAGTCATAGAAAAGTCAGACAGCAGGACACTTTTCAACTCTTGAAAGTCAAATGAGAATCTCTGAAGCATCATGCCTCACCAAGAATTCATATTTTTTGTGTGTCTTCCCTACACATTTTTTGGCATTTTCTTCTCATGGCTATTTTTATTTGATTTTTGGCTCATGTTTACTTTTTTTTGATATTTTCTGAAATTCTTTCTTCATTTCTTTATTTTCTTCAGCATATTCTTTGTTTACTTTCCTCTGTCCCTTTCCCTCATCTTTTTGGATAACAATTTCACTTGTTTTTTGTGTGCCTCTTTAGCTATAATGCTTGGTTTATTATTTGCTTTTTGAGCCAATCAAGTTCATTTTTCTTATTTTTGATTCTGTTTTGCACAGTTTTTTGCTATCTCAACTTTTCCTGTGATGATCTCGCTTTTATGTGCATTGATTATGTTTCTACAATTATTTTTACTATTTTCTTTTTTTCTGTTTCTCTCACACTAAATTATTTTTTTATTGCTTTGCATTTTTCTATGTTCAAGCTTGAAAATAGTAAAATGTGTCTTGTCAACATTGAGAAACTCGTTCCCAACATACTCTGCAAGATTTGATGCATGTCCACAATGCCGATGACAACTTCCTCTTTTTTTCTATCAAATTTTATTTTATTCTGTTCGTCTGAAGCTCAAATTAATTTGATTCAATTTTGATTTAAACAGAATATCATATCCCATTCCTAGATGCCTGGTTTGCCAGGCCACCAGTGAAGATCAAATAAATGGCAAGGCTGATGAAGAAACTGAAGATTCCAAACACTTTGACAGTCATCAACAAAATATAGCCATTGTCCCTGATGAGGATGAAACACACCAAACATAAATCAATGGCTGGACAAACACCCCCAACCACATAACTATCAGCCAAGTAAATGTTTGAAGCTGAGTGAGTGAATGAGTTGTTATCATCCACGTTTTTTTAGTCAATATGTTGTCAATAGCTGACCTGATTGGATGCAAGTGAACCACACTGTTAACAAGTTTGTCATTCTGATGTGTTTAATCTTATTTTATCCTATTTTCTCATTTTTAGATGTCTGGTTGGCCGACCTAACATTGCCACCAGTCAAGCAGAGGACCACCACCCTCAACTGATTTTACATCTACCAGTCCAACTACCTCAACCCTCTGCACGTCTACCAGAGGAAATAGTTGATAAAATTATTTGAGAAGCAAGGTAATAGCACACTGCTCACATTTATTATATATTTGCAGATAATAGTTAAAATGAACTAAGTACACAAAATTTGTGCATGAAATAGAAAACTTCACTTTTTATAGGTAAACTAAGGAGCAGTCTACTTTAGATTCCATTCTGCAGGGTAAAAATGTTCCAAAAAAACTTTCAAACTGTTAGTAGCAGTTATGAACTGGATGATTCTGTAACAGGTCAGAAACATGGCACATCAGAAATCACAACAGAAAACACACCAGAAAATGCAGTTTCAAAGATCACTCAGCTGACAAAAGGACTTTATGTCTGCACTGAGGGATGGCCATTGGTATCTACGAGCTATCAGCACCAAAGTGTCCAGCCAAGATGTCATTATGATGAGCCTTGATGATGGTAGTAACTATGGATCTGGGTAGTAACTATGGATCAATCTTGTTGGACTCGCCTGTCCATTTCTGAAGGATGTTATCCAACAGGTGGTAGCCATCAACACGATTCTGATCACCATAGGGTTTTAGTGATCTCAGAATTGAGGCTAGATCCGGATCCTCAAATTGAGCTGCTAGAAGGTCACCTTGCTGCGCACCAGTCGATATCTCAGCATAAGTCTCTGATCTGGCCAGGTGCTGCACAACATCAGTGATCTCGTTTGATCTCCCCAGGCACTGCTCACCATCAGTGATCATCATTGCTTGCCCCTCAGGTCTGTAAAGAGGAGTATCGTCATTACTCTGACTGGTGAGAGGATTAGGATCCAGTAGGTGCACAACATCTGTGATCTCTGAAGCTGTTAGGTCCGAGGAACAACAATCCATAGTGTTTTTATAATTATTAAAAATTGAAAAAAGGCTTCATTAACATGTCACTTACAATTGGGTTTTTTGAAAATTATGGCGTCCAACTAAGCCATCATCATCAGCATCTGCTACTAATCTTATCATGGACCTCCAGATTCTTTGCTTGAAAGCATTCTCTCAAGAAAAATGTAAGGTATTCATCACACCTCTGACAACTGATGGTGGTTGGGTTCAAATTGTTGTCTCTGATTTTCATTGAAGCAAACACAACTAAATGCTCAATTTTTTCTCAAAATACTTCAATTTTTCAATAATTTCCTGCAAGGTAATGATTGATTATGGTTAACCCTCTGTCAGAACCAGAGGCCAGTGTTGAGGAATAAAAAACTGTTGATATTCAGAGACAGCCTATGGCAACTTCTGTTTATGAACAATTTACACTACCATTATCCTGACTAAGCCAAAAAATTTGAACTGAAAGGTACAAGTAAAATGAAGCAAAATTAGGCTTGAATTTTTCTCCAATGTACACATATCTGCTTTTTTGTGAATCTCTAGTTTTGGGTTGCCATCACATGCTGATTCATCTACACATTTGCCAAGATTTTATTTTGTTTATTGGTCAGCCCATTTTGGGTTCATCAGTGATTAAGTGACAATAGCGCAAAGGTATAAATTCATGTGCAGGTATATAACAATGACCAGCAAATACAATCCTTGGATCAACTGGACTATGGATATGGCATACAGATACCTCATGTATTCATTAGGCACATAGCTGATGGATCGGGCCACCTGGAAAAAGAACAAGGTTGCCAGGAGATAAGCTGATAGGTGGCTGATGGTGGCACATTAATAATACTTTTTGCTTATCTTTCTTGCTTACATCGTTTTAGTACAGCTAAATAAACATCATGAGTATGGCCAAACACAGAAAAGGCACATATGAATGGGAAAAGTGGATGAAAACAAATCAAAAACATGATCTATAATTGGACACAGGTAAAAGTTTATATGATAGGAGTATGAATATAAATTTTAATTCGGAAAACATTCACTTTTCTAAATATGTTGCTCCTGAATACTAATGATGAATAGTTCAATTTTACAAGCATATTGTTGAACCTTTTTGTTCCTGAAGTTGTCCTAGTGCGTGAAGTTCAAGGTATTCATATTTTGCCCGAACTTTCTTCTTTGAGAATTTGCACAAAGTAAACAACTTGAATCAACAGAAATGCCTCTAATATCCCTCTTTTTTATGAAAACAGTTGTATTGTGTCTGTCTTTTCTCATGTTTATATACTTGTGAAAGATATTGCTGTGAATGATGTGAATTCTATTACCTCACAGTTGTTCAATCCTTTTACAATCTTGACTACATTTTTTATTGTGCAGAATGTTCCAGCTATGTATCACTCTTTTTGGTTTTTTTGTAATCCAAATAATTTTAAAGTGGTCTGAATAAACTTTACACAGTTATAGCTTAGACATTGTTGATTTTTAAAAAAGTTTTGTACCTTGAGTACATCTATTTGTGTGTTATGATACATTAGTTGTTTCCTTTTCTTCATCTCAAGGTGCAAAAGTAGCCACATCTTTCCAGTCCGCCCAAAATGTTGTTATGGTGCAGAGAAAATTCCATACTGAGTTTGTTGCCTTATAATCCATACTACATTGCTAAAGAAGTACTTCATCCCCCAATGATGATTGTCTCCACAGCTATTGGCCAGAGAGGGGTTTTTGATATCTTTTTCTCTGGTGAATCAATAAACAGTGCTTGTTACATTGACATGGTACAAAATCAATTCTTCCCAATTTTATCCAAAAAAAATCTGGAAAAAGATGTCATTTTATGCAGGATGGCCTTCCTTCCCATTAGGGTGAGATAGTCTGTGATTGGTTTCAATGAATAGTTTCCCAACAGGTTGATATTTGTGGGTCACCTTACATGTCTTGGCCATTATGATCACTTGATGTGACACTGTGTGACTTTCCTTAGCGGGTTTATTAAATTAAAGGTCTACACCACAGGTCCAGCTTACATTCTTGGGTTGAAGAATCAACTAATTCAAGCACTCGATGAAGTTACAGTAGAAATGTGAAAAAAGTACTTATAGAATATCATCAATGCCTGCAAGAAATGATTGAAAATTTTGGTGATCCCCTCAAAGTTTATAATTATTGACTTAAATCATATAATGCAATGAAAATTGGTTAAAATAAAATATGATGCCTAGTGATGATTCCTGTAAGGTTTCATCATTTACCGATCAGTAATGACTGAATGGTAGGTGAAACTTGGCTCGAACACCCTGTGCATGCATTTATCTTGTGTCATCCCATAGATATGAGGGTTCATGGCTTTTCTGATGCTTATATTGACATGAAAGATATTGTATCATAAGAATCTAAACAATTCAAGCAGAACTATTGAACATTTCTCCTACTATATGCAAGAGCAGATAAATCTTGATGATTAGAAGGGGTAGGCTAACTCCATAATCAGTTACCTAGCAGCTGTTCTACCTTTTACAGTTTTGATTAAATATTTCTACATGCATTCAGTTTTGTCATCCCATAGATATGAGGTTCCATGGTTTTTTTATGTTTACATACAAGTAGAAGAAGTTGCATCAAAGGGATTTGAATGGATGTAATAGGTGAATAGCTCTGACCAAGATAACAAGGAACTGAAAGCTGTTCTATCTTTTTTCATATTCTTTATATACTTCATTCCCCCTTATTTTTATGAAAATTAACAAAAAAACATTTCGAAAAAAAATTTTCATATGGAAAATTTTGATATCTGCAAATTTGATTTGCATATCTGTCGATTAGATGTTGTGAAATAGTGGATAACTGTCTGCACCCTTCTCCAAAATCAATGGTTTACCCTTGCATATCAACCAAAAAAGTCACCAAGCTTGGTAACAGATGGGAAATAATTTTGAAAAAAATTCACAGTCTGAAAAACATATCAACTTTTTAGACCTGCCAATCGCAGATATCCACAATTTTCTCCATCTGTCATGTAGACATAAATATATGCTCAGAAAATGCAGAATCTGCCTTTCTCATTTGCAAATAAAACAGGGGATATGTGACCCTTTATATTTAACAATATCATCAACTGCTGATTAGACCATGTTGCCAGTTTTTGCCCATAAGGTTCAGCAGGAAATGATGTTGAGAGAAACCCAGCCCCTCCTACATGAAGGGTCAAACTGGGAGAGGTATGACAGAAGACTGGGGCATTATTTGAAATAATCAAGAGAATGCAGTAGTCTGGAAAGGAAACAGTCCAAATCAAAGTAAATTGCATAAGAATAAAGGAAATTCAATCAAAAATCACAACTGCATTGTTAAGTGTCACAAAAATTGAAAAAAAGTTAGTCATCCTCAAGATGTTAATAGTTTAAGAATTTGTTATTGAAACTCATATTTGCACATGTTGAAGAGAAAAACGCAGCTGCCCCAGAGCACAAAGTGAAATGCTTATGTGCAAAGTGATATGAAGCTATACTTTTTAGGAAATGCACACAGAACTAGGAGTACAGAAGCAATGGATTTTGTTGACAATGGATTTCACCCCTATTCAGCAAAACAAACAACAGTGAAACTCAAAATAGGGAGACTATTGATATGAGGTCTGACCAATTGAGCAAAAAGATTTCACAGATTTACCAAAAAAAAACATTCTTTTCCTAATTTCTTCTGAGCTTGGGGGGATTAGGTGTGGGGTTGACCAAGTCGGGGATGGGTGTTCCCCCAATAACATGTATACTCAACTGTTTCAAAGTATTTCTGTGATTTAGAATGCTACTCGGAAAAAAATACAAAGCAATGCTATTTCTTTCTTCAAATTCGAAAAGGAATCATTCTGGGTAAACTGGAATCGCCTACTTAGGGATAAAAGAACAGGACTGTTAGCAAGTACTTTCTAAACATCATCATCAGTTACAAGTGGTAAAGGGCCCATGACTTACATCAAACTAAAACTTGAAGTGGGTGGTTTGGACGATTAATAATGTGGCAGGAAGGGCAGTTTGGGTTGAAAAAGGACTTAATTGATTGTTGAGTAGTGGTTTGGATGATTAAGGTTTTTAAACAGGGAGGGACATTATGGGTGCAATATTAAAAAAGAAATTCAGATGGATGGTTTGGATGCTTACTCTTATTTTGTTGGAAAGGATGGAAATTTCTGTGATACAACATGATGTTGGCCTATGTTGAGTAGTAGGTATTATTGCTATGTCTTGTGTTGGCACAAAAAAAATTGTACATGTATTCTGGTGGTAGTATATGGTCTTTGAACAGTTGAAATATTGTTAGTGGATATATAACTAAGTTGAGAAAAACGCCCATGACAAACAGCAGTATACAACTTTTGAGCCCAAAAATTATAGAGAAAAAGCTTTTTTATTCGTAACCTAATGTCCCCTCATCGACTGTTTGTAGCAAAAGTCAGTTTGTTGACTATATGATGAGGTTAATAAGAGCTGAATAGTATCATGGAATTTCGCCCATACAGAAAATAAATGCAGCAAAGTTCAAATAGTGCTGGCAAAACCTACCAGATGACTCTTTGGGGTTAAGTAAGCTAGGAGTATGAAATATTGAATTTCCTGAAGAAAAAGTTGTTTCATTGTTTCATGAGTAATAAGAGCTGGATAATTTTGTGGGAATTGCCAATACAGAAAATAAATGCAGCAAAGTCCAAATGACTACTGACAGAACACCGTCCAAATGACTACTGACAGAACACCATACACCATTTGACTCTTCCGGTTCAAGAAACCTAGGAGCATAAAATATTGAATTTAGTGGAGAAAAAGTTGTTTGCTTTGTCATTTGCTTGTATTTGTCGACCCACTCTTAAGCTTTTGTTGGGTCTATTCCACTTTGCATTGTTTTTTTTCTGTAAAAATTCCAAACTATGCCTCTTAGAGGAAAGGAAAAGGCTTTATCAGAACAAGATTTTTTATAATTGTGCATATGTTGGAAAAATTGATTTTAAGAATTTGTTTGATTGTAAGGAGGTATATGGAATGATGTGGGTACTTTGTTGTCTTTTGATGAGAAACTCTGATGTTTCCACAGATTTTTGAAATATTTTTATGGGATGCAGTTCAGCACAACATGAAGCCTGAACTAAGTTGCCTTCGAGAATTTCGACCATGTGTGCTCCATTGACAGTCACTAAAATTAATGTTTATGGGGACTCTTGAAATGAAGAATTGCCAATATGCATGGCTTGAAGAGTGTTGAATCTATCACAGCTCACTTGGACGAGTTTTCATATAGACAAAACATTAAAGATGATCATGGGTCTCAGTTACATAACAGATGGCATTTTGATTTTTGATTGTCTATAAGGATTGAATATGCATAGTTAACCACACACTTGTTGTATTTATCTTTTGATCTTGTTGAACATTTCTAATTTTATGTGAACCAAACGATTACTGTGTACAAAACATTAAAATAAAGTGACTGTTGGGCATTGTTGAGTTAATTTTTAACACCACTTTTGAGAAAAAGATGCTCTTGTGATGCCTTACTAATTCCTGTTGAAAATCTTTAAAATGCCCCGACTGTCGAAAACTGACGTTTTTAAGATTGAAATGTTCTTTACATAACATAGCCATTCAAACAGTCCAAAAAAAAATTTCTAACCGTGCTATCTGACCAAATCGGCCAAACCCACCAACCATCCAACATAGACAAAGGACCAAAAGGCCCTAGCTGTTCCAACTGACACGACCCTCTGGAGCAATGTAGCTATCCAAAACTAACGCGACCTGCCATCCAAACTGAACCAAAGTGAGTACAAAAAATGATGTTCTACATTGTGCAATAAATGTGACTATAAAACTTTAATCAACCTAATTGATCCTGTACTACTTATTCTCTGACCTTTATGCCAAGCTGTAAAAATTCGTGAACTATCTCAACAATGTGAGTAGGCGATTTTAGTTTGGCCAAATTTCTGACTGGCTTTGTTAGAGTAAGATGAAAGATGCAAACTCAGCAATTCTGAACTAGTCATTTCACCATGCAAAAGCAGAACCAGAACATGGCCAGCACTAATCCATTTTTTGATTCTGAAAACCCTGAAATTTCACTCCATCCTGATTCAACACTTGAAAAGTAGAAAGGTGGTATTACTGGGCCCATGCATGGATCAACGATTTTTCAGACTTTATTGACTACAGTAAATCACGAAAAAGATTCAAAACTATGGGAGAAGTATTGATTTTCCAGAGAGGCCTCTTCATGTGACTTCTAAGGGCAGGCTGAAAACACAGGGGAAAAGTTTTTCAAAAAACTTAATGTCTTTACCATTGTCTAATGCATCAGTTGAACGAGTTTTTTCAAGGATGGATATTGTAAACTCGAACTCAGGTAAGCAGATACAAATCAGGATCTTAGATTCTATTTTGTGTACAGGTCATTGTTTCAGAAAATATGTTATAATTGTTTAATGCTAAGATATATGAACTGATGCTATAACTATATTCAGTTTTTTATAAAATGCTCCCAATTATGAAAGTGACACAGATCAGAACTGTCATCAAATTTGATGGCAAAGAGGTCTTACTGTGGAATTTTTTGCTCGAAAAATTGTTAAAGATTAGGTCAATATGCACACAAATTACCTGTTCTATATGGTATTTTGCTTATCAGCAAATTGTGAAAATCTGGAACACTACTCGCTTTCCATTTTCATCATTTGGGAGCCTTTCAAAAAAACAGACTCTACTGATGCTTGCTCTGAAGTTGATTTTATGAATCTTTGCTGTCTGCTTTTTGGCCCGTACAACCACATCAGGATTGTACATGCTGAAAAGCAGTTGTACACGCCAAAGAGCAGACAGCAAAAATTAGCTATTACAATCAGCCCCAACTAACATTCCAACAATTGTTTATGAATCTTGTTGTGTATAAAAATTCAGACCATCTTTTGTGTGCAAATTATTGGATGAAGTTTCTATTGTGGCATTAGTTTTGTGATACTTATGTTTGAAAAGAGTCATTGTTTTATTATTTTCAGCATTGAAAATCTGGCATTATATAAAATTGATCTGGCATTTTTCTGGCACTACTCCCTAGAAAATTTTGCGATCCCTAAAAATTTGATCTGGCAACACTGTGCTCATTCTGTATTTTCATTTTCCTTTCCCATAGTCTCTGAAATGAAGGAGTCAGTGAATAATGCAATTCTATTTTCAGTCTTTTCATGTTCTTAACTAGTGTTTAGCAATGAATCCCAAAGTTCAAGGGTTTATAAGGCAAACTGAAGAAGAAAGTAGTTTGTCCATTTTACACTAGTGAAAAATTTAACATCCCCTGCCACTTTACAATCAATTTGCAATTTAAATTCTAAAGCCTATAAATCAATAGAAGTTTCCAGCAGAATTCCTGATTTATGCTTTGATCATTGCTTGCTTTTTGCTCTGAAAGATTGAAATTGCACTAGAATTTGATGCTTGAACTGCAAGTGGATTATGCTGAAGCAACAACTAGTTCCACAGGGTACTTTTAAGTCTGACTGTCATCTTCCTCACTTGCAAAAATTTATTCATTCAAAAATATAATACTCAAATTCGCTCATGGTAATCAAATTGTCGATTGAGTGAAAAATTTGTATTTGATAATCTGACGCATGGTGCCTGATTCTGCTGTAATCCATGATATATATTACAAAAAAACAAAAATCCTGTATAAAAAAAATTATGGGTTCTGAGTAAAAAACACCAACTATATTTTAAATAACTTCCTAAATAGTAAATTCTGGTTCTGGTTTCACTTTCGCATTCCGTTTTGCAATTTTTGAATTTTTTGTTTCTGTTTCAGTTACTGTTTCCGGATTTTCAAAGCAGCACTTTCAGTTTCAGTTTTTATGATGTTTGTTTTACTGAAAATAAATTTTTTTCAGTTGTTTAGCAAGTTTTTTGCAACTGTATAAGATTCAATATTCATACATATTGATATTGTCACATTACTTATCATTCCACAAGGTTTCTTTGGGTGATTACAATTTACAATAGATATTTTTACTTTATTTTGGACATTTTCGGGCAAATTTTCAACAGCTACCTGGACTTCCAGGATGAAAAGTTTTTTTATGAATATTTCGATTCAGTGCAAGACAAAGAAACAGCTACTTGTAAGTTTTGCCAAAAGAAGATCATTAGCAAATTTGGCAGTATGAGTGGGTTCTAAACCCATTTGATGAAAATTCATCCCATGGAATACACAAATGAAATTGAGTCAAAAAGAAGAGATCGTGAACAAGAACAAAAATGTATGAGGTATAGAAACTGAGCATCAACATAAATTTATATCATTGTTATTCATCTAGAAAAATCAGCCTCCACATCCAAGAAAGAATTGAAAGATGAAATGAACAAGCAAAGTTCCCTCTCTCATTTTGTTGTAAAGAAGAAAATGGATAATGCTGATCCAAAATCAAAGGAATTTGATATACCTATTGGACAAATAATTGCTGTTGATGATCAACCTTTTAGTATGGTTGAGAATCCAGGTTCCATCAACTGGGTCAAAGAAGTTAGTGGGGGATAATGAGTGATAAAATTAGGAATAAGGTAGGTTAAATCAAGGTTCTAATTCTAACAGTACAATTGTTGAATTAATAGCCCCTATACATGCCAATCTATTTATGCAAGAACACTTTCAATTGAATCAATGTACCTTGAAAATTGATTTATACAGACATAGAGATGATATTTGTTTGCAGAAATTGCAATTTTTTAATTTTACAATTTTTTAAAATAAAGCACTCACAGTTTTGTTTATACTACCCTTCTCATTAACTATTGTTTAGAAATAGTCTTTCAATTTATCTCTGATTATAAATGAGCTTCATTCTATCCTTCCTTCCTTCATTCCATTCTTTAGTTCTACAGTAATCTCAGTAATTATCTGGCACATTCTTTTTATCTTAAAACGTACAGAAAGCTATATATGCCTAAGACAACAAATCTCAATATGAGCAACACTATACTTATATGCAATTATTTTTGCCCATATTCTCTATGTCTCACTCACTTACTCTTTTATTATTCTGTCATTCATTCATTCATTCATACACCTCTAATTATTTTACTACAGTAATCCCTTTTCATTTTCCATCAGATGACACATGACACACTAGAACTCTAGAGAAGCAATCACTACTATATAACCCAAAAAAAAAATAAAAAATTTTACTGATTTTTAATTTAATTTGATTTTATTTTTCAAAACAAAATATAATAATACATATATATACAGAATTTACCTGAAAATAAAAAACATTATGTTTTGAAAATTTTGCAAAAAAATTTTTACTTACAGAAAAATACTATATACAGTACCATTGAGCATCCTGCTCCACTGCTGCTGCCGCCCTCACAACTGCTTCCACATATAGCCACTGAAATTTTTGCAAATTTTAAAATGTTTTTGATTAAACAAAAAAATTTTGTTCTGATATATCATTTTAAGTGATTACTAATAGGTACAAAATCTATTAACAATCTTTTTTATTTTTATTTTTATCATAAATTTTTATCATTTAAAATTTTGTAAATAATTGAATCTTCTAGAATATTCTAGAATCAATGTTTCATCGATTTACCTTACTAATTACATACCCACATGCATACATACTTACTCACATACTTACATAGATACATTCAATACAGAATTATACAGTAAATAGCACCTGTTGTTTAGTAAGTTTTAGGAAAGTTAACTATCTCTTTGTTATACCAGTTATTTACAATACAATTCTACTTTTTCTTCTACTATACGTTAACATATACATGCACTAAAAATCCCCCCACTGCCTCCCCCCCTGGCTTTTCCACCACATCTCAAAGTCAAGCGAGGCCTCCTCCCAGAACACTGACCCCCATGCTTTGTCAGTCCCTGAAAAAAAGGCTCTAAATTATTAATATTTTTAATATTTTAACATGTATCGGTATCAATTTTGGAAGTCAAAATATTTGCAGAATCAACATACCATAAGCCTCGTATGCAGCCCTCAATGCTGAAATAGATGTTATAAATACGGCCTCCATTCCTAATTTGACTTTGTCTTCGGTGTCATCATCGGCCTGCAAGTACAAGAAAAAGAATGATTCTTCTTCTCCTATTTTTACTATTTATACCTCTTTTTCCTCATTAAACTTTTTTCAGTTTTTTTTCTGCTTTTTTTGGTGAATATTTCCGGTTTTTCTAAGAAGGTTGTCAGTTCTAGGTTATCTCAGAAAACTATCAAAATAATGATAAGTTTATTGTTTATTGTTTTGGTAAAGTGTCTAATCTTCGACCTTTTCTAGCATTTCTAATTGGTTTTACGATCTAAATGGGTTCACCTTAATTGTTTTGGTAAAGTGTCTAATCTTCGACCTTTTCTAGCATTTCTGATTGGTTTTACGATCTAAATGGGTTCACCTTAATTGTTTTGGTAAAGTGTCTAATCTTCGACCTTTTCTAGCATTTCTAATTGGTTTTACGATCTAAATGGGTTCAGCTACCTAATCTTTTTTTATGTTTTCTCTGGAAAACACTCGGTATACAGAATTGCATCTACCTGTTTAAATCATTATGCATTATATAATGTATCAATTTCTGTATGTAGAGTAGTGTTCATGTATGTCTATTGTCTACCCTCGATAATTTAGTAGACCTTTAACATCCTGGTACAGTTTTTGGGTATATATGTCTTGTGTTCTCTTTTTCTTCCTTTCTTTCTTTTTCTTCTTCTTTCATCCTTTTTTCTTCTTCTTTCTTTCTTTTTCTTTCTTCCTTTTTACTTTTTCCTTCATCTATTTTGTAGTATCAGTTACTTTTTCTACCCCAAGGATAGTTTTTGCATCTCAAGTGTTCAATTTTCTACGTGCTTTTTATGTCTGACTCATTTGGGTCATTTTTCTATAAAAGATCTTGGTCATTTCGCACGACCTTATAGGTATAAACTGGTAGGAATAATGTTTCAAGTTTTGTAGACTCTTAGGGGTTTTATTTATAGAATTGAGCATTCTAATATAAAAGATCATTCTAATTTGGATGATCATTCAGCATGCAGGGCTTCCGATTAGTTATTTTGTTAACCTGAAGATGGTGCACCTCTCATTTTGGAGCCCCAGAGCACTTTTTTGGGAAGACTTCCTCCATAGGTGGAGGGAGTCGTTTTTTATACATGCTTTCTTTTTTGTTTTTCCATTATTGTTCACGTTATCATTATTTTTTATTTTTGTATTTGGACTACACTATTCTTGCAATAAAAAAAAACAAAACATTGCTTCAAAAGGTTTTCAATAAACCAAAACTGTTGCACCAATTCAAAAGTTTTTCCTTTTGATACGTACAGATTTTTGAATTCTCCAAATTTTCTACATGCTACTTATACCCAGCTCATTCCAGCCATTTTTCAATAAAAGATCTTGGTCATTTTTAGCAGACAATCAACTTTATATGCATGCACTCCTAAGAATAATGTTTCATTGTGTATAAACTCTTTTGAGATTTCACTAATAAAACAGACCATTACTGACCAATTTGACCTTTCTGACATTTATTGACTTCAGGAATGGGATGTCTGGACATATTCAGGCCTGCATGTCCAGGCGCACAAATTTTTGAAAGAGTTCCTCTGCCCATGGAGGAAGTTGTTTCTTATTGATGCTTTCTTTTTATTTCTCTTCCATTTTTTTCTTCACTAGTTTTCCTTTTCCAATTTCTCTTTGTCATTGATTTTTCTTTTCCACCTACAGTAACACACCTATTACCCTCACTCCGCTATTACCATAATCCAAAAATTAAGGTATTTCCACTATTACAGTAACTCTAGAACCTGTACCCTTAACCATACCACCTATAAATCCACAGAAAATCGAGCATATATGTTTACAAAAAAAACAAAAAATCGAGCATAACTACCTTGGAAGGAAAGCAACTTTGAATGAGAAGTTGGCTCTGTGCTTCATCAGTTGCCTGTTCCCATTTGGTTTTCTTGGGATCTAGAATGCAAATCTGAATATTTTGTAACATCAGAAGTCTTATGGAAACCCTTTTACCTTCATCCCTTTTATCAGCACCCATTTTTATTTTCATTTCACCATGGAATTTTGGGTGAATCACTATCAAATGCTTGTTTAAAGCACCAGTGCTTCCTTTTGAAGCTGAAATTGTAACTTTTTTACCATTGTTTTCTCTGCAGGCCTTGCAAATGGCACAATCATCATTCTGCCATTCAAAATATTCCCAAATACAACTATAAGTATTGTAAGGCGATGCTGTAAATATAAACTCTAAATTGTTATATCAATTTGTATCAGTACAACCACAGGAATCATAAAATAAGGTTTGTTACAAAGAAATGTGGATCAGACTTGAATGGGGATAAATTTTTTATTTAATATTCATAACTTTGCATTACATAAGTTAGTTGATTTACCAGATCTTATCTGATAAAAACTTCAACAGAATCATTCAAGTACACATGAATTAATGTCTGCCTGATCCCAAAAGATGTTTATTATTACTACCTGATCTGGATCCAGATCTGGAAAAAGCATTTGGATTTGGAACTGTGAAACTCACTTTCAATTACCATGATCCGGATTTGGTACCCAACTGTGGCAAGTTGATAACCCGGATCCAGAAGTTTGATGATCTTGGATCTATTTCATCTCTAGCGGCCTTAAGCATAATGTTCCCATCTTCAGAACATGGTCCAACTGTTGTAGGCAGAGAACTGGCTGACAGTCAAGGCCTAGTGAGATGGGCAACCTGCTGGATTTTTTATTCATCTAGGAACAATTGTTTATCGAGAGGTTATGGCCATGCATCAGTGCTGTTAAGTCCGATGAACAACAATCCATAGTGTTTTTATAATTACTAAAAATTGAAAAAAATACTTAATTAACATCTCACTTACAATTGGGTTTTTTGGAAATTATGGTGGTACGAACCATAACACCACTACTAAATACTCCCAATTTCTTGGAAAACAAGTGAGGTATCTATATAGAGTGCATGGCAGATGAAAAGCCAGATAGTTTAACAAATGTATTATCCGAACCAAAACAGTTAAAGATTCCAAAAACTTTACAATTGCATTTTTTACTATTGTGCTGATCATTTATTCTCACCCAAATGGTGGTCAATTTGGTGATTGACTTCATTATGGTTTTTGACAAGTTTTGAAGCGAAAACCACGAGGGTTGAGTGAAATTGTTTGCTTTAGGAATGACATTCAAAAAAATTTAAAACCTTATCATCACCATAAAACACATTGAAATTTATCTTTTTGAGTGAGTTTTTGCAGCCTGGCTTCTAAAAATCAGAAATTAGAGAAAAAGTTATTAATTCTTGAGTTTCCCTTACAGTCTCGAACTTTGTATCAGAATTTCCCCAAGAGTATTGATGAGGCTGGTAACTGTATACCCTAATGTTAATTCTGGAGCAGCCTTGAATGCCAAAGTGTTCCATCAGTTCTCAGAGTTGCCAGGCTAGTAATTGAGTATATAATTTTTTGTTAAATCCCATATGTCCTCCTGTTTTAAAACTGGTGTTATAAAATGACTAGTTAGATTTTCTTTTGATGCAGCTGTTCATGATTTACACTTGTGATCATTTGAAGTTATGCCGAATGATACAGAGAATGCTTAAATATATTGTGTTTTTGTGCCCAAAGTTTTGGGATGTGCAATTTCACTCATTAAAGTATCTATATTCAGCTTTTTATATGATGAATCCAATAAAAAAGTTGAATGGATACCAGTATCAAAAAATGCATAAACATCTACAGATTTTGATTTACCATCCAGATTCACAACGCTCACTTTAGTTATCATTGGAGATACACATTTTTCATTGGATTGGAATGGACTACTGATTTCTGCATTCATATTTGTTATAGAAACTCTATCATGATTTTGTATAATTAAATAAGTTTCTGTTTCATGATTTGATACTGTTTAAGATTATGTCCATGAAGTTTTTTGTACGTAGTGCATGCTTATGATTTACACTACAATAAACATAAGCTCTATTGGCTACACATTGACTTGATTAATGAGCTGTTGAACATTTTGTTTATGGGATTGCATGGTAGTGAAAGTCTCACTGATTACTGAAATGATTTTCTGACAAAGGCACACACAACCCTGTTATCTTTCTTATCAAATGAAAATTTTTTCGGAATGAAGATATTGCTTGGAAATTATCGCCCAAGGTAATACTTTATGGATTATGACTTCTTGGATTTTAACTTTGGTTAAATTTTGTTCACACTTGCTAACAAAACAATTTGACATTTCTCTCACTTTTTCATCAATTTTGCTTTTCCAGTTTTTCTACGATCAACATAATAAGATTTGGTTGATCAAGATTTCCTTTCGGCAATGATAACTCTCTCCTAAGGTGTTCAATGTATTCAAGAGTTTGCCTAAGATTGACTGTTCTTTTTGATGATGATGGAATCTTATGAAGCTCTGCATACAAGTATCTTTTGAAAACACTAGAATCCCCAAGATTTTTCTCGAGAATTTGAACAGTGAGTGGATAATTACAATCAGTTACTTAAATCCCTTCAATGAATTTTTAAACTGTGCCTCTTAAGATACTGATAAAATAATTAAACTGTTCAACTGTAAAGATAATTTGACTATAAACAGCTGATTCAAACGAATCCCAAAACTCTGCACTGTTGAAATTATCCATATAGTGGAATGAAAGTTGTTTTGGGGAAAATGGATACTTAGCTGAGATTCTATGGGCATAATGATTGATGTAGTAGGAATTGAATTTTTTGTAGTTTTAGAAAACAATTTTTCATGATTGTGGGTTTGATGATGAGCTGATTTTTATTTTCTCTAACTTTTGATTCTAGATTTCATATGGTCTAAGTCCCTTGACAGATATTATAATGGGGATTTTCCGTCTGATCACTCCATTTCTCATAAATAGTGATTCCAACTGTAATTAATCTGGGGAAACATTTTTCTGAAGTTCCAGTCACTCTTTGTTCTAGACTATCAATGAGTCAACAGACAATTCTATCCTTTTCATGAAAGTTTCAGTAACAAAGTCCAATTTTTCAGGTCAGATATATGCTCCTGATTATTCTCCTCAGGCTCTAACCTTATTCATATATCTCTTCGTTGAAGGTCAGTTAGACAACAGTGCAACCTCTGTTGTACCATCATGATGGGTTACCTTGCAGGAGAAGAACAGGAGTTATATTCTGGATAATTGATGCTAGTTAACCTGGTATCACCTGATCAGTTTGTTGTTTTATCAATAGAGAACTTTTGGCAATAATTGGTTGATCATTAGTATGATGTCACTTGGGCAAAACGTCTGAAAGTCAATGTTGGCCCTGTACTTAAGGACAGGCTGATAAATGATATGTTTTGTGTGGAGACTTTGTAGACACATCTACTACTACCATCATTTTAAAAATGACCTCTATTATGATTGGCCAATATCTGATTTCATCACTCATAAAATATGTCTTTATTTTTCCTGATATGTATTATGCTCATTTGGCAAAACATGTTGACAAATGTTGCCCTCATTTTTATGGTTTCACCTTGGGATTTGAAGGGATACACCTTTGATGTCAGTGATCGAGAATTGGGAGAAGATCAAAGAACAAAGGATAGGCTTCTTATCATCACCTACCATTGTGGTAATATTATTGGATGTGATTATTGGGAGTACAATTGTCATGGTATTTGCATCATCCTGGTAGAGCAATGAGATTTCTATCAGGTAATTTCTTTGCACCCTGTATATTGAAGATTGACAGCCCTTTCAAGGGCCGTCAATCTTTTATTGATCGACCTAAACCCAACAGCCCTTTCAAGGGCCAATATTTAAACATAATTTTTTTGTATAGGTCAGATTCTACAATCAGTATTATCAAAAGATTCACCTTTCTGATCTAATGAATATTACATTCCTTTCCCTTTGTCATTTTAAATCTTCAAACAGCCCCATTTTAAGAATATCATGGGATTGGAACAAGGGAACAGTGAGTTTTTCCTATGTATCATCATCCCATTTAATGAAATCGGTGGAAAAGTTTTTGAAAAACTTGTTTTCTGAGTAAAAATCTCATACCACTTTATTTATACTTCTCTGGTGTTATCGAAACATGATCAAATTTCTTGCAGTCATTAATTTTCTTGTTTGTCATGCTGTTACTGGTTCTTTAAGTTTGCCAGTCTTGTGGTCTATTAAACAAGTTTACTAGAAAGTTATATCCAAATAAGTAATAGAAACATATGACCTCAATAACCAAACAAACAAGGTAATCAATTTCCACTTTTTTCTAAATAGTATGCTGGATTGCTCATTTATCAGAGCATAATTTAAATGGATTTCTATTGTTAATCAAAATACAAACTGCTTCAACAATCTTTGACTAGTTTCAACTACATTGGATATAGGTATTTGCTACCTATTGGTATTCGCTACCTAAATACTTCTGATAAAATTATTTGATCTTGAATAAAGTAAGAATTTAAAGTTATATAATTAATTAATCTTGACGATCATGGCCCAACTTCCTGTATTCAGTTACAGTTTTTGTAAGGGCTTGTTTCTTGTTAAATTGGATTTTATCAGCAACAGCTTGTATTTCACTTCCCTGCACTGTTGTGGTCATTAACAAAATTAATGCAGATGACCCATCAAAGCCAAGAAAAAATAAAATTTGTTGAGCTCGTCCTATTTGGTCACAAAGGAGCTGCTGACCAGGATAGCGCACAACTTGAGGATTTTAGTCTGCATAGTTACAAAATCATGGTGATTTCTGCCTACCAAAAAGGTGCAAAAGTACCAACAATCAAACTCCTTGCTAATCTTTGGAACTTAAGAATTACAAATTCTTATTTCATTTTTTGTGGCATGGGAATTGACAATACAAACCTGCTGGTCAACTGTAAAAGTCCTCGAAATTCAGACAATATAACTTTTGCATACTACAGTAAACTCCAGTTCTGTCTGACAACATTTCTATGCAATGAACCTTAGTCATCTAATCCTATGGTAGACATGAACATTAGCAACTTCTTCAGCTAACGTCAGAGGTTTCACTTTTTATTAATGAAAAAATTGAACAAATAAAACATTAAGTTTGTCTTCAATGAGCAATCCAGGTGTCCACCATCTTTTCTTCCTTACCACCAACACCCTCACTGGAAAAGAGAAAGATTCCAGTCATGTGATTCCATTTGGGTCATTTATACATTTTATGCCATTTTTTCTCTATTTGTATATAAGTGTATGTTTTCTATGTGTTTTTCATTCTTATTCTCGAGCTAATAAACAGTCAAGTTGACTTAATCTCTTACTTCCTATTTTATTAGTTGTGGGGTTGATTTGCAAATTCATTGCTTCTTGTCTGGAATATGAACTGTTGGAACCTGGAAAGTTGAAGTTTTTTCTCTTTCCAACTTATATTGACAAATTTCATTATTGCTCACTTGGATGGACTGCTTTTGTTTTGATATTTATTCCTTCAACATCTTCACATTTGTTGTTTCTGAAATAATAACAATTTCCAAATTATATAAAACTCATTTTGTCCGCAGGTTATCCAGCTGCAGTACCCTATATTTTACCATAACCCAAAAAGTTGAGGCTGTTGAGTTTTTGGAAGATTTGGACGATGTGGCACATGAAATTGACATTGCCAGTTTTTTGAGAATTCATCACTATTTGGCTGATAGAACAAATTCTTGTGAAGGCTATAATGATCAAGAATTTTATATTCGATATCATTAGGATCCCTGTAAAAAACTTCAGCAATTCATTGCCAAGCTCTCTTTTTTTATCCATATGAGACGGCATCAGTTTTTTTTATTTTCCAGAAATTCAGTATTTTGGGATATACATTAACATTAAAAATGTTTCTTCAGAAAAATTTGATGATCATTTATTAGCAGACATTATTCAAATTTCAAAATAAAATGCACTGACACTTCTACAACTAGACTACTTTGGTTTTGTACGCATAATTATTGTTTGTATATTACACATGCTAGTTGGGGATGGAAAAACTATTATTCATCAAACCTTAAATTGCAGTCAAAATTTCTTGAACCCTTTGAGTGACATTATCAAAAACAAAGTTTTCCTTTCTGAATGCAGTCCCCATCTTGTGGTCACCCCTCCTTTTCCTTTCTAAATGCGGTCACCCATCTTGTGTATTAAGTTGCCTGCTGGGTTTTTTCCATGCTTAGCAACGCTTTCTTCAAAAGAATGACCTTCCACCACATCACCTGCAATTTTGGAACCTGCAGCAAGTGCATGCTTTCCTGCAGACTTTAACAAGGGCCTAGCTAGACGCAACAAACTTCCGAAAAAATTACCCACTCCTGCTCCCTTATGTCTAAGTGAAGAGTTCAGGAATGAGAAAAAACTCCAAGACTGACGTCTCTGACCAAAACAGAGTCTTGCATAAGTCCCCTTGAGCCATATTTTGTAAAGGTAGAGAACCTCCACAGGCGTCAGCTTGGACCACAGAGCTGGCTTACTGCAGACTCATGAATCTCATGTTATTCCTGTGTCAGCCAAAACCCATAATGGAAACTGCAGGGGTGCTTGGCCCTCTGTCAGCGTGCTTGGCCCTCTGTCGGTTCTAAGTGTTTCTGTGATGTCTGGCCATCTTTTCTGTTGAAGTATGCATAATTATAATGTGGAAGAAAGTGCTAAGTAATCTAATGAAAAAGTGAAGTACTGGTGCAGATAATTTCTAGCTAAGAATGTCGAAAATATCTACTGTTATATAACCTGTTTTTACAGTAATTTTGGTCCAAATAAGAATTTTAAATCTTACCGAAATCACAAGGATGAAACCTATAGAGGGTTCACACAAATTTGCATAATTTACATTCAGTCACTCCTTGTGACATTCCCATTCTTTCAAAAAGTCAACACCCTCATTCACATTCCAGGCAGTGAATATTTGGATGCAAGTTGATTGTACAGGTGTCACTATTTGTTTCCAATGGATTTTGAAAGGCTGAGTGATGGCAAGAGAAAAAGACTGTATCCACAGGGAGGGGTCCTTGCGATTCATAGGAGACCCTCGAGTGGAAGGGTACCATTTCATTTACATAAATCATAGAAGGTCTACCCATCTCATTTTCCAACATGATGTTTGGTTAGGAAATACCTATGATTTTGAATGGTCCATGCTGCTTAGTAATAAATTTTGGACACTGAAACCATTTCACAGTGTACATTTTCCAAAAGATGTGACCCCCAATTTTGTATTGGGTGTCATTGGTGTTTTTATTCTACTGGGCCATATAATTGGCTTGGGCTGCAATGAATGAAAAGAAATATTGATTATTATCAATTTTTATTCCGTTTCCACAACACATATTTGGATTCCACAATGTATATACATTCTTACAGATTCATTATAGCGTCACGTAGCAAACCTTCGAAATTTTGGATTTGATGCTCATTCAAATGCAAGCCATCACTTAATAAATGGTTGAAATTGCGCATGAAATGGTCATGCTAATGCACAAAGTATATTTTTAGCAATCATTTAGAAGTATGCAAGATGAGTTTGCTACCAAAGTCAGCTATTTTCATGTAATGAATTCATTTAGCCTTTGTGTAACGCATTGTCTGATGATTGGAAAACAAAAAAGTAATTCCTAGGCGTTCCATGAAATTTTATACATACCTCATAGCTCGCATCTCTGTACATCAAGGAAGAATATCTGTCAAGATGACAGAAATAAGAAATGTTTCAACAATATTATTTGCCAGAATCATGAAACAGTGAGCAAGCTATTAATTTGTGATTGGAAGTAACTACATAGGTGATCCATCATCATGAGAATCAATAGAATAACCAGGTGAACCACGTACTTCATGAGACTATTCTGGAAAAAATTGTGAATAGTTCTGTGAAAGTCAACAAGGTCATTTGTCACAAAATGTAATATAATTCCCTTTTTTGTCAGGACACCAAAATGTTTGGCCCAAATGTTTAGCTTGTTGAGTTTCGCTTCTGGCACACATAGTCAAGTTTTGGGACAATACAACTTTTTGCCCTATGAAATTACTGTAAGGGTTGTCTATTTTTGGGTTAAGGGTAAATACAGGTTACTGTAGCTGAACAACCTGCAAATCAGACTGAATGCTCAAAATGTTCTTAAGTTACTCTTTTTCTTCAAGAATGCCAATGGAAATGTTAAAGGATTGACGGCCATGGCAACGCTCAGGAAAACGCTAAGGTAATTTAAAAGGAAAAGTTTAGTCTCCTAACGAAAATATGTTTCTTTCCAGCTCCCAATAGTTCGCAAGTCCGGACGGTGTGGACGACGTTTTACAGGACGACCCTACGACTTCATCAAAGAGCAGAAAAGCAAGCAGGTAAGCTATATTCATTAATAATAAGGCGAAATAAAGTGAGATGAAATGAAGTGAAGTCATCTATACAAAACAGACGTTTATATATAAAAGAAAAGGTATAAAAACTAAGATATTATGTCATAGTATCATGTGACTTTAGATTCTACTCTTGGTAGGCAAAGTCGTGACCAAATGAGCAGCGTTAACAGGATGCGGACATTGAAAGTAAGCTCCTCCATTGCTTTCCTGTTACGTATATTGTATGTTTTTAATAAATAAAAAAAAGGGCACTCAGTGATGTAAGGCAAAGGATCTTGTTATAGTGTCTACAGAAGGGTTGGATAGCGTAGGTTTGTCTGGCGTGCGCATGACTATGAGGGCATCACTGTTTACTGTAGGTTGCTCAATTGCTATTGATTGATTTGCAGTGCTCTTACATTACCTAACAGCTCAAAATCAAGATAACTGATCTGATGTATCAGCTGAAGAATTTGGCCAGACATGCTTTTTGCCATCATTTCTGGATTTACTGGAAATAGAAAATTCAGCATAATGTTGTGTAAACTGCCCACCCATGTCTACTTAATTCTGTCCATCTAATCATATCACCTTAATCAGACATTTTCATTAAACTAATAGTGCAATTTCAGTTGAGAATTCACTAGTAGAATCAAAAAAGTTTGCCTGATTTTTCATAAGTAACATGGATAAGTGTTACAATCTGAGTCACTTTTCTCAACTTCTTTTGTGGGTTGCTACTCACTCACACCTTATTGTAAAATAATTGATCAATAAGATTGTCCATGAAAACTTTTAATCTAACACTGGTTGGAATTTAGCAGCTGACACCCATTCCCCAAAATGAATCTCTCATAAATTCTAAGAACAATCAACCTCCAGTTCAATCAAATATTCAGTGAGAATTCATGTTGTACTTAAAAACAATCATGACAGGAATTAATTAGGTTATGCAATGACATAATCCATTTTTGCTGATGAAATAATGGTTAATAATCCAGTTCTTATTGATTTGAGTGAAATTTGCTCTCTGATTCTGTCGTTTTTCATGTAAATGAATTCTGATAAAAATCGTGAAAGAACTCACAATTTTGATGTAGAACCCTAATTTTCTTGGAAATTCAGTTCCAAACATTCTGACACTTTTGAAAATAAAAAAAACTGGATCGAAATCAGTGCATGCAAAAAAATCAGCATGGAATACCATTGAGGTAGTGTTCAAATGTCCCCCAAAAGTTGAAAATCTCTCCAAGGACCAATTATACAGCAAGTGGAGTGGTAATGGTTTGACATTTGAATTTGATGTTATGTGTCGCAGAGTTCTCAAGTAAAACCATGCTATAGATTAAAAGTGCTGCCACAATTTCAACTCTGAAAATAAAACAAAAATAATGTGAATTAAAGTGATCATTTGTATTTACACTGGATACTCAAATTTGATACCTATGAGAAGTATAAAAAATTAAAAGGACAAGTACATTTGGCATTCCCCCTTAGATGAAGTAGTTAATTATAATAGCACTTTTTTTTACTACTACTTGCACATAATAATTTTCATTTTCCGGAACCTGATCTTTAATATCTTCATCGACAAAACTGTTATTCATTTTTGCAAAATTGTATAGCACAAGTAACACTGTAAGTTGAATCATCTTATTTCTGATCAGTTTGTATGTTATACAAAATTAAATATCAGAATATCTTTCAAGTGGTTACAATCTGAAAAAGTTGTGGCTCCATATCCCTTCATCCACATCTTCAAGAATATCCAAAGCATCCATCACACACAAAAAAAACATGTCATCCATATTTTAGAAGAAAAGTACAATAACTCACAGTTAATCCTGGGGGAGAGCACGATAAAAATCTCATGATGATTCAGCAGGGTGTTAGTGCTAACTCACATTGGCATGTTTGGGGCTAAATACTGCAAGGATAGACATATCTGTTGTTCTGGGGACAAAGAGGAATTCGGACAAGATGGATGCTGTATAAAATCATATAAACTCTCAATCATGTTCATCAGTTAAATGGAACTCAGAAATGTTCTCATCAAAATTTCTGTCAAAAGTTGTGCATAGCTCTCAGAACAATGTTGAGGTATTTAGTAATATGCAAAAGCGTTTAGTATATACATGCAGATAGTAGTATCATTACCAGAGTACCATTCATTGGTACTCTAGTAAAGCCTCATAATCTTGACATAAATTGATTTTTAAAACTCGTAGTTAACTTATGACAAGTGCCAACTAGTTATCACAGATGACATTACTAGAACTCTATTCAGGGCCCTGTGCATGATTTTTTCAGGGGGGACCAAATTTTTTTCACTAAATAGCTCCAGAAAATGTCAATTTCAGGCGATACACTGTGTGCTTACTGCCTCAATGGGAGGGGGCGACCACCCCCTGCCCCCCTTGTGCATGGCCCTGACTCTATTCCTTTCATCCAAGCTCTGGCCCCCTATATCTCACCCACAATTTAGGACAAATGGAGAATAGTCCTGCCAGGCATCACAGTTGACATAACTGGAACTCCATTCATCCCATCCAAAGTCTGACTCCCTACATCTCCCCCAGAGTTAAGGACAAATAGACATTAGTCGAGCTAAATCCAACACCCCTCCTTGAAGATTTTTGAAGACAATTGTTTTGATGACTTTCATGGATCTTCGATGACAAAAAAGTCTGTGGACCACCTCGAAAATTGTTGCTGTGCATGTCAACTTGAGATCATATACATTCAAATTGAGATGAAATTCTTTTCTATGAATTCAAATATTATGGATGTGTGAACTCTTTTGTAGGAAAAATTGAAACATTCTTGCTGTTTGGTTCAGTTTAGTTTGAGTTGGTAGAATATAAAATTATTCAGTGGCATGCAAAAGCTGAACTAGACAAGTTGAATCTGTTCTGGACAAAAAATTTACCACAGAAATACATTATAATTCCAAATAATTAAAATTATGCATATCTGTAGAAATTTCTTGCCAACAAAACTTATCCAATGCCGATTTGCAGATGGCTTTACATAGCCATGAGAATTGACATAATCATGTGTTATTAACAAATAGTTCTCCCACCTAAACACATTCTAAATTCCGGAACAAGATTGCCCTTGCACAAGTGAGTCAAAAATCGGCAAAATTACTCACTCTAATATCTCTGTCACATTGATGTGTCAATATCGAATAAGCTTTGCCTCCTTCCAATGTTGCATGGTAAATCATATTTAATTTGGAATCAGTTTTTCAATTATTGCTAGTTTCTGATCATTCATAAATTCAACAAGAATACCTTCATTACATAATTATGATCCTGAACGTTTTTCTGCTGAGTTACTGCTTCGAGTTTGAGAATCTTTTCTTTCTGATTGTAAATTATGTAGTCTTTTGAAGAATTTTCAGACTTTAATTGAGAAATAATGTTTTCTGGTAAAATTAACTAAGCTTTTAAGTTGGCCAATTCTTCTGATGTTGCTTTCAATTCGGATGCTAATTTTTTGATCTCTCCATCTTTCTTCAAAGTCTTGTGCATAGATTTTGATTGTGAGGCAGACAGTTTAGGCATGGAATGGGTAATATTGATGTCTTAAAAGAGAAAGATTAACTGAGAGAGTTCAAAAAATCTTACATTTCTCAAAACACAGCAAAAATTCATCTCCAGATCTCAATATTGTGATCATGGACATATCACTGTTGTTGAGTTTTCAAAAGCAGAAAAATTTTTATCATATCAGAATTTATCTCAACTTCACCCACAGAATATATGAACTGCTAAATTTCAGAAGAAAATCAAGTTTTGAGATGATTTTCCATTATTTTCAACAAAACTTGCTAATTTTTTACAGCCTTCCAATGCAATATTTTTTCTATATCAGAAGTTGTCTCAACTTCTATAAATGCCAAATTCAGCTCCTTGAATAGTCTTGAATCTGCAAAAAAATTAAAACACAATTTCCAAGAGGATACATCATTGTTGTGATAAGTAAAAAATTAACCCTATCTAAAAATCACATGTTTGGTGCACCTTGATGCACAAGCAGTAGATATGATATTCATTTCATCTGAAAATCAAAACTCACATAGCTACAGTAGCAAAAAGGTTGAAAAATTTCGATTTTTGGCCTACACTTCTTTCAACTTTCGAAAGTTTGGGTACATCAGACATCATGTTCTGAAAGTTTGCCCAATGTTAGGCCAATGGATGGGCCACAATTTACTGTAGGATTTACTAGTGTAAATTGCTTATCAGGAATACAGTCATCAAGTTTTTAGACCAAAAAGGTTGTTTTTTCCACATCACCATATAAAAGCTCAGAAGGACCCAAAACTTCCCTATACAATATACAGCTTACGATGTCTGCTTCATGCTGACAAAAAATTACAGAAATTCATGTGAGAGGGTAGCGCATACTGAAGTTTGAACACTGTCCTATAATTGCATTTTCTTGAAGTACCAATCTCCACAGTGGAACTACTAGGGCTTGATAAATTTAAAAATGGGACAGTAGTACAAGTTTTATATAGTGAATATCAAAATAATTCCCAAACTTTTCTGTCTATTTATCTAACTTGTGATATATCAGCCAAGGCATTTAGTAATTTATTATTGACTGTGTAACTGATACAGAATACAATGCTCTATAATGTGGTATGAAAATGTTTTCAGAATTATGCATTATACACTTTTCAGGAAGTTCAAAATGTTAAATATCAGACTATAAAAATGGTGAAAATGCAGGTTTCTCTCAACAAATAGAACTATATGTTCTGCTCAAGCCAAAAGCAACCAAAATTTGCCTATACAGTGGACGTATTTCCATGTCTGCTAGTTGCATTTAATAAACTTCCAAAGTTCGCGCACTGCTAGGGTATTAAATCTGCCAAAAACTACTATAGTTGATCAATTTTAGATTTCAATTCTTGATCAAAAGAAGCAATAATAAATTTGGAGTTTTTTTCTTGGAGAATAAAAAAGAACTCATGCATGTGAAAAATCATGTCAATGGATGGTCGTGACCTACTTTTACTTCTATATGAAGACTAATATTTGCAAACTTGTGTCCTGTATCAAATGTTTATTATGTCCACTGAATGACATTTTCTGGACTGGATGTCATTTAGAGTACTATATCTTACAATATTTGATAAAAGAGCAAAAGAAATTGTAATAGATTATTGGATCACAGTAAATTATTTGTTTAAAGTAAGCATGGCATCTGATTTCCATTGAGCATTTAACTATTGTTCATCTTTTTTCCATTTTGATTTACTCCTGATATCTTTGTGTTCACATTGCTCCATAATGCTCAATTACCTACTTGATAAGTTATTTTCACTCTTAATAGGGATATTGCTCAGCTTACAATTGCTTATGAGCAAAATTGTTATAAATGAATTGAATATAGAGAATTGAGAGAAGCCTGAGGATTTTAATTCGTTGAATTGAAGTTAGTCCATTTCTCTGCCAACAAATCCTTTAGAGCTGACGGTTTAGGATCACACTTGAAGAATTATTATCTAGGGCTTCACCCATCAAATCATTCCCACTCAATGTTACAGTCCTCATGTAGAGCAATCTGTCAGCATATACTTTTGTAAACAGTGCATCTTTCTTTAGTGGTGACAGAAAAGTCATCCAAGAACCACGTGTTATCACAAATCCTAACATGTATGGCAGCAGCCATCCTGATGAGAATTCCTTGCGGTGCTCCTTCTTCAAACTAAGAATCATCAGTTGATGAAGAACTTGTTTGAAATTTGATATAATCGTCCTGATCCAGTGTTTCCCATTGGATCTGTTGTTCAAATGCATAGATTGACTACTGATTTTGTTGTCTGATGGTCACCAAACCCCTTTTCTAAAGTGCTTTATTTTCAAAAACATAGCAGTATCCACTGCATAACAATATTCTGGGTGGTTTTGACTTCAACAGTACATATAGTCATTTTCCTGCAGAGAAACTTTCATTTTCACTATTTTTACAATCTCATTTTTGACATTTTTAAACTTCTTAAAAAGTGTAAAATGCATAATTCCGAAAACATTTTCATACCACATTATGGAGCATTGCATTCTGTATGGGTTACTGAGTCAATGAAGAAATTACTAAATGCCTAAGCCAATATATCTCAGGTTACCTAAATAGGCAGAAAAATGCAAAAATTCCAAATTTAGGGATACTGTAGCCATTATGAGTTCGGGTATTATATTAATATTCACCAAACAAAACTTGTATTACTGTCTCATTTTTAAAATTTATCAAGCTCTAGTAGTTCCACAGTGGAGATTCGAACTTCCGGAAGATACAAATGTAAGGTAGTGTGCAACCCTCTAGCCGTACATGAATTTATATAATTTTTTATCAGCATGTAGAAGACATCAAAAGCCATCTTTTGTTAAGGGAATTTTTAGGTAGTCCTGTGCTTTAGCAGTATGGATATGGTGATTTTTGTAAAAAGTGACAATTTTCTCTCAAAATTTGATGTTTCAAGCATTACTGTATTCCTAATAACCACTTTATACTAATGAATCCTACAGTAAATTGTGACCCATCCATTGACCTAATATTGGGTAAATTTTCTGAACATGATATCTGACTTACCTAAACTTGCAATAGTTAGAAGAAGTGTATGTCATAAATTGAAAATATTCAATTTTCGTCATACTGTAGCTATGCAAGTTTTGATTTTCAGGCAAAATGAATATCATTATCATTCTTAGCACATCAAGTTGCACTAAATCTGTGATTTTCAGGTTTACTTATTGCAACTCTCTGCATCAGAAGTTGAATTCTCTCAGAACTTGTCTCAGGAATTTTCAACAAAACCTAATTCTTCAAAATTATATAATTTACCATCATTTTCATCCAAGAATCTCAAATATTTCACATTTTCAGAACCAACAATTTTTTTGTATTGGAATTGGTGTGAACTCAACTTATAGGTGCGAACATAGGTCTCCCATACAGTCTGGGGTGTGGAAAAAATTAAAAATGCTGAAAAAATGGTTTTTCCAATTAACACTATTTTCAATCATTTTGGTCTGAAAATCATCAATTTTTTACATTTTTTAGAATCGAAAACTTTTTTGGGATTGGAATCAATCTTAACTTCTGCTACTCAAACAGTCGTGTATTTAAAAAAATATTAAACCTTTGAAAAATTTAATTTTTTCTAATTCAAAGAATTTTCCATCAATTTGGTCTGAAAATGGTGGATTTTTCACATTTTCATAATCAAAAATTTCTTCGTATTGCATTCCCTCTGATCTCAACTTGAAGATGTGACATTCCATTGCTCAAAAAGTCTGGGGTGTGAGAAAACTGAAAATTTCTTAAAAAATCAATTTTTAGAATTTACACAATTTTTTATCACTTTGATCTAAAAATTGCTGATTTTTCACAGTTTTCAATATCAAAAAACTTTTTTGTGTTGGAATCAGTCTGATTCAACTTGTAGATGCAAAATTCGGCAACTTAAATAGTCGTGGAGTTGAAAAAATTCTGAAGCTTTGGAAAAATCAATTTTTTTGCATCCACACCATTTCAGCCTGAGAGTTGTTGATTTTTCACATTTTCAAAATCAAAACGTTTTTTGCTTCCGAATTGATCTTGACTCAACTACAAAATTCAGCACCTCAAACAGTCGAGGATTTGAAAAAATAGAAAACCCTTTAAAAAAAATCATTTTTTTGAATCCACACATTCTCCATTATTTTGGTCAGAAAAATTTCGATTCTTCACATTTTTCAAAACCAAATAATTGTTCTTGTATCACGAGTTATCTGAACTCAACTTGTAGATGCGGAATTCAGCTCCTTATAAGGTTACAGATGTGAAAAATGAATTTTAGATTTCATGAACTCTGGGCTATTTGGAAAAAAATGTTTTTAAATTCTTAACCTGATTCATGAATTAATAGTCAGAAGTTAAAATGCACAAAAAGGGTAGAATATGTGACGACTAGCATGTGCATATATTGCTGCTAAAAGTTAGTTGTATAAAGTATGAATGAAGGGAAATTAGAAAAATTAAACCAGAACTGGGAATTATCTTGTCTAGATATAAACAAACTAAGGCAGAAAAAACTGAAGGGACAAATTGGAACAGGGGAAGAACACAGACAAAATGCAGACAACTATCTGGCAAGGCAATAAATATCATGTGGAGTCTGACTAAAAAACACACCTTCAGGGAAGCCTGCCTTAATATTTTTCAAATAGTATATGCATCTGTGCTACTGTAGGTGGAAAGAATGGATAGAATACAATCCAAATACTTTTCAGCTCTGTAAGGTATTTTTCAAGGCCCTTTATGGCCAATAAATTTAATGCATTCCATAGGTAGCTTGACAAACAAGATATCCATCAGTAGCATTTCCTGATGATCCCACTAGCAGAATTTTTCCACTTGGGCCTTGCAGACCACCAGCATTACTCAAGCCTAGGGAGATGCTAAGCCTAAGCTTGAAAATAAGCCATACCACAACATCACATTGCATCAGTCATGGATACTGATTTCCAGTAGAATAACAAGATTGGCCCAAATTCTCAGCCAATTCAGCATTTTTCTGCTTTAGATTTTCTGCAAATCTGCTTCAATTAATTTTCACTATCATGCATTCATATCTCACATAGAACACTGAAAATTCGCTCTTGATTTCTGGTGAAATAATGAGTGCAACACATTGGATCATATTCAAATAAGGCCAAAGAGGCCAGAATGAAATGTTTTTGGATTTTTCAGCACAAAACAAAACTTTGACAACAGAAATTTTGACCCATTTCATCAAATAGGATGAAGGTCAGTAGGGGAAAACGCAGTGCTGATCTGATTTCAACATCATGAAAATCTGAAAATTGGGCTGTTTGCAGGGTACTTTTGAAAAAAAACTGGCAGCTGTACACTTCATGAGAAAGACCCAGACATTCCAAAAAAACAGTTTAATGAGTATTTTATCATATTTTTACAATAATTTTTCTATACACATTTTGCTGATATGACAATTTTAACACAGGTGAACAGGAAACATTTGGATACACTGAAAGTGAAAAATTTTCGAATTTTTTTCTGTACATCATTCGAAAATTTTGTACATCATTCTTTGTGAATTAGAGACTGCAACCTCGTCAAATTATTATGATAAGCTCAATCATGCAGAACATACAAACATCGATGATGATATTTGAAATTATACAATTCAGGAATGCATGAAACATTGATCAATTACATAAGATTTTTTACTTAGAGAACAGTGATGAGTTTTTCGAGTTAATCATTGATTTTTTCAAGACTACCAATCTCCTGGAAATCCAAATACACAATTTCTGGATATATATCATAGAAACTGATTTAATTATAAGCTCAACTGATATGGCTGATGCAAGTGGATTTGTTGAAGGACTAATCATTTTACTTGTGCATATTAAATTTTATTCTGTCACCAGAATTGCACTAGCTGAACTGCAGGAACAATACTGGAGTCATACTTCAACATAAGTGACAGTACAACTGTTACATCACCTAAGCATAACTACTCATTTAAAATATTAGTCTAGGAGATACTGTATTGAGGTAGTCAGTCAATCTTTTGGATAAAACAAAATTTAAAATTAATCAATCGTTTTCAAAAGGAATAAATTATTTCGCCATGTTATTGAATTCCCGTGAGAGCATGGTGATTAAACTTTATATATTTATTCATGTGGAAGTGAATTTCAATGAATGTTATATTTTCTATAAGTCAGCCCGTGACACTTTTGCAGGTTACCCTATGTCCAGAATTCAAACATCTTGTCTCAGATATAGTTCACACTTTCATTTTACATATTCAGCCATCAGGCATCACAAAAGTAAATACAGTAAACTGAAACAGCAGTATCATCCTTCGTAACAGAAGTCCAAAATCAAAGTACAGTATTCACTTTCACCAACTTATTGCCATCAACTGCTGATGTGGAAGTTGATGTCTCTTGTTCATGGGACAAGACTCGATTTTTGAAAATACTGTTTTAAAAAAACTTCGAACAAAAACAATTCAACAAAGGACACACAAATTTCCAACACACTGAATTTCTCAAATCTGTGTTCATATAACTTTCATCTTGAACCTAAATATGTTTTTGCTACTTATTAATTGGTGTCCTTAGGTAATTAATGCAAGCAAAACTATGATGACACTATTCAGTTTACTGTACTCAGAAACTGGTTTTTCAAAGCTCTCAAACCATTTTAATTCATTGACAAAATCTCATCAAGCCTGAGGAAATGCATTCTTCAAGCTTAATCATAAAAGGAAAGCTTAAAAAGTGAAAAGTGAAAAATTTTTGAAAAAATTTGTATATTAATACTTTCTAATTTATGTATACTTGTATAGTAATCCATGTGCTTTTTTTCTGAAGTGCCTACTGTATCATAACCTTTGGCAAAATCTTCCATTACTTTTCTCAGGATCAATTTGTCTAACAATAGTTTGAATGTGGTCATTTCCAACGAAGACTGATTTGTGAAGGTCGTTTTTTGTGGTCATGCAGGCATTCAGAAAATTGCAGCCATCAATCAATCAGGCCTTGGATCAGATAGAGAAAAAAATAAAGCAAATTGTAAATCAAGTACAATGAGGAAGAATTTTTAATCTAAAAATCTGTATTATTTAGAGGATTTTTTTTCTAATTTGATTGTTTATACTTTTTCTGAACTTTTCTCATTTTCTCTATTTGTTTTTTCTTTTTCCAATTTTTTTTCTTGAATTTTTGCTTTTTCCCTTTTTTTCCCCAAATAATTTCACCAGTCCTGTTATTTTTTTCTTATTTTGTTTGTTTTTCCTGTAATTTTTTCTACATTTATTCTATTCATATACAATTCTTTGCCTTTTTCTACATTCTTTCTGAATTTCCGTCTGTTCATATTTAAGTTTTTCCTTTTCTCCAGTTCCTCTTGTTTTCACTGATTTTTTAGAGATTTTAGTTTTTTTTCATTTTAAAAACCTTTTTGTTCAATCATTTCAGAAACTATTACAATTGCAAATCGCATCAACACTGACTCAATTATCTGTGATTCAGCAGAGAAAAGTTTTGCAATCAAAAATGTTTTGGAAATGTTTTTTTTATTCTTTATTCAACCAAAAAGAAAGAAGAATTCTATTCTATCCTGAGATATCCACATGACATCAAAAAATCATCTTTATACCATATAACAATGAGTAATGATTTTTATAAAAAAATCCCAAGAGGCATTTTGCACTCAAGTCGTTTCCATCATAATGAAGATGGAAAGTCACTAGTCTGTTCTAATAGCTGCTGAATAGGATGGGGCTGGGTCAAGTCTGACCTTTTTTGTCTGCATTTCACACTACAGTATGTGTTACACTACTTCGATGTGCTATACAGTAAACTGTTGGATAGACCAGGTTGACTTACATATGCTGCCCAAATTTCATCTCTAGATGACTCTTGGTTCAATATTAAAACAATCTGAAAGTCAAGAAGAGGTGTGTGCCTAAGACAAACATACAGCAAGAGCACTGTGGCACTTTCTGTGATTGTGTCTGGATGATGCCTCTGAAGATTGAAGATTGCAACTTTTTTTTTGAAGATTTTAACTTCCTGAGTCACTTCAAAAGTCATCAATGATCGTCATAATCAAAGATAAGCATTTTTTGCCATATCCACTTCCATGACTTGAGAATAGAAACCATAAAAAGAATAGTGCACTTCAAAGCAGAAAGCTCTAGCTTGCCAGAAATTATTCACAATGTTGAGTTGTACAGTCTGGCACCAATCAAAAGATACCACACAAATGTTCAATAATAGGACAGTAATGAAATTAATGCACATAGAAATCAGTCATATGTCAGTTCATGTAATGCACATACAACTTGGAATAGCAGATACTTTATGCTTTATAATGTACAACAGGAGCTTGAACCAAAAACTTCAAGGAATCAGCATCATAGAAAAGAATAGATGAAGCTGAAAATTGCCAGCAGGAAGAAGAAGAGCTTGAAAGGATGAAGGCATTCATGAGAACAATGCCCATAGAATTGCAAGCTTGATGGCCGAAGAATTAGAGACAGGGAAGAATTGGACAATGATGACAATTGTTCAGCCAAACTATGGTTTGCTGGAGAAATTTCTGGTGACAATGCACTGTAAATTTGTGGTGACAATGCACTCTCAACTCAACATGAATTTATTCATTGTTGACATAGGAAATATTACTGTCATTTCTTCATTTTTATAGAGCAATATTACAGGAGCAAAAGAATGTTGGGAAGCTATTTTCTTTTTAAACTAATGCTTTTATATTGATTTTTCACTTTTTGAGTGAAGCACTCGAGTCTCTTTTTTATACAATAGTTGGGAATTCTAAAATGATAAGGCACATGTGGCATTCAAGGTCCCTTATTCAATTCTTTTACTGCATACTTTTCACTGGAAAACAGCGTGGGTGAGTTGATAAGATTAACTAATTTCCAGTTCATATGACACATGTTCAAGCAGAATTACAGTATTTGCCTTCTCCAGCTGATATTTACAAGTATTCTATGATAAAACAGAGTCCACCTTCATAGAAATAAAAAATAATATTCATAGAAATACTTTGGGCACAGTACTGGAAACTTGAATATACCTGACTTTGATGAGGGGAAGGAACAATGCTGGGAGTGAAAAAATGAAAGAAAAAGAAAGTTAATGAGTTTTGCCAGCTTCAAGAGGAGGGAAAGAATTACACAACTTTTAATTTTTTTGTTGATTGATGTTTTTCACACTTTTCTATTTCGACATGCTATAAAGCTCACCCTTCAATATAGATAACAAATTTGTATAAATACTTGCATTGTATCTCACATATTTTGTAGTTCTGGTTGATGTAATATTTTTTCCTGCCATAATAGATTTTATTCCTGTGTCTTTGGTCATTTGGAAACCTAGTATTTTTTTCATGGAACACAGTACCCAGACCCTGATTGACAATTGACGTAAGCCTCACAGTTAATTTTTTAGGATTTCTCCCATTTCAGGACATCATCCCACAAATTGAGACTGCTTCATCAACCATACCTGTAGGAGATCCAATCCGCAGGGTGCATGATATTTAACAAATTGATGGTGCACTCTAAGCATGAAGTGAACAATGAAGAATTTTACTTTTCCAACTGTTTTAATCCAGTCCTATGCCAAGGTGATAATAATATGATTTGAATTTTATATTTTCATATCATTGTCCATGCATAATGCATTGACTCAATTGTATTTACAAAAAAAATTGTAAAATCAGTGATTTTTTAGTGTGAAATTAATTTAAATTTCATAATGCTACAAAAAAGTCTGTATTCAAGCCTTCATTCGCCATATTACTACCCCAATAAAAAAATGAATGATAATGCTGCCAGCGGGAAATATCGAAATAATGTGAATTCAGAATAAAACAAAAGTACCTAAATTACAGAAGGAATGATTTTCACAGCCAAAGTTCTGTTCCCTGTGTGCAAGATTTGAGTATAAATCTTAGCTGAAGCATATAAAACTCAACTCGGCTTACCACGAGGATGAGAATGAATTAGTATAATCGATAAATGGCACACCATAAAGTAAATGATTATTATTGAAGAATAATCTGGCCAACGGAAGTCACAAACACTGATTGGCTGAACTTTTCTATGTGCTTTCTGCAAAACAGCCAAAGAGTGATTGCGAACACATTTGCTGATTCTTGGTTATTAGGGATGCTGTGTAAAGCAATTTGAGATCGTCATATGAGCCCCATCGATAATTTTAAATATTGTCAATGATATGCTAAATGTGGGGCCCTAGTCATAGTAGACATAGAGCCAACTGAATACAATACAACAAAAGAATGTAAGTACATATGACACAAAATATGGCGAAAATCACTTTTAACTGAGTCAAAATTAGATGGAGAGGCAATCCAAGAATATTGCACACATAATGAAAACCAACAGCACGAACTTTGGCATAAAGAATAAAGAAATGCTGTACAAACGAAATAATTTTTTTAAACATATTTTGTTTTTTAACTTTTTTTGATTTTTTAAGATTTCTTGACAAAAAATAGAAATGACACGAAAATGACAAAAACTTTAGCACGACTCACTCAAAACTCTACTTCCAAATTGTCATCACTAAACCTTGACATTTTTCGTCAGCCATCTTTCTTTCACTTTCATTTTCAACAAGTTTCTTCATTTTTGGCCTTATCGGCAAGAAGGGTTGACTATCTTTGATGGATGCCAGCAGTGGTGATGCTGAAAAATTAGAGGCATGTATATATTTGCACTATGCATGGCAAATAGACGATGAATCTTATTCATCTGAGCATGCATACTTTCAATTCCTTGCTCTGAAAATGAGTCCCATGATCGATATCTCCTAGCGAATTCAGGTACATGGTTGGTAAGCATGTGTAATTTTACAGTTGTTGTCCAGTCCGGGAAGTCTCTGGCCATCATTTCTTTGAGGCAAGGACAATATTTGTCCAGATCTATAATTTCATCATCAGTAACCAATAGACATTCTAGCTGGGGCAGGCATATGACACAATATGATAGTACATACTCACATGCATAAATAGAATATATGAATAAAATTTTCTCTTGGTACACAACATGCTTTTGTTCAGATGCTATATTTAGCTTTTGACAACATTATCAAAAGAAACAGCAATAAATATTATTCCAGATTTTTGATTGTGCTATACTTTTAGTTTAGACAAAACAATGGACTCATTGGTATGGAATTATTTCACCATCAGTCCAGACAATGAATCAAAGGTTCATTGTAACATGTGTCAGAAACTAATAAGCCCAGGAGGAAAAGATCATCATGGGTGGGGCCACAAAGGAATGCAACATCACCTGGCCACTCATACATCACAACAAATAGAGTTTCGAAAATTGCAGAGGGCTCGAGATAAAGAAAAGTTGGATGAGAAGAACAGCCAGAAAAATATTGTTTCTGCTCAAAATCAAAAAACTTTGGAAGATTCATTTAATTTGGGACATTAACAATATTCGAGCCCAAAGGAAAATAAAAATTATTGCTGAATTTATTTGCCTTGGCCAACAGGCCATCAATGTTGTTGATAACCAAGAATTATTGGGATTATTGAAAGACTTTGAGCCGAAATTCAAATGTCTAAGTCCACACTACTTTTCAGATAAAATTTTGCCTTCGATGTATGAATCTGTGAAGAAGAAAATTGGAAGTGAAATCGATAAAGACACAAATGTCCTCCTCTAAATTTCGAATTACGAGCTTTTGCACTTCAATATAATCCATAATAGCCACTAAATGAAATTTTTTTGTCAAATTATAAGCTTTTTCAGAAAGACCAGCAGCTCAACTTGTTTCTCAATGTTCCAAATAATGTATTGAACTTCAATGTTTTTAGTGAAATGTCAAATTATTGATTTTCATAGGCCAAAGTTTAAAAATCCTGGTCTACTTTGAAATCTAATCATAAGCTGAATTAGGTAATAACCTGCTGAAGATTGAACTGAACTTTCCTTCTTCATTACATCGTCGTTTTTGAATAGAAAATTGAATTCTGATCTAAAGTCGATTTTTTGCACAAAATTCGAATTTGCTTGAAAAAATCATTAAACAACCCAAGAGGAATATGTAAAACAGGTGGAACAATGTTTTCTAATTTAATGGGAAACAAAGGATAACTGAATTTGAGAATGAGTCAGTTTTTTTTGGGAAGATATCTGTAACTTTCAAATTTTGGTTTAAAGAACTTATCTTATCATAGCCAGTCTTCTTCAGGTCGCTGAGTTGAATATGGCAAAATAAACAGGGGAATGATGACGCTGGACCTTGGTGACCATTGAAATATGAGGGGAACATGGTGTCACCCACTAAAAATAATTCGACTTTTCCTTGCTCTATTGTCTGATGGGATTCTTGGAATGGTAAAGTTAGGGAAACACTGATTCTTTGAATTGCAGGCAACAATCGGCTGAAGATGATTCGAAGGTTGTCGGCCTTATCAGATCCTTCAAAAAACCAATTAGCTCAGTATTATGCACACTGATGGGCTTAAAAACATTTATAAAGCTCAGTGTCAATTTTGTTGTTCCTCCACCATCATTGCCACCAATGGCAATTCAAATTTTTCCGCCAAATCTTCCATCCTCAATAACTTCGCCTCTGCTGACAATCTCTACCCATGATTCCTCATTGAAATCTCTTAACTCAGATACAATCAAAAGACGTCTCTCCACATTCTCATGTTTTTCACAGAGAGGAATGAAAGAAATCTTCAATTCTGACTTGATCTTTCATTTAGCTGTCTCTTCAATCATCTTGTTGGTGGGAGCAAGGGAATCATAACCAATTTTTGACATAAAACATTTGATTTTCCTGTAATCGCCCTATGAAAGCCCTATAAATCCACAGAATGTTGACAATTTCAAAATGAAAATTTCATGGTGAATATAATTATTCCAGAAACTGAGATCAAGAGGATATAAAGAATAAAATAAAATCAATAATAGCATATTTAGGCCTTTCGAGATATTCAATATTTAGGCCTTTCCAGATATTCAATATTTAGGCATTTCCAGATAATTCAGATATTCAAATGTACATATATATATATATAAATATATGTATAACGAGGTTGTATGGAATATGAAAAGGACAAATCAAAGAAAAAATCAAAGTCATATCTTGAAAAGATTCCATGTTGAAAAAAATCAAGATGGGACATAACAGGACAAAAATTTCTGAAACTAGCCAAAAAAGTCATTGCTCCGACTCCTGTGTTAGCAGGGGAATCCTTCAAAGTGAATTTCTGAGGTCATAGCTTGCTGGTGAAGGGTGCCCTTGATTTTTGTGGAGGGTGGCAGAGGGGAGTTATTTTCATGGAGAATCTGGTGGACACATTGATATTCTAAAAAAGCTTTTTTCTGAGATTTTTCAGTAAAACGTCAAAAAGGCTTGTTTCTCCCTCAAAATGCACTAATTTCGGAAAAGAATCCAAATTATCGTTTTTTGTCAGCTTTCTGAGCAGACAGGGAAACTTTTGCTTGAAATTTTTGTGATGCATTAGAAAAAATGTTGTGCATCATGCTCGGAGGCTCCAAGCGAAATCCACAAGAATTTTTTTGGTAGGAGGTAACAATTTTTACAAGTGGCCCTCTTTGTATTCTATAGGGTGGAATTATTTCATTAACTGAGTACTGCTTACCTAAGCTAAGTTTGAAATTCAACGAATCTAATGGATCAAAACGTAATTTGGATACTTTCCCAAATGTAGAGCTCAAATATTCCATAATCGGGTAATTTTGGCGCAAAAAGTCAGCTAAATCAATGAGAGAAGTCACTTAGAAGGATAGATAATTGTGAAACAAAAGCGAAAAAAATCGCGTATTCAGAAATATATCTTGACTGATAATTCAACAAATCATGCAAAATCAATGAGACATGTATGAAATGGGAAGAAATAATAAATCAATTATTGTTCAGCACAAGACACTGACCACAGAAATTAAAAATTCTTCAAGTAGTTTGTAATAGAGCATATCTGTGGAAAATATCTTGACTGATCGAAGGAATGAAGAATTTTCTACAATACAACTTTATATTAATTTGCAACTTCATTTCTCCATGCTCACCTAAGCAAAGTGCGACATCTGGCATGATATCGCCTTTGAAGACATGGATTAGGGAATTCTTTAGCAACTTCAAATAGTAATTTTTGTCATGCTTGTGTGTAAGCATTGAATATGCTTTCTCTAGCTCTAGCATTGAGTGAAAATCTTGGTCCAAATTGATGCTGATAGTGGCCAATTTCCTATCATTCTGAATTCTACTAGAATATTATTAGTTGACTGAGTATTCTGTGAAACATTATCATGATCTGAGAATTTTTTCTGCAACAAGAGAGCTTCAAGTTTTGAAATTTCTTTTTATTGATTGTAAATCACTAAATCTTTGGATAAATTTTCTTTTTTCGGGTCAGAAAGAGAGTTTTCAAAAAAAGTAACTTAGCTCTCACGTCTGCCAATTCTTTGGATACTATTGTCAATTGTAAAGATAAATTTTCGATTCTTCCATTTGATTTGAATTGGAGTTGGCTTGGAGAGGCCTAGAATGAGTGATACTGGCGCCTACATAAAAATTGTGCCTTAAATGAGTGTGTGAAAAACAGTTCATTGTTGCTTACGTTTCTTGACTGGAGATAAAAATTCATTTTGGTCTCTTGCGAAATAAGTTGGGGGATATCACCAATATCCATCGGTTCACTGTTAGTGCCTGCTGTTCATCAAAACAAGTTAAAAGATGAAAAACATGAGATGAAAATAGAGACATGAAAAATTTGATCAAAAAAGGGAACAAAAATATAGAAAATAAGAGATAACTTCAGCAAACAGAAGAAAATTATATGTTTAGATATACTTGATCTATTCTGGCAATCAGGGCCAGTGTCATCGCCATTTGTAGATAAACTTTCCAGACTCGATTGAGCACTTCTCTGAGCCCTAAAAATAGTAATAATTTGAAAAATTATAAGACTTGGGGATGAACTCAAAACTCAAAACTCGTTCTTTGTTTGAAATAGTGGCTCAAATTTAGCAATGGAGAGCATAGTATCTCTCTGCACAATAATGGCATCAAATTTGGATACAATATTTGAATGATTTTTCTTGAATTTTGAGTCATGTTGTATGCTCGAGGTGTTTTTTCTGTTAATTTAATCAGATTTTGCATGGAGTTTTTCACCCTTTGGTGGAAGAATACAAAAATTTTCCCGCCATTTTTTGCTTGAAAATACTAATGCATAAGCTTATTGGAACTACTGCATTTTCCGCCTATCTGGTGTTTTTAATGAGAAAAAAATTTGAAATGCAAAAAAATTTGGCCACCTTCATCAGACATGATTATTTTAATGGTTTGTTGCTATAATTTAGCCATGATGCAACTGTAAGGATGTCTACTTCACTTATTAGTTTGTCTCCAATAGTTGTTAACAGCAGAAATCCTTATCCTGTGATTAAACCAGTTTATCTTTGATATCAAGCCCATGTATTTGATGAAAATCAGGATTTTCACAACATTTTATGGGATAATTGACAGTGGCAGACCCAGAAATTTTTTTCAGAGGGGGGGGGCGGGGCTCAAAATTAAGTATTTTTCCAAAAAGACTTCAAGAAATTTTCAAATTCACCAATAAGTAAACTGAAAAAATATCGTATTTCAAAAGTTTCTGGAGGGGGGGGGCGCCCCCACACCCCTAAGTCTGCACCTGATAATTGATAGGAGATAATCGTCGAAAGGATTCATTCTCCAGCATTCTAGAATATCAAAAATGCAAAAAAATGTTGTTGCTCCATGCTAGAAGTCTGTTTATAAATTTTTCGGTTTAGCCCAAATTTATGAGACATCCTTGACTTCAAGCTGATTGTTTAGCCGATTGAGAACATCTGCACATTGTTCAAGCCTGCAAATTATTAGGCCTGAAAAATCAAAAATTTAAATCAAGAAATAAGTGTTAAAAAGATTCATGTTCCAACATTCTAGAGAATCAGGACCCTGACAATTTTTCCTGTGATCTTTGCCGGAAGCATACATGTAATTGGGGGGAGGAAGTGCTATGGGAACCCCCCCCCCCAGAAATCGTGGCTAGCCATTGTGTAACTGCCCCCTTTGATTTTCCAATCCTATAGCTAGCCATATGGTAGCCATAGGAACCCCCATACTTTTGGTCGGAAAAATACTGGAAAATTTCAATTTTTGATGAGAAATGCCGATTTTTGAATGAAATATGGTCAAAAATGTGAATTTTCTGCAGGCTTCATGCCATGAATACATTTTTTCGGTCTTTTTAAAAGAAAATTACCATTTTTTGAACTATTTTTCAGACTTTTTCGCGAAAAAAATCGAATTTGTTCCATGAGAGACCTCTCCATCCAAAATTTTGGGAATTACTGACCCCCCCTCCCAGAGCTAGGGGCTTCATTACATGTATGGCGGGAAGTTAGAATGATTGTGCAATTTATGATTCTTCATTTCGGCCAAGCTTAAATATGTCATCAGCAGTCAAATTTTCATGCAATTCAGGTTTTTGTCACTTTGTCTAATAAAAGGTGACCAGTAATGACTTTCACAGTTTTATATGGGAGAAGCTTTTTTAATTTGATTTCCTGGTTTCCATAGATAAAACATCGGAAATACAAACTGCAAAGTTACAGCCAGATTGCTCGAATATTGATTGACTAAAATTAAAAATACTAAACATCGACTCTTGCAAATAAATTTTGAAAAATTGACAAAATCAACATGTTTCACAACAGATAAGTACAATAGATCCAATCATGAGAACTATATAGCAGCTGGAAACAACAAGAGAGCATTTCAGTGTGTCCTATTTTCTGTTTCACCAGTAGTTTTTATCATTTGTTGATCTGGTCAATGACAGAATTGATTTTGAATTTCTCTGATTCCAAAACAAAAGCTCTTGATTTTGGCGAAATTTTGCCTATATTGATACTAAAAGTTGATGAATTTAAATTAACCGTAACTTACAAATCTGGCGCATTTTAAAGTACCATTGGATGTAAACAGCTTTACAAAACTTTTTTCACAATATTCAACTTTTCCTTTGACTTCACAACTTTTACTTTTTGAAAAATGAACACTGTTACTAAATTTCTGTTTGAACAGTACCCATAAATGCTAAAAGCATAAAATGTGGCCCTTCTAACAAAGACAAAAAGGTCATTCCATTGCAGAAATCGGCATGCGAAAAGCTACATCTGCTCAAAAGTTATGAAAGTCAGCACCAGTCGCCTTTTTTGGCTCAACCTGTATTTTTATCTTGATGTGACCAAAAAGTAAAAACTTTTTTCTTCATTTTTGGCAAAATATTGACTGCGGAAGCATAAATATGTTCCGATAAGCTCAAAAAAGCATAAACAAAGCATATGGTGGTACTTTTGAGCAAAAAACGATATGGTGAAAATGACGAAAAAGATTTGACCTGGATCGCCAGATGGCAGAAGGGTCTCTGCAAAAAGTAGTCATTGGAACATTTTCATGCTCCATGAGTCACTAATTTTCAAAAAATAAAGAAAAGTCGAATATTTTCGAGTATTAGATCAGATTATGTTACAAATGTATCAAAATTAATGATAGCTAAGAAGCAAAAAAACTAAATTGCCCATAAATTCTACGGCTGACATCTCTGTGATCAGCCAAAGTAAAGAATTATAGACTGCATGTGATTTATCCTCTCAGATATCTATATTCAAGAATTCTAGAAAATTAATATTTTCAACACTTATTCCACTATGGTTTAAATTTTGGATCAAGCATGATGTTCAGACTTCAGCAAAGAGCTGAACTTTTAAATCAGCTAAACAGCTAGAAAGTCAGCTTGAAGTCAATGATATTCCATAAATTCATGCAGAAATAAGAAGTTTCATAGGCATACTTTCAGGGCAAATTGCCGACTTTTTTTCATTTTTGATTTTCTAACTGGAAAATGAATCTTTTCAAACTTTATTTCTTGGATGTTTGCAGTAAATTTTGCAGTAAAATCTTCTTACATCTGGGTAAAATGCAAAAAAATTAAATCGATGGCATGCAGTCAAGCTTGCAAAATCAGACAAGCAACTAAAATTTGGATTTTTCAATCAGAAAAAACTTATGTAACTGTCCCAAACTGATGATAATTTGATAATTTCTTGAATGCAAAAAAAATCATCTTCACATAGTTCAAAAATCTTCAAAGACCACAAAATATTCTGTGAAAATAATCGAAAAAATCGCGATTTAAAGCAAACCTTTAAGAGAGAATATCCAAAGATCCCAGGCTGAATGATGACATGATACATTTTTAGTGGTGACAACAAATGAATGTTAACTGTTAAGTGAAGTAGACATGCAAAGGGTTGCTGCTTTGCTCGGTTATAGCAAAAAATGGTAATTATATAATCACCACTGATGCAGAGCACTAGAAAATTATGAGCTATTGCCATCTTAAAATGCACGAAATGCAACTTTCCAAATCCAAACCCTCAAAATCTTTTCGCCATTGTGCAAAAGGGCCCAAATTGTTTTGTGATTCAGGTTTCTTCACAGTAAGCACCAATCTGACGAAAAAAAACATGGTTTTGATTCAGTTTCAACGAATCAAAATATTTCAATTTTATTTCTTACTTAGCTTGATGTGCAATTAACATTTGCAATGACTTGTTTCGCTTTTTCATCCATGGCAATCGTTGTTTGCCACCATTGCTCATTTTCGAAATGATAACCTAATCTACTCACTCAACTCTAAACAAAATTTTTGAAGATAAACAGAAAAATTCAAAATTCAGTTGATAAATTTGTGATTTGATGAATTTTCAACTAGCAATAAATCTCATTTCAACAGAAATACTTTGAAGTTCAAAAGACTAGAAACACATAGCACAAAATCGTATGAGTTGTTGATAAATGCAAAAAAAATTGAAATAGTTTAAAAGGGTGACAATGTAAATGTTTCTACAGTAGGCTATGATTTAGGGAAAAAATCAAGATATAATGCAAACCACGCTCCTTTTCTATATTTAAAAGACACAAAAGCCCTGGGGAAATTCAGATAAAATGCATACGACAGTTGATAGCCCTTCAAAAATTATTTACTCGGCTATTTTTAGAAAAAAATTGTCCTACTAGTTATCCCAAAATTCCTAATAGAAAATTGCTATATGTTTTCTATACATAGGAGTCATGCCCATTGATGGCTGTTTCACAAAGTGTAGGAATGGCGTGATAACCTAGTTACAATTTGGGAATGTGAGTGGCATTCCCTCAAGGAAGTCTACATAACAAAAGTCAATCAACCCAGAAAATTTCAGTAAAAAATTAGGTTGAAAAATTGGATATGGTTAATTCCACTTTGGATAGTTCCATTTTTTGGTTTGCCAAGGTTGACATTTATACCCCATATTGCCTGAAAGAAAAATATGCTGACTTTCATCCTATAATTAAGCATGCTGAAGTTTCTCGGAATGATATTGGAATCTTTATGAGAGAATATGCTGAAAAAACAGATCAACGGAAGATACTAAGAAAGTGCTTTAATTAGTAGTTATTTTAGGAGAGAGATATTTTTGTCCACAGAAATGATAAGATTTTTGATTGGTCTTGTACTGGAAAAAGTCCATGAAGTAGTACAGTATGACAAATCTTCACACTTTAAATCATTCAAGGACAAGATAACAAAACATAGGAGAGATGGGGATGACCAGCCTGAACTTTCAATGGTAGCTGACACTTTCAAACTTTTGGGCAACACAGGGTATGGAAAAACACTGACAAATAAAGAACAACATGTTGATGTGTTTTATGCAGATTATGAGAAAGCTGCTGAAGCAAGCATGAAGCAAACTAAAATGGACTTGCCAACAGTCGTTGGCCTGTCTGTCTATAAGTGGGCAAAAATTCCAATGCTGGAATTTTTTTATGATGTCCTACAAAAGTATATTGATCCAGCTACAGACACTGACAGTGTATATTTACTTCTGTCAGCAAGTAGTCTTGTTGAATTGGTAAAACCAGACCCCAGGGATGAATTTGAGAGAATTTGTCCAAACTGGTTTGTTATGTCCAAAGACACCAAAAGAACACCTGGTCTGTTGAAAGTGGAATATGAAGGAACAGCTATATGCTGTTTGGCAGCCAAAACATACATGGCTGTTGACAAGGTTACTGGCCAGCAAACAGTCAGTAGCAAAGGTTTAATGAAAAAGTTGTATAAGTTCAGCTTTGATACTTATGAAAATGTTCTTGTAACCAGAGTGAAACATGGAGGAACAAACATCAGTTTTAAAATGCAACCTGACAAGATTTGGATATACTGCCAGAAAAAGCCAAGGTCTACCCTACTTATACATAAAAAGAAAAGTAATGCCTGATGGTATAACCACTGAACATTTAAATTTATGCAAGGCAAGTTAACTGATTAATTAATAAAACTTGAGTAACTTGCCTGACTCCTGACCAGCATTGGCTCTTCACCATATACCAGGAGCTCTGCATTGGCTCCTCACCATGTATCAGGAGCCCTGTGAAACTTTTTTTGGGGTGACATAAAACTTAATGTTGGTTACAGCAGCTAGAGCCCATTTTGTATCAGGCCTTGAAAAATTTTGCTCCAAATCAATAGACTGGAGTTTTTCCGCCAGATTTTTTACATCATCCCCATTTTTGACAAGTTCAGCGTGATCAAGTAGAGTAAAATTATTTTGACAGACATTTTGACAGACATTGTTTGCTCCTGTTTCTTGGTTTTTCATAATGCCTCCTATTGCTGCATCTATTCTTAAACATTCTTGTTCAGAATAAAAATTTTAGAAAGCATAGCCAAATAATTTCCGTTTGTTGAAGCCCATCTAAAATTATAAGCATGATCAAGCAAATCAGCCACATTTTTTGATGTTCTAATCAGTCCCCAAAAAGTCTTTGCTACACTTCACATGAAATCCTTGTCTATAAAGTTTGCATAATAATCCTTATTTATAGACACGGCATGGAAAAAACTCTCAAACAATATCTCTCTGGGTGAATGAGCACAAGTTTGTGGTTGTCGAATGTCATTATACTGTAAGCAGGTGGTGACAGCAGCTGCGCAGTGATGATATCTGCAGTGATCCCTTTAAAGCCAAAAAACCAGTTCTGGTGCAGATTTGTCACTTTCTGAGTGTGCGTTTCCAGGCATAACTGGTCAAAGGGTCAGAGCATGGTGCAAAATCAGGAACATCAGTGTGCTGTGGACTCCAAGAAGAAAATATTTTTGCACTCAATGTTTTTAGGAATTTTGATTGCATGACCACTACATGAAAGGCCACAAAGTTAAAAAGATTGCAGAGGTGCTACAGTGTGGAGAGATGCAATGCAAAACATTGCAAACACAAATTTTATTTTTATGACAAATAAAAACAAAATTTCAAAATTTGTCACCACCAGTCCTATGTGGCTGTGGTGACTAATGGTGGGCAGCATTGTCTTTGCAGCTGGCAGCAGAGGTGGTGGCAGTGGTTCAGCTATAATGGGCAATGGCTGCAGCAGCCAATGCTTAGAGTCCAGCGCCTAGAGTGAGTGACTGGTCAGTCGGGGGGCTGGTGACATGGCAGCCGCTGAAACAACATGAGCAGTGTAGTACTGCATAGTATTATTTCCCAAACCTGTGCCAAGATTGTCATTTTCAAGATCCAAAACCATTGGCTGTGAGGGCTGGTCCAAACCACTAATTGCATTGTTGTAGGGATGGGTAGGGTGACCCTTATTTCTGGATCCTGCTGGGTTGCCATATTCATTCTGAGAAAAGTGTTTTTGGAGGGATGGAGGTCTACCCTAAGGATTAGGGAAATTATTCTCACCAGGTCTGCCAGTATGGTAGTGGGGGCAGGCAGCAGTGTGTTGCTGGCCCAATACTCCATAATGGCAATATGGACGATCACAACAATCTGTGGTGTGGGTGGTGCTGCAGCAAAATTGGCAGTGACCATCCATGGAGTTGTCGCCCTGCAAGATGTAGCATTCCAACTCGTAGTGCCCACCATAACTATGGTGGTCTCACGTGCCGACCAATTTCAAAGAGCGTCACATGATTCACAACACATTTTTTTGTTATATTTTTCGTCACGTTTTGTGTTACAGTAATTCAATACAATGTTACGTTTCGCTTTTATAATTTTTACATGCAATTTATGTGTGTACTTTTTATGTTTTGTTCCTGTTTCATTTGCGCACTTTTATTTCTGTTTCAATTTATTATTTTCTATTGCACACGTAGACTACGGTATGTAACCCGCTAGTCAAGAATTTCCATTAGAGATAAGCTCTCCGAGCTCATCGCTGTAATTGGAGCACAACGTGCACCTCTTATCAGTAAAACTAGTGACATTTCGCAACATGAAACGACTAGTTTGGAATTCTCACAAGATGACGTTCCTATGTTAAGCATGGACAGTGAAAACTCGCCCCAATGAAGGTGAATGAACTTAAGGTTGTGAACTGGAAAATGTCTATGTGACCATAGGCATCTTCTGCAGTGATTTCCGCTGCAGAAGTTAGCTTGGGGGAGTGTTAACTCTGCCCAAGGCATACTGTAGTTTATGGAGCCCTCTAAAAGGGCATGTTTTGTTAGTTTCACACTCATTTTTGGGCCTAATTGTCTTGTTGTGTTTGACAGCCTGTGTTTCGCATTTGCCGCTCGTCGTTATTATTATATTTTTATATTTCAACTGTGTTCACCGCCCATCAATAAATTTGCATATTCTCGCCTTCGGTCTTCCTTATCTTGCCCGTTACAGTAACCCAATTGTAGGAGTTCACCCCCGTCACCATTGATCAAGAACCCCCATTGCCATCCCTGAGGAAATGTTTGATACCCCCGCCTGCCGACCCGCAGCTGCATTACCTTTTACGTCCAATCACTCCTGATTCCCATACCCCCTCACTGCTGTCCATAGGACCCACGCTTTGCCCCTTGAACCTGTCACCCAGTGCCGAGTACTTTGAGAAGAGGATTTAGTGAGTCTTCTCAGGGGTTATTATTGTTGAGGGTATATTTGTGGGAATCCTCCTTAAGCTAGTTTCCCTCGGAAGTACCCTCAGTTGAGAAAGCCCTCAGACCCTTAAAGTCAGGGCCAATAAGGGGATTTAGGTTAACAATTGGGTCCCCTACAGTATGCCTTGAATTGAATTAATGATTCTTGCGTGTATATTATCGCCTTATGAATACTGTAACACCTGTAAGCTTTAATACATCCCCTGGTGTCAGGGTTTTCCCCAGAGTTGATCCCCAAGAGTCATAATTTCCCAGAGTTGAGTCTAAATAGAGTTTTCTGCCTTAATCTCCTCTGAGCCCTCTTCTTTCATTTTTTTATTTTATTTTTTTCCATTTTCTTTAAATTAGGCTTCCATCCACTGTGTGTGATCGGATAGGTTACTGTACCGTCATATGGCAATTGGGTTACAGTATGACTGCAATTTGCACGTACTCTAACTACAGTATACCTGGGTACAGGTACTTGAGTATCACAGCCCATGAGGTTTTACAGCCCCTGAGGGTTTTGGGATCTCCAATCATGAGATACAGTACTCCTTCCACTCTTGATTCTGGACGTCAAGTGTGGTTGTGATTTGTTATCTGTGTCCGGTATGTGTATCAACACACTTTTTCAAACTTTTCCTTATCTTCACTGAGCAATAGCCAAGTTGCTCATTTTCCGGCCAAACAAGCCAAAATTCTACTGTTGACACATATAACACCGTACCTAGTAGATCACATTGCTTATCTCTTGGGCCTCGAATTTTATTTTATTTACTTTACTTTACTTTTTATTTTCTTGGTCTTCTATGCATAATGTGTGACCCAATTATAATAACTTTTTCACCCAATAAATTTTCTTATCTCAAAAATCAAATCAAATAAAAATCCCATAACCCATTTTCTCCCCTTTCTAAACAAACAAATTAAATTTTATCTCTTTTCCTTCCTAACAAACAAACAAAAAAAAAATATATACATTCTCATTTCACTTCTATTCAAATTAATCAAAAAAAAACATTTTCTACTTGGCAACCCTTCAGTAGGTCTTTTTATTATTTTTTCCACTACTGTACGGTCTTCTTTCTCTTCTCTCTCTCTAGGTAGTTGCACGTGGTGATCATCTTACCGATTGTGACCACTGACGTCAGCAACAACAATTTATAGTGATTTCTCGCGACTGATGTTAGGGATTTCGATTATAAAACCTATCCTTCTGAGAGGGTTGAAACGATTCCTTCGAGATAGTATTAAGTTCAGGGAGTTCACAACTCTAGAAGAGACTCTCAAAGCAGCCTGTTACCCAGAATCACAGATTTTTTGGGATGAGATTAGGTATACTGCCCTATCTAATGCTGTTTTCTCTTCAGAACAAAGGACCACTGACAACATCAGGCCAATGTTGAATCAAAGGGGCACTGCTCAACATTCGTCAGCAATGCCGTCTGACGCCGCTTACAGCTCATGTTGCCCGAATTATAGCTCAGCAAAGGGCGCCACCTCAGAGAAATCTGATGCCGTCAACGAGGCCATTGGCATGCTTCCGAAACGCTGGCCATCGCCTGTCGGGGGCACATTTACAGATGTGCTCCTACCATGGACGTTGCACCCACAACGACACTAGTTGCCGGGCCCAACATCCCGACAGCGCTGGCCCTAGCAATGCCACTGCCAATGGCGCCAGCTGTTGCTATTTTTGTCGAACAAGGGCCCACCCTACTGACCGATGCAACAGACCCTGCCTGCATTGCCGAAAGATATGAGTGCACAGGGCTACGGCCCGCCCAAATCCGACACTGACATTGCCTGGTGAGACTAACTTTGGTAGTTCTGGGGCCAGTTCCACAAAGATTCACTTTGCCGTCGGAAACTTTGCAAAGCGAAGGAGATTTTTTGATGCCAAAGCTACCTTTGCAAAGGAGTTCCACGAACGCCAGTGATAGGATACTTTTCAAAGGCTCCTATGCAAAGTACCCGATGCAAAAAAAAACTCATTTACTGTAATTGAATTTTTTTCGGCACTGATTTTTTTCTTAAAAATAAATGACAACGCCTCATGTAGCGCGACCGAGTCGGTTGGGGGGAGGGTAAATTTAAAATTTGATGAGCAGAGTACCCAAATTTTTCAAAAATCCCTAGGGGGGGGGGGCGGGGTGTGGTGGGGTAAAAAAAGGCCAAGAAAATTTTCCAAAAAAATACACTTTTTTGGCCATTTTTTACCAATTTTTCGAGTTGGGGGGGCTGGGCGGGTAACCCGAGGTTGGGGGTGGGGTACCAACATTTGCGTACTGGGTTCAATCCGGTTGTGGGGTGGGGCCCCCCAATTACAAGTATGATTTTGCTTGTCATTTCGAGCGTACGTTTTAATGAAAGTTTGCACTTTAAAGGTCATATTGTTTTTTAAATAAAAAACTCGATTTCATTATTTCTTATGGCTCAAGTTAAAAATGAAAAAGCGATACCTTCAACGGACGTTCAACAATCCGTATTAATTGAACAAGTTGAAAATTTTCGAGACGTTTTATTTGGTAAGGATGGCAAAGCAGATACCGTTAAAAGAAAAAATGCCGCTTGGGCCAAGGTAATTTGATTCTCTTATTTTACAGCACAGCAACACAATTTTTTTATTCGTTCGTACTTTTTTTAGGTGGCGGAATCCGTTAACGCCTTGCGCAGTGATTCGACTGTAAGATCGGCCGAACAAGTTAAAAAGTCATGGGAAAACATAGCCAACAAAGGAAAGAAAGAAATAAGTCGAAAAAGACAGAAATGAAGTAAAAAAAGTAGATCTTTCAAATTTAAAGGTTTTTAAATTAAAATTCCTGTTTCATTTTTTAGGAAAACTGGTGGTGGCCCTAGCGCAGGCAACTTTAATGAAGAAGAAACGAAAATTTTATCGATTTACGGCAACACCAACCCGATTTTTTTAGGTGAAACGACAGGATTGGATACAATGGCCTATTCAGATTTCGAAGGTAACCATTTGGAACTGTCGTCAGATGATTTATTGGGTGACAATATACCCCTCCTCAGCGCAATTTCAAAGGATCAAGGACAAGAATCGAACGATGAAACGCCAAATTGTAATAAAATATCATCTAATTTCGAAACACCAAAATTTAATAAAACGTCAACAATAATTTCGGAAAAATCTGCCAATTTACTGCCAAAGAATTTGAAACGAAAATTATCGTTGGAAGCCGGCTGCTCGACTGAAAAATTAAATAAAGAACAGCTGACCTTAAAAATTTTAGAACAACAATTCGAAAACAAAAAACTGATTCATGACAAACTATTGGCCGAAACTGCCTATTACAAAGAAAAGGGTGAAGCTTCGAAAGCCAAAAAAGCATTTTACGAAGGGTCCCTAGTAAAAATCCAAATGGAATTGGTTGGAAATCCAAACATCAAATTTGGTGAATGATGCAATAAATTTTTTTTCGCCTTTTATTTTGTTAGATTGTAATTTGTTCGGTTTTTTGTTTGTTGCAATTTTTCCCCGGTTTTTTGTCTTTTTTTATTGATATTAAAATATCAAAATATAATAGTCGTATTTAACAAAAAGTACCACAAAAACATTGCACAAAAAATCCACAAATAAATGCAACATTAATCGAAAAAATTTCTGACAACAAGATCCCGGTATCGCAGTCTGTTTTGTAAATTTAGAGCAGGTATATCGTCTTCATCATCCAAAATTTCGTCCATTTCATTAAAGTCGGGCAATTTGTTTTTTACGGCAATATTGTGCAATATGGTGCAGCATACGATGAGCATTGGTACCCGTTTTAAATCCACTCGAACTTCGCCATGTAAAATTGAAAATCGACGCTTAAATCGTCCGAAAACTTGTTCTATCAATACGCGCGTTTTTTTGTATGAAATATTGTATCTTTCTTGACCATGATTAGCTGGCGACAAAAATGGTGTCAAAAGGTAATGCTTGCAGGCGTATCCGCTGTCGCCTAGTAAATAACCGATGTGTTCATTTCTTTCCAAGTAATTTTTAAGTTCTGATTCATTAAAAACGCGAGAATCGTGACTGCTTCCGGGCCATTTGGCTGTGACATTGGTAAAATAACCATCGTAATCGCAAACGCCTAAAAATCACAATAAAATTATAAAATGTACATAAATATGAACATATCAATATTTTTTCATTAAAATTTGCATGTAAAATATTTACCTTGAACGTTTAAAGAATGGAATGACTTTCGATTAATGTAAACATTTTCAAATAACTTGGGGGCTAAAATTCGAATGTGCATTCCATCCATCAATCCAATTACATTTGGGAAATTAGCAATTTCATAAAATTTTTGTTTTTGCCTTGTAATTTCTTGCACTGCGCTGGGAAATCTAATACAATTCGGTGCGTGTCGGACTAAAGCATGTAGACAACGCCAAAGTGAACAACAGCAAGTGCTTTTGGCAATGTTAACCGTATCGCCTATAACCTAACAAAAAATTTCAATTAAAAAAAAATTCACCAAACTTTACAACATACCTGTAATTGGGGGCGGACCCCACCCCCTCCCAACTGGATTGAACCCAGTAGGCAAATGTTGGTACCCCACCCCCAACTCAAAAAATTGGTAAAAAATGGCCAAAAAAGTGCCTTTTTTGGACATTTTTCGGGAAAATTTTCGGAATTTTTCGAACTTTTTTTAAAAAATTGACCTTTTTTTCGACTTTTTTTACCCGGCCCCCTAAGGATTTTTGGAAAAATTGGTTACCCCCCTCAGCGAATTTTGAATTTACACTCCCCCCAACTGACTTGAGGACTCACAGGTATGCTTTTCAAGCAAGCTGCTCATTATTCCCATTCAATTTTATTAAACTCACTTGCTGAAAAGAATTCGAGGCTGAATATCGTAGACTGGTGCAAACTTGAAGCAACGGAGGAATAGCTCGACTCCTTTTTGACGGTCATTCAATGTCTTTGTTAATTAAATCAGTAATTTCTAAAATTATGTTCGGTGGAAATCGATATCGATCGTAAATTTCAGCGTTGGATAAACCGTCAAATGGATTAATTAAATCCTTAAATTTTCTAATTCTCAGCGGCACATCGTCATCTTCGTGCAAAATTTCATTTACGATTTGAGCCGCATCCATAATTGCTCCAAAATTAAAAAATTAGCAAATAATTTTAAATCAAATAAATTGCTGGAAAAAATTACACACATTTAAAAAAATTTGCTTTGTTTATAACATTCAAAGGGTCCCCATGCTTCGCCAAAGGGAGCTCCCTACCTCCCTTTGAAATTTTGCATTCGCAAAGCGACCCTTTGAACGTCGGAAAGATTGTGGAACGCGAAAATCAAAAAACTCACTTTGCCAAAGGAGTCTTTGCAAAGTATACTTTGGCAAAGGTACCTTTGAAAATTTGTGGAACGCGAAATTATGCAAAGTATCCCTTTGGCTTCAAAGGTACGTTTGGGGCCCAAAGTGAGCATTGTGGAACCGGCAGCTGGTTACTCTCCTCAGGGGGCAAGTTGAAATTTTTGGGGTTATGCTAATCCAATCAATATCGGTCACCCCCACAGCGAAATAATGCAGTAGGGGCTACCAACGGTCTTCTTCACCCAGATCTGTTTAATCTGGATGATGAAGTTCTGGCTGAACATCTGGCGGATCACACACAACTGTGTTATCCTGTCTGTGTAATCAGTATTGGGTTTTCAGCTGCTGCAGTGGTTTCAGCACCGACTCCGTTGTCGGCTTTGCCGCCGGCGCCGCCAAAATACGCGATGCCGGTCAACATAAACCCGTCAACGACACCGAAAATGACTGGCGATGTCAGGGTAATCGTGTCGTATCGACTGTGGGAAGGTACACCGGTGCCTCCCGCCCGTTTTATCGCCCAATGACTGCCGGCCCGGAATTCCTATGGACTCTGCTTTGGAGGTTGTCGGTCAATTGGAATCGATGAATCTGCTGGTTAAACTACCTTCTTTTTCTGATATTTCAGGTCTGAAAATCAGATATCCCTATAAGTCACTGGCTTTAATGATTTCTCGTTTACAGATTCCTCATCCATCACTGATGTGATGCAGGCCGTTCGGTCAACGGATTTGGCCAAAAAGTATCTGCACCTCCCATGGGCGCTACGCAATGAGCTGTTCGAGGTTGAGGTGCTTACGGCAGCGGATGTGGTGCTATCAGCACCAGCAATGCTGCAGATATTGGGACCCAACATTGCTCGACGAGCACTTGAGTTTATTGCGGACAGAACTATTCGCTCCACCCCAGTGGACAAGATCCTGGTGGACAGTGAACTGTCATAGCCGGCAGTGGATGCCGTCGGCTGTGCTGTGGAAGAGGGGAGTCGCAACGCACGGCCCACAGCAGTTGTTGCCGCATCACCGTCAATGAGGATGACAGGAGCCCAAACACTGGGGGCAATCGCCCAGCAGCAACCAGTAGCTGCCACAAAACCATCACCCCCGGTTGCCAACGCCTTTGGAGAGACATTGCGCGCCATCAATGATGACATCAGCATCATCGAGGTGTCGCCATTTCCCACAGCAACCACCCTCCGGTCCCTGAAGATTGGCGTTCTTCACAAAGTCCACCCATGTTGAGGCTTGGTCATCGACTTCCCGGGCGAAGACCTGGTATCGTCGGACGACGATGACGAAGAAGGAAGCCACCGGATGGGTGAACACTGTACATATTGGTGTATATTTATGAGCACTGTTTGTAAATAGCTTGTACATAATAAATTGGGCCTTTGAGACACTACTGTTCTTAGGAATGGGCTCTGCAATACATGCTACTCAGTACCAATTTTCTGGTCGTTCAAGAAGCAGTCATCTACTTGAGCGATCTCAAAAAGTTGAATGCAAGCCACCAAAATCTTCGTGGAGTCCTTGACGCATGAATGTTACAGTGTATGATCCTCTTTCTGATCCAATCACTACTTTAGCATGGAAGTGCACATTGTGAAACAGTAAGGTATGCGCCAACACTGGTTTTTTTGGATCTAGGGGCATTACTGCAGATGGCATTACCACTCAGCATCTAGCACCTGCAGCTTGTACGCTAGCACATCGCAGGAAGGTGTTTGGTTTACAAAAGCTTGTGGAAATACGTTCTGGCTTTTATAGCACTAACCAAATGCTGGAAGTGATGTACTCATGGTGCTGCAGTGACGTCTGGAAGATAGTGACTCACCTCTTCATTGAGGATGGACAGGTCACTTCATGGGAAGGCACTACAGCTCTAAGTACCTTAGGAGATGTAGGTGGATGCAGTCCCACTGCAGGTCAATGTACTACTCTAGAGGGGGTAATCCTTTGGCCTGCAACAAACTTTACAGCACAGTGTCACTATCATCCTCAGGGCAATTACACTGCGTCAGTGTCAGGGAACCATATCATCATCCATGCTTAAATTATTAATTTGCACATTGGCACCTGGCCCCCAGAATCCACATGAAAATACACATTCCACAGCTATATTAATTCTACCCCAAAACCGTTAACACACCTGCATGTAGTAGAAAGTAGAAGCCCCAGCCAGACACCAGTCTCAAGTGGAACAGTAGCTGCAGTTCCTACAGAAGCATGTATATGCACCAGAAATAGATACAGAAGCATACAGGGAAGCACAGAGGCGTGGTTAGGTCCATGGTAAGCAAAGTAGCAAGTATAATAGAAGCCCAGAAAGCATATGGTACTAGAAAAGCATTGGAAGGCGTGGCTAAACAAGCATACAGTATACAGGAGGGCAAGAAGCAAGAAGCAACGATTGGCGGAAGATTTCAGAAACCAACCCCCCCCCCCACAGGAAACCAAGGGAGTGGCCAAGAAGAAGCACTATTCAGAGCAAAGAGAAGGGTGATTCCAACAGATTTTGTGAAAGCCTTTTTTTTGCATGTGAGATTCCTTCAGCAGCAAAAGCATTTGTTGTATTTGTATGTCCACGGAAAAGCAATCATTGACATATCATTTAGTTTTATTGTCATGTTATCATCATAATTTGTACCACCTCGTCCCCGCGGACCATGTAAAGGTGCAAGCCTTAGGATCAAGTCAAAGTATAGTTAAATCTGGGTGTTACATTTTCCATGCATTCACTTAAAAGTTTTCAATTGAATGTAATTTTTAGGTGGCATACGTACAGGATTACTAAACTTTTAATGTCAAATTTTTAATGGTTGCCCAATGTGGCCAGATACTTGATTTCAAACAAAAAATACTTGATTTGTTGATGTTGAGAAATGTCAAAAAATGATGTTTTTCCAAGAGATACACATTTTAAAAAGCTAAAAAACTTTTTTCAAAACTGTCCACTCTAAAAAAAATTTTGCGAGTTGTCCTACAAACAGAAAATTTTTGTGCACTAAGAGTTTTTTAGAGTTTTTGTGAATAATTGCTTATATTTCTCATTGCAAAAAAATGTTTTATCAATATGCTATGGAGTATGGCCTCTGTTTTGTCGAATAAATGATTATGTTAGGATGAGGCTGATCAAAATGTCTTCACGTTTCTGATTTTAATTCAAAATGCCTACTAGCAGGCCCCTTCTCTCTACCTATACAGGACCTGATTTCCTCAAAGGACGATCAATTTTTAGTTATTTCAGAGTTCCACTGAGTGAATTCAAAATGTTTTCAGAATTACTGACACCCAAACTTTGAAAATCTCTAACGCACACCCTCTTTATTTGTCCTAAAGAGCGATTTGCTATTACGTTAAGGTAAGTGCTTATAATATATTTTGATTCTATCATATTTCGATGAAAAGGCTGTTTTCTTGGTATATCATCCAGAGTTTTTTATGCTGTGCATGAATCATACATGCAACATTTGGATTCCTTTGGGGAGGAGGACTGACAGCTCAACATGGCTAACACTGAGAAAAATTCCAAAATTTGAATATTCCTAATTAGGGTCTGAAAATAAGCAAATTTTTGCAATTTGGATGGGTAAAAAAATTTTTTTGTCTAAAATTTTCAGGGAAGGATACACTAACAGAAAGTAAAACAGCAATATTGCAACTAAAAGTTAACATTATTTACAATTCCTTGCTTCCAGGTTATCTCATTTTGTTATAGGATTTTAGCATCTGGGAAATCATTCTTTTCCATTGCCTTCCAATACCATCTTGGAACAAAAACAGTCCAAATTATTTTCCATGATGTTTACACTATGATATGGAGTACATTGCAACTGATTTACCTTTGTGAACCAACCGCAGAATCCTGGCATAAGTCTATGCATGAATTTAATCAATTATGGAATTTCCCAAATTGCCTTGGAGCCATTGATGGCAAGCATATAGCAATCAAACTGTTTCTGGTAGTTTATATTTTAATTACAAGGGCTTCTTTTTGGTTGTCATATTTGTTGTGGCTAACGCCTCTTCTTATAATTTTTTGCTAATCAACATTGGTGGTTTTGGGAAGCAATCAGATGGCATGCGGCACATTTTCACAAACAAAATTTGTGCCCAAATTTGAGAAAAGTATGTTTCTAAATCATTTGTTAAAATTTGTATCTATTCCTAAGTACTTCCAAAAGCCTACTAAGTATGAGAAAAATAGGGGTGTCATGGATACAGAAAATTGAAAAATTCGGTTTGGGATTCCAGATGGTCCAGCTACTGAATATCAGACCAGTGCAGGTCCAGGCCCTATTACAGAAGTTGTTATATATCTGTAGATTGTATACAATGTAACATATACAGTACCAGGAAATATTAATTTTTGTACCTGGAGTTGTCTATAATCCACTTCAATTGAGGATTAAAATGAGTTCTTTAGTATTAAAGTTGCAATTGTCCAGGTCCGAAAAAATAAAAAGGGCAGGTAAAGTACAGAAATATGTATGAATGTACAGTGGGACTTGATCCCGGTATCCATGGGCTGCGACATCCCAATAACAAAAGTACATTCTTCAAATCACTTTTTTTTTAGATAAATTCAATTTGCCAAAAACCATAATACTTCCAAATTATGATTGAATTTCAATGCCCCCAGTTTTGATAAGGGCATCAGATTTTTAATTATGGTCTATCCAGAGCTTGACACATTATTAGAAATTCCATTGGCATTTTAGTAGCAAGGTTCTGACTTTTTAATAAACTGATTGAAATGTTGCTAAACAACATTGACAACATTGTAAAAGCAGCAGTTTACCTGCATAATTTTTGAAAAAACATATGTTCAAAGAAAAACTGGAGATGATGATCATGCACTTGCTTTTGGGCTAACTGATCTTCCTGAGCATTTGTCTGGAAATTGACATTCAGAAGAAGCTATACTGATTCTTGAAAACTTTATGGCTTATTTTAGTTCTGAGGCGAGTGCCATTTTGTGGCAAAATATTTTTATTTCTAAAAATTAAATTTGAATGCATTTATACATTGTTAACAACAAATAATGCTAATAAAAGCATGAAGCACATATCTTCCTAAAACTAAAATGAAACATTGGTCAATGAAATTATGAGCTTATGGCCAGCCTAGGAACATTCATCTGTTGTAAGTTGTTATAATTAGGTGCCTAATCAAAAGTCATATCAGTTTTAATTCCACTCAATACAGTGCTCCCCTAGCATTTTTCCAGCTATATTTTATTGGCTTACCTGTAATCCTGCTTGCATTACACAAAATTTGTCACTCAATTACCTTCAAATAGTCTCTTGATGTATTTTTTAGGGGTTAGATGAATTCCACTTGCTAATGACATTTAACATTGAGTTCCAGTAGTATCAAAGACTCATGCAATAAGCACCAGCATAATTAAATAGTCTGAGAAAGTTTGTGGTAGTCACAAGAAAAATGGCTCATCCTTTAATTGAGAACACTGCATTATTGGTAAATTAATATGTTACATATATAATTTTTATTACTGTTTTCCAGCAATATTTTAATTTGTTGGATACTGAAAATCCATCTAGCTTCAGTCCTCGCAAAGCTTTAATGTCAATTTCGACTTTATTGGGTGAGAAAATATCTCAATTTAGCAGAATATCCGAGGTATAACATTGTATTCATTGCATAATAACAACAGATAATTATCATCAAAACTTCAGGATGGTACATCAACTGCTGCATTGCAGATGTCAGATCCAATGAATGGTGCAACAATTGCAGTGATGAACGGCAATAAACCATGATTTTTTATTCCTGCGGAAAATGATATAGTAAAAGACAATTTACACATGTTCGAAGAGGCCATTATGTATGTTTTTGCGTACTTTTATATTTTGAATCCTCAATTTTGTACGCCTTATATGTTGGAATTCTGCCAACATGCCATTGTTCAAGCAGGTTCGTCAGACAATCATAACTCGGAAATATATAGGCATGTAAACTCCTTGATTAAAATTCTAGACTTGTGATTAATTATACCTGTTTTATTATCTCATGTGTTTTAATGGATGTGTTTAAACATTTTATTGATGTGAGCTCTTAAATGTTTGGTTGTTATTGATTTTTTGATTTTAAGAATAAAAACAGGTTATGTTGAACCTACATAACTTTTGCAAAATCATTACAATAGCAGAATTTGGGTTGATCCTAGTTAACTTCTGCACAAATGGCTACTCAACTCTATTATGTTCAAGACATGCAATATTTGTGAAGGATTAATGAAACAAAAGTTGAGTTCTTTGAATGTAAAAATGTTGAGGCAACCATTTTCACTCAACAAAGTTGGATAAATACTACAATTTTTTCTTATAGTGTATGCTGTACAGGCAAAGTCAATGCCACAAGCAGATGGAATTTTCAAACTTAATCTGGTCCTGAAAATACACAACTCGCTAATATTCAAATTCCTGTGGCAAGGTCAAAACAAAGTTGAAAATGGGAAACCCCTGTAGTGCAAATAACTTATTCAATGCACATGAAAACATATGAACTGAGTTAAGAAAAAAGTGCTCTAACAGAGAAACATTCTACGCAGCCATAGGAACAGCAGAACCTACATGAAATGTATCAGTCTCAAATTGAAGCAAAATATACAAAAAAAGGCTCACAACACCATTTGATTTATAAACTGGTGCCATTCTACAGCAGCAGAAGGAGCACCAGCTATTTGTGAAACTACATATGGAGAAAGTGCTTATGCACATTTAGCATATAGAATTTGCTGCTAAGTTTCTGTTTTCATCCTTTGAGTTATAGGCAAACTTGGTCGAAGTTGGCAAAAAACAGTGATGCCTGCACATTTTCTGCAGCTTTGAAAAACTGTGGCACCTGCAACTGGAAGAAAATTATGTGGGTGATGACCCCCGACTGCATTGCAGTTTAGTGCAGTTTACGAACCCATAAGGAGATATTGAGTGGAGCACTTTTCACAGTTCTGGTAGCTGCTATCGATACAGTATATGCAATTCTGTGCTGAATAACACTAGATACCTTTTTTTTCCCAATTTTTTCAAAATTTTTTCAAAAACTAACTTTGTCCACAGTTTTTTTTCCTCAAAGGGGCTCTTTTGATGTGAAAATTCTGAAATAGCGAAAAGAAATTTTGTGCAAGGTTTTCATTGTGGAATAAATTTTCAGGAATTCAAATCCGAAAAGATGTATTCTGGTGAGCTTCGGGAGGTCAAAATTTAGGAACTTTTCAGCACTTCTGCCACTGCATTTTCTGCAAATTGTGCTTTTTGGGGGGGGGGGGAAAATCAGGAGATGGGAAAAAATTGTGAGCTCTCTCTCCATTTGCAGAAGAAAATTTTGGGGATTAGATGCAGAAAAGATGCATTCTGGAGAATTCTAGAAAGTCATAATCTCAAAATCTAATCGAATTCAAAAATTAAAAAATCAAATAATCATCAATTTTCAGCCTGTACTGTAAATGATTCATTTTCCATATGTATTATGTTAAATTACATGAACAACCTCGCATCTCTTAAATAATTTCTGGTTTGGAATTGTGGTGAAATGAGCTTACTATTGCAGTTTTCTGGTTTTGCATTTTGTGGCGAAATGCCATGAAGTAACATTTATCTTTTCAGTGACATTTAATTGTTTTTATGTCGTGGTGAAATGCCATGAAGTAACATTCATCTTTTTGGTGACATTTAATTATTTTCATGTGACAATTTTTGGACATATGTAATGCTGCCATTTAAAGTTTAATTTTTTAATTATATATATTGGAGAAAATCAATAAAGAATAACTTTGGAAAGAGTATCAGATTTGAGAAAGAAGTAAGAAAAGGAAAGAAGGGAAAGAATATCAGGTTTACCTTCATGTGTTGGAGAGCTTCCTGGGTGGTGCCGTAGCTGTCCCACCAATGGCCTATGTCGGGGTAGCTATAACCATCCCGACCAGAGCTCAACAGAAATGCTGGGGTTCGGGACCCATGGATTGGCTACAACATCAATCCTAGGGGTAGAATGTTGTATGATATCATACAAAATCTCTCCCCCCTTGGGGCAACAGGGGGATCCCCTGGTACCCTCACCAGTGTTGAAGGGCTTCCTGGGTGGCGCCGTAGCTGTCCCACCATTGTCCAATGTCGGGGTAGGTGTAACCATCCTGACCAGGGCTCAACAAAATGGCGGGGTTCAGAACCCGTGGATTGGCAGAAACATCAATCTTATGGGTGGAATGTTAAATGTTACCATATAACACATGTAACTGATGACGATATTGCACTGAATAAATTTAATGATTCTGTTAAATTTTCCAATGGCCACTATCATGTAAAAAGACCATGGAAATACGAAACACCTGAACTAAAGGATAATTATGGGCTTTGTTTTGGCCAGCTTAACTCATTGTCCAAAAGATTCCAAAATGACCCTGAACTACTGAAAAAATATGATCATATCATCCAAGATCAAATATCTAAGAATATAATTCAGAAAGTTGATTTTGAAACTGATAACATTAAACACTATCTCCCACATCATCCCAATATCACTCCTCAAAAATCTACGACCAAAGTTAGAATTGTGTATGATGCATCATGTAGGCTTACTAAAAATAACAAGTGGTTGAATGATTGCTTATACAGAGGACCAATTATGCTCCCCAATCTCTGTGTCTTTTGGTTCATTTTAAAACTCATTCAGTAGCTATCACAGCCCATACAGAAAGGGTTTTCTACAAATTTGTCTCCAACCTAATGATAGGGATATCACACATTTTCTCTGGTACAATGATCCTACTAACCCTTACTTTCATGACAATATTCAAATTTATTGATTTGCCAGAATTTCAATTGGTGTAATATCAAGTCCATTCTTGCTTAATGCAACTCTGAAATATCATTTAAATCAGAGTCAAACTGAGAACAGTAAACAACTCCATCAAAATCTTTATGTGGATAATGTTATTATAGGTACAGATAGTCCACAAAATGCTCTGAACATATACCATGAAATCAAGAACATGTTCAAGGAAGCTACTATGAATCATCTCCGAGAATGGGCGTCCAATTGTAAAGAATTTTTAGAACAAGTTGATCCTCATGATCAAATTAATTCTAAGATGATTAAGGTCTCAGGTATTAACTGGGACACTATCAACAATCCATTGGAAATTTCATCAGGTATCAATCATTCAAAAATGGTGACCCCTATATCTAAGAGAGATGTGCTGAAGCAACTTGCAAGTACCTTAGATTCTTCAGGTCTTTCAGGACCCATACTTCTAGGTGGAAAATTATTCCTTCGATCACTTTGGAAAAAGAATCTATCACAGAATGAAATTTTATGTCTGAACCTGGAACAAGAATGGATTCAAATTTTAACTGATTGGAAATTAGTTACCAAATTTTTGTGAATAGGGTTTTCCACATAACACCATAAAATTTTATCATGTCTGGGGAACAAATGATCTGGCTGATCAAGCAATGAGAGGAATTTATACTCTTGAATTTAATACTTCAGATCTTTGGTGGCATGGTCCTTTATGGTTGAAACAACCAGTTAAAACTTGGTCCCAACCATCTTTTTCCTTCACTTCTAGAATTGAATTTGTAGAAGTTATTATTACCACTGGGTTAGTTAATGAACTAGATGAACAGGAGTCATCATTCAAACTAGAACATTTCTCATTATCAAAAGCATTGAACACTGTAATTTACATTTTACGTTTTGTGAAACTTAAAGTCTGGAAAAAACTTGATCAAGATCATGAAAATAGAGCAGAAATTAAATCAATATTCTCATTAAAAAAGACAGTGGACCAATGACAGTTGATGAAATTAAGCAAGCAGAACGTATTTTGATCAAAGAAACTCAGAAACTTTCTTACGGGGAATTATTGGAACATTTAAACACTAACAAAAATATCTCTGATAAATTTAACAATCTTGGTGCAAATTTAGATAAGCAGGGTATATTGAGGTCTTATGGTAGGTTAAAAAATGCTCATAATTCTAATAGTACTAAATTTCCTGTTTTGATACCTCAAAAGACTCAACTATCAAGACTCATCATTCTTGATAAACATAAAAAAGTATTACACTTTGGAACAAGCCATACATTGTATGAAATTTGGCGTCATTATTGGATTCCAAAAGGGAGAACTGAGGTACAAAGAATGCTCAAATAATCTTTTATTTGCAAAAAATATAGTTCTGTGCCATATCAGCTCCCAAAAATTCCTGCATATTCAAAAGAACAGGTAACTGAATCTTGTTCTTTTCAGTGCATAGGACTTGATTACCTCAGGACTTTATGGATTAAAAATCAGTTGGACGAAAAATCTAAAATATGGGTTTGTCTGTTAACTTGCTTAAGTACTCATGCCATTTCTCTGGAATATATCATTGATCTGAGCACAGAAACATTTCTCAATTGCATAAGGAGGTTCATTTCTCGTCGTGGCAAGCCCGATAATATAATCTCTGACAATGCTCCTCAGTTTAAATTAGCAAAGCAAGTACTTGATCATGTGTGAAGTAAACTTTTTCGTGGTGAAAATTGTTTTTCTATGAAAAAAATCTCATGGCACTTTAAAACTGATTATGCACCATGGCAAGGAGGTTTTTACGAATGACCTGTTGGACTTGTCAAACAATCAATCAGAAAAAGTATAGGATGTCAAATATTAACTTTTTAACAATTTTTAACATTACTCTCAGAAGTTGAAGCGGTTCTCAACACTAGACCATTAGTTTATGTATCAAGTGAACTAGAAGCACAAAAACATCTACGACCAATTGACTTGGTAATGCCTCATGCAGAGTTGGGAATACCACTATATGAAGAGGATCACAATGAACCTGAGTATTTTCCTCATTTAGATTCAAAACAAAAATTGATCTAGTTTTGGAAAAGCAGTTACCAAATATAAGATAAATTTTGGGAACTTTGGTCAAATGATTACTTACTGAGTATGTGGGAGAAATCTACTACGTTTCACAAAGGATCTTCAGTACATTCTAACAGTGAACCAAAAATGAATGAAGTTGTTTTGATAAAAGATGAAAATCAACCAAGAGGTATTTTGAAGCTAGGTCATATTTTACACTTAAATCCTAGTTCAGATAGACAAATGAGGTCAGTCAAGGTAGAATTAAACAAACAAAACTGTCATCAATCGTCCCATTAATCATCTATATCCATTAGAAATAACAGATGAAAAAAATGAGGATAATATAAACTCCACTCTTCCTCCCCAAATTAACTCTTCACTGAGTACAATGCTCAAACTACCTTCATCATTGATTATCTTATTCCTGAATTTAATTATTTTACCTGCATCTTATTCAGTTTCATATAAATATCAATGTAAAAATTTTCATTATAGAAGTATAATTTACTCCCAGAACTGTTACATCTGGCATTGTAATTCAAAAAATTTGTAACAATTATCTTTGCTATACAAAATTTCTTGTCCCTGTGGAGATTTGTCACCAAATGGAAAATGTGGTCCCAAATTCTCTTGTCACAAAGGGGCAACAGATTATTCACATTTTGAAAATTCTCCTATTGAAATCTTTGGTAATCGTGACCAAATTCTTTCATTAGTTCTACCTAATGTATGCTCATTCAAGACAGATCCTGTTTGTAGTCCTGATCCTGTTCATACATCTCCTCATCAAATAGAATTATATGATAACACAATTCATTGTGTCAAAACTCTGCAGATAACTTACACTGCACCAGACATAAAAAACTTTTCTTGTCTTGGGGTGGGTAGTCCTGATGACACGATAGGAACACCGAGTTTTGTGAATATTATAATTGCAACAAAGAAAAAGGAACTAAATTTTGTTTGTATTTTCAATCGGAAATTCCAAATTTTGTAAATTAGGATGGTCAAATTCAAATTAAGAGCTGGGGTAAAGTTCCTGTTGCAGTACACTACTCGAAAAACCATGCCCAAAAATTAAAAATTTCAATCAGATTTGTATCAATTGCACATTAAGTTGTACACAGGCTGGTGTTAAAATCAACCTTGAAAAACATACAGGACTTGTTGAAATTTGTTCTCAACCATATTGTTACAAGATCAGTCATCCTGGAACAACACAACTTGTTTTATTTCCAAAAGATATAGTAATCAAATTACATGAATTCGAGACTAGAATCTGGTATAATGGAGTATTAGTAAAAGTCCTCAGCATTCATTGCACTTCTGCACTATTTTGTGAAATGATCAATTGTTATCTATGTTTTGATATGATGCATAATCCTCAATGTGCTCCTAAATTTAGGACATTCTTCTTTTTTGTCTGAATTTATCTGTTTTTGAATAGTTTATTATTTCATCAGGATCATTAAACCATTGACTACTATTTTCCAATTTTTTACATTTCTACTCCATAGAATACTTAGATATTTTTGCACTAAAATTATTCGAAGAACAAATAAAAGTTCGATCTCTGAACAGAACATTTCATTACAAACCACATCAAATTATAATTCTTTTGTATTTCAAGCTGCAGTAAGAAATTTTTCTCTCTCAATGTTAGCTTATCATTTTGCAACCATAGTAAATGGTTGCTCCCAAGTAGTTTCATTAACAGCTCAAAGTTCAACACCTATGAAAAATAAAAATGAATCTACAGAATGCACTTTATCTGAAACTGTATGATTATCAATTGTACGTCAAGGTCAGGAAACATGTTCGATGATTCATAGTAATCAGATTTAAGATATTGGAACTATATCATTTGAAGTAAAAAAAAATTCTCTGGAATGTCAAGTAAAAAGTGAATATTTTAGACAATCTTTTTCAACATTTGTGCAATCTTCTGGAAGATGCTGTCCTATAGGATCATGTCATGGTGAAAAATGTATACAAGTTACTCACAACTCAAAACTCTCAGAATTTGATGATGAGGCAAACAATTATCCAGGTTTTAGTCACTGTTCAGAATCATCTGGTTGTGCCGCATGTGGTTGCATTACTTGTAGCTCTGTGTGCTTATTTTATAGAACACGTGTGAAACCAACAAGTGATTCAGTTTTTGAACTCTTTTCATGTCTATTTTGGAGTTTTTAGATTGATCTGGTAATTAATATAAACTTACATCATGAGACATTCTCACATACATTTAGTTTAAAGCAAGGTGTATCATTAGACTGGCACAATATTCCCTCTTTAACAAATCCTCCAGTACCAATATTAGGTAGTCAATTTTTGACTGATGGACTAAGAACCATTTAAGTTAAAGCATCAGCTTCAGGAAAGCCTGTCTCAGGAACAATTGGTCAACGACAATATCCCACAAAGGAGAAAGCAACAAAATTTGATTGCTATTTACCACCTGATACATGCAATTGTCAAACCCAGGAAACTAGAGCCTCATGTAGTTGTACAGAGCAGAACTTGGAGGAATTCTTTGATAAGGATGAACATCTAATCCCAATGATTATGGAAGGCATTTCTATAATTGGACTTGGGACTAAACTGGAAGCAGAATATAAAAAGCTCACAGCACTTGAAATACAGCATACAATGGAAGGGTTCCATCTTCGGACATCAACCAATAAAAACTGATGTATTATTAAAATTATCGAATTATCAGGATGATATTGTCTGAATTAAAGGAGTCCAATTTGCTAATGGTACCTATGGATTCTTTAACAAAACCTTCAACCCTGAACATTAAAAGTGGGACAAGTACAATACCAGTCTCTCTTGTGTAATGTGTACTTAATAATTAGTGGGAAAAAGGAAGCATGTAGGCCTGACTAAGCATAAAATAAATCCAAGCATGAAGGCCTGAAGGCTAAGCATGAAATGTAGGCGTGGCTAAGCATAGGGTAAATTCAAGCATGAAGGCATGGTAATAAAGCATAGGGTATTAGTGTAGTACGTGCACCGGACTTCATATTTTGTGAACCATTGTGAAATTTGCATATGTAACATAGTAATCCAGGTAAATTGATACCGTGGAGTTCAAAAATCATGTCAATTTTTTCCTACAGTAAGCCGATGTCGTTCTACAGAACACTTTTCACATAAAACTCAAAAAGTAATATGAAAACTACGCAATTAACAGCTTTGAAAAGTAAAAATAACACTTTACACATTACAAATTTTGCATCCTGTTGTTTAAACGTATACTGTAAATTTATACTTTCTGAGAAATTATTTATCCTGCACTTATTCTAAAATTAGTTTAGTTGTATTTATTTTATGATTATTTATTCATGGTATAAGAATTAAATCGTAGCTCAGTTAGGTTGGATGATTTAGCTCAATTGGTTAGGTGCTCGCTTCGTACGCAACAGTCTGCAGTTCGAAACCATCCGGATACAAAAAAATTTGCGGAAAAAACAACATTGAAAAAGTCCGGTGCACGTACTACACTAATACCAAAGCATACAATAAACAGAAGAAAGAAGAGCAGCCCCCAAAAGAAATTAAAGTAGCAGGCCTCCCATGGCATAAAGGCATGGTTTAAAGAAGATGTATAAAAAAGCAAAGTATGATGGAAAAAGTTAGTCCTTGTTACTAATTCTTTTGGTGTAAATCATATTTACCTTCACATGTTCATCAGAAAATATTAATGTATTCAAGAGTTGGAAATCATATTTGTGGTTGTCATTTATGGTTTTGATATTACACCCTGCCTATAAGATCATTTGGAAATCTCATTTTCTGCACAAAGTAGAAGCATTCTATAACCTAGGCTGAGAATTGGGATACTCCTGCATCTGGGCCTTCCATATTTTGGCGACCCTACCCTATCCTAGCCATTGAAACTCCCTGCCCCATTAAGGTGCATTCTTTTCCAGGCATTCATAGCAAGTAAGTTAGAAGAATCGAAAGCATTTTTTCCACTCCTCAGAGTAATAAGTAATCTGAAGCATCAAAACTGGAAATAGACCCTTAATGAAACATTGAGTGACTCATTCAAACAAATCGAATATGAAGCAGAAAGTGTAAATTAAAAGCAATGACCAAAACACAAATTGAAAATAATCCACCATACACAAGATCACTTAGGAGAAATCGTAAGAGGGCAAATAAATGAACTCTTTACTGAACATTTTTGAACAATACACTCACAATTAAACCAAAATACAGTAAATCCCACCCTAATCAATGACTCAAGAACAGCCAATGTATCTAAGGATATGGCAAACAATTTTATGCAAAACCTACAGTATTAATGGGTGGAGTAACCCAACATTTTGGAAAATGGAGCAAATGCTTGAAGCAATTTATGGTACTACAGAGCATGAAAGATTCTGACGGGCAACTAAAATTAGCATGTGTGGAAATTCTTTGGGTGGTGCAGCTTTAGCAGAATCCAAAAGTTTACAAAATTCTTAAAACCCACTCCAAACCTACAGATAGTATAAAATGGCATTAAAAGCCTGTTTCCCCAACAATAGAAATTCAGAATTACACCAACAATTTTTGACAGGATGCAAAAAAAAATATTGGAAACTGTGACTGAATTTTTGTCTGATCTTGAACATTTAGCAACCGTTGCTTACCCTAACTTCACTTCAGACGCATCTGAAATGATAATCAAACCAATTTTCATAGGGCATGCAGAACTAAATTAGAGAGGCCATGAAATACAGATGATTCACAGCTATAAAGGAAATGCCTGATGAGGCAGCTTATATAGAACAACAAATTTTCAGAAATGAATAAAAACCAAACAACATACCTTTCATATCCCCCAAACATGAACCCATTTTTTCATTAACCAACAACACTGAACAACAAGGACTCAGACAAGCTAGAACAACAAGTGTGGGACTTACAACTGCAAATAAAGCAAAACTCCCAAACTAAGCGTCAAGGTAAGAATAGTAACTTCAGACAAATCACATGTTTTCAATGTGGACAAGTCAGCCATTAAGCCAGAAATTTTACTTTACCAGGCACTCCGAAATCATTCAAAATTTGCCTTCAGAGTAATCACATCACTCGAGACAGTAAAAGCAGATGCATTCACTTTTATCACATGGGTCACCTATCAGACAATTGCATATCCAAAACTCTAATGTTCAATGTGTTCTTTGTAAGCAGAAAGGTCACACAACTAGATATTGCCCAAACCAAGTGACTCCTAATGTCCGAAATTGCATTGAAGACAGACTACCCCACCACAAATGAATATGGATGACCGAGTCCTCTATCCCACATCGCCCACTAGCCATACTGGGCCCTAGCATACTTTAAAAACAATCATGCCTGGACATTATCAACATTTTGAGGATGAGTATGTCCTCAATCTGGCGATTCCAGACTAGTGCAGCACATCACCACTTTTGTCCCCAAAAAATAGTGACACCCCGGAATCCATGCCTGCCTTACCACCAGGCTACAAGATCCATCACAAGCATAAACACCACCCAACTGATGAGATGCTCACATCTGAACCAGCTTGCAAAACAGACTCAAATTAAAAAAAAACAGGGTTCACACAAAATTGGTGAAAAAAAATTCCCTGTGTTTTCCAGGTTTTTATAATGATGAATTAATATACTATCCTGAAGAAAAATACTGAACTGAAAATACTGAATAGTAGAAGATATATGTGAGCTAAAGTATCATCAAAAATAGAGTACTAAATCAAAAAATTTATTTCAAATTATTGCGCAACCAAGCAATTTGAAAATCAATCGTTTCTTTTTCTTTCAATACATTATCAGCCATTTTTTTTCTTGTTTTCTTCAAGCGCTTTAATTTCCGATTCGACTTGTTTACGCTTCAGATTTGACAAATTTTTTTCAACATCTTTAGCCCGTTCGTCTTCAAGATATTGCTGATATCTTGTACGGCTGCCACTGACACTCTTGATCATTTTCTCTGACACCACCAGCTATAATTAAAAATATTTAGCAAATCTATATAATCAGTGCGTTTATGTACTCGGGTAATATAAAATAAGGGGCCAGGTGTTCGAAACATTTCAAGTTAAAAGTTGTACTTTTTTGTATATGCTCCAATGTGCAATTTAGATGTAGTAAGGTTTATTTGCAATCAAACAACTGATACCAGTTCTTTGTTTCAAATAATAAATAGTAGATACATATAGTAAACTAAGTTATTTTTGCTAAATATCATGCATTATTTTGATTCATACTTTGGAAAAAATGAATCAAAAATTGTTTTTTTGGAGGATATGACTTATTTAAAGTATTAGAACACTATAATTATATATTAATATAATCTACAACATCATGATGTTATACTACATTATGCATATATATGCAGTAATCATTGCTACATGCAAGTGCACTAAGTATCGTTTTAAAATAGATACATCACTTTGGATAAATAAACTGAAGTAATATACCTTCAACAAACCGCCCTCGGATTTGATATAGTCGTAAACCAGCTGTTGATTGATGATCAAGCGTTGATGTAAGTTCTCGACAAGCAAGTCCTCGTTGATGCTAAAGCCGCTTTCTACTGTAGCGTTGCTGTGGGACAGAATCAACAACGATTTAACAACAGATTGCAGGTGAAACAGTTTGTGTTTCATCGTCCACTCAAACCAGAAATCATCCAATCGATCTTTCGATTCATCAAATTTTTCTGCCACCTCTTTGAACAATTTAATGTTCAACAACAAGTTATATTGATCGCGGGATTCATCAGCTATAGTCGATGTTATTCGATTCGACTCGTGAAGAATTTTCAAACAAATGTCCATTCATTGTTCTGCAACTGATGGCGAATTCAAAATCACAGATGGTTGCAATGAACTAAAGCCTTGCACCAACTTATACTTCAAAGGACAGCGTTCAATAAGTTTTTGAAGCAACGTCGTGATGAATGTCTGACATTCTGTTTTGAATGTCAGTTTGCGCAAATCAGACGCAGATGCAGGCATTGCTTTGAGTGCGCCGAAACCTATAAATAAAAAATGTTTTGTAGTATTCCTCTTGACTTTACACCCAGCGGATTTTTGTGATGCCTAATTATTTTCCGCACAAAAAATACCTCATGAATAAAATACATAAAGTAATATGTTTTGTAAGTATTCAATAAAAAATACCAATATCTGTATCTTTTGGTGCTCGAAGTTGAGTGCCATCTTTCGAAAAGTTAATTTTCATCCATTTTGTCCTGGTATCCAGCGCTTCAATCACGTTCGGTTTCAACACCCTCTTTCCGAGATGACGCATGACTGCCATTAAGTGTTCGAAAATGAGAGGTGCTATAGGGTTACTTGTTTGAAACATACGAAGAAAGGGTTCAATTTGGGCAGCAACACTCTTGGAAAACTCTAGACAAGACTCCAAAAAAATGTCCAAAAAACAGTCGACCAACGTGTCAAACAAATGTAGACCTATTTCAATATTTAGTCTATATAAGGCAATGTAACAGATATTACATGTAACGAATATACCTTGATTATTTTTTTCTTGTACGTATTTTCGTAGATAGGGAAGCAAAACAATGACTCTGTCCACCACGTCAACATTCTCCACCCACCGATGCGAACAAAATTTTTTCGGAAAAATTTCACAATCTGAAAATGTCGAAGTGTGGTACAATACCACATTTCAAGAAAACTGCTGGGGATACAAATAAGGCACACAAAGTAGTATTTAGGAAGCTGAAAACCAAAACTTACCTATCAAATGAATGAAGTCTGATCGACGGGCAGGGCTGTCTTTGAACCGGTAGTAACAACTGGACAAAAACGATTTCAATCTCCACGCCACTTTCTTGTGTGCGAATTGAAAGGCACCATGTAATAGGTGAAGACCACAGGAACCAATTAACAACATTTGTGGGTCTTTCGGGTCGGGCGTAAGGTCATCCTAACAATTCAGATTAACTTCTTAACAAAAAATAAATTTCCATTTTCGGTACCTACTATGGTACCTATATAATATTTTTTTATAACCCACATACTATAGGTACTGGGGGAGTGACTCACTTTTAGCAAGTCCAGAAACTTCCAGTTAACGTTGGGACCGTCCATAAATAGGTGTAGGATATGTGTCATTTCGAAATCGCACAACGCTTTTTTGAAAGAAGCAAAAATATCTTTTGCTGTCGTGTGGCCCATAAAGATGGATGTTAAATACCTATGAAAAAAACAAAACACTCAAACCGAAATGATAGTAATGTTTTAATGTAACCATAATAACGAATTTCAAACTAGAATTTAAGCAAATTATGTGGTATCATTTGAAATATTATACAATATGTTTTATGATCTTATGCATACCTGTTTACAACACGATTCGTATTCTCGTCCCAAAACTGCACATGAACGTCCATTTGTGACTGTTGTGAAATACGGTTGAAGGCTTCGTCAAATGAAACCACAAAAGCGTCTACTTCTTTCACCTAAGAGATAAAATTTACTAATTTCATTGGTAAATATAAGTGATACTAATTTAGTAATAATTATAATTTCACTTTTTTGCACAAAATGTCGTAAATGAACGGAGCAATAATAAATGAAACAACGTATGACATTTTCATTGATCCTAGATTTTTTATTATGATAATCAGTTTAAACTTCATAAAATATACAAAAGACGTGAAAAGTTTCAAAACTGCTACAAAATTTATGAACGACACTCACCAACACTGATTTTACCAGCTATATCACTATCTGGAAACATTATGCCAAACAGCTCGTTCAAATTACGACAACTATTCAATGAGTAGTGACTGTCGACACACTTGAACACTCACATAATTTCAGCTCAGCTCAGCCCTTCGTTCAAAATAAATGGATTCGCTGGTGGTTTGTTTGTTTCAGCTGTAGAGGTAGCGGTGTGCAGAGTGGAATCGGGTATGTCAATTGTTAACGGAGCTGAAATAGTATATAAATGAATTATGGATTAGTTGAATGAAACAAATTAAAAAAGCATAAAAATTCACCTGTACCACTAGTGATTGCACTTCGTTCTGCTGAAAAACACGCCATGATTGATGGCGTTTTGGTCAGCAGTTCGGCTTGTTGAATATGTTTGGCGGAGCACAAGTGGCTTTTGATAGTTTGTCGACCCATATTACTCAACGAAAAAGTTTTACGACAAACAGTGCAATGCACCTTATAAGGATCACCATCGACAGGCTGCAACCAATCTGACCATGAAGGTTCAGTAGATGGATTAATCCAATCCAATGGAAACTTTGACTTCGACATAATAATTTAAAGGCTAAATTAAAAGTTGAAGTTGAAAAACTAAAAAAAGATCTCAAATACACGATGATTTTAAGCACTTTCAATTTTAATGTGCATAGTTGAATAAGAAACACGTCCCAGCGTGGCGAAAAAAATTTGACGATTTTCCTGTAGTTTTCAACACAAAATATTTATTTTTCCTTAAAATTCCCTGTGTTTCCCAGGTTTTCCAGGTTGTGTATGAACCCTATAGTATAGTATAGTATAATATAGAGGGGGGCTAGGATGATTTATGATTTAGATTTAGATTAGGATGATTTAGAGCAAAAAACGCCTATTTTTTTTCATTGGGTGTGTTTATTTTTTTAATTTTTTTTTGTTTCAATTGTTTTCTTGCACTTCTTTATTCCTCTATTTTTCCACAATTTTGGTAAATCAATTACCGTGTTTTGGTTGGAAACCCTGTTTACCCATTGGCACTGTTGTTGCCTGGCTCCATCTGCCGATCCTATCGCCCATTTATTTTTCATTGATTGTGTTTATTTTTTTAATTATTTTTTTTGCTTCAACTGTTTTCTTGCACTTCTTAATTCTTCTATTATTTCACAATTTTTGTAAATCAATTACCGTGTTTTGGCATCCAGTTTTCTTTGTTTCTCGTGTTTTTTTTTTAATTTCTTCACTGCTTTTATTATTATTGCATAATTTTGTTTAGCTTTTAGCAATTTGGTGAGGCATGGGTTACTGTAAGGTACCTTAGTGAACTTCTTCCACATCCATAGTGCAAACTTGTTTTTTTAGCCTTAGATTAAAGAACACGATTTGGATGTAAGAACATATGATGTGTGGTTATCATTTGGGTCACAACATTTATTTTTCATTGTTTTTGTGTTTCCTTTCGTTTTTGTCATTGTCTATTCATCATTTATTTTTATCAGGTTTGTTTCTTTTCACTTTTTTGTCAATTTTTATCATTTTCCATCATTTTTGTTTATTTTCTTGCATTTTTTTCATACATTTCTTATTTATTTTTAATCATTTCGTCATCATTTATGCTGATCTTCCTGTTTATTGCTACACCTTAACTTTTTATGTTTTTCACTATTTTTTAATCTTTTTTTCATATTTCTTTTATTTTTCAAATGTTTTTTATTTTTTCATCATTTTTGTTTATCCTGCTTTTTTCGCTAAATTTTTATTTTTTTTATCGTTTTTCCAGCATTTTTATTCATTTTTCTTGGATTTTTCATACGTTTTTATTTTTCCTCTATGTGTTTATTTTTTTTGTGTTTTTTCACATATATTTTACTTTCATCATTTTTTTCATCATTTTTATTGGTTTTTTTGAATTTTGCATACTTTTTTTGTAATTTTTCTTTGCTTCCTATTTCTATTTATTTTTCTACTTGTTCTTTTTTTTTAATCTTATTATTTAGGTTTGTATTCTTTACTCTTTTGTCATCGAATTAGTTTGCTGAAAATTTTTTTTTTGATGTCGTCTGATTGTCAGACTATGTTTTATAACTCTAATTTTGTACTTTTTCTCATTTATTCACCTATTTGACTGTTAGTGTATTGTTGTAACCTGTTCATGGCAAACCTAGCAAGTCATTGTATGATTTCATCATAACTATGAGAATCGCTGCATATTTTTCAACAACCATTAATATCAGGTCTTGAAGATCATCTCCATTTAAATGCATAACAACAGGTCGTGCATTTCTTCTGGATAATTTCAATGCAGGTAAGTTTTGTCCATCTACTTTGAAAGGTAATTATTCTGCCATGGTAAGAAAGTCTTATTTCTTTATTGATGAATTTCAAGGGCATTTAGCATTAAACATTCTTATCAGCATTGCCCTGAAGTAACAAATTCAATATTAAAGAAATATTTAACAACAACTTGAAACCGTTTTAATAGCTAATCAAAAGATTATGTATTTGTTACACAACTTGTAAAATGTCTAAAAATAATGAGAATAAGGAGAGTAAGGTTTCCAAAGAATGAACTGCCCTTTTAAAGGTTTTTTAGTTATCATTCTTAAATTGCATCTTGAAAACCTGATTATCTGGGTTTTCCATAATGTCATATGTCTGGTTACAAAACATGACTACTTGCTGACTACTTTCGTATTGGAGTATTTCCCAAGTAGGATTCTAATAAGACTTGATATGAATGTAGTATTTTTGAAACCACCCAGTTTGACTATAGAAATTTTATTTGTCTGCAATTTTTTGTTAATTATTAATACAATAAAAGACATTATATTTTTTTACACCTCCCTCTTTCTTTAATCCTGCATTCTCATCCAAATCCAAAGACTCTATGAGTGTTTTGTCAAACCACTGTCCATTCTATGACAATTATTCTTTGGACTTTGTGAGACTGAAATTCTTCATTTCTTCGTTGGCTCAGTAACATCATTAATTATATATTTTTTGGTTCTATTGGCATGAATTGTTTCAATTTTTTGTGGATCTGAAAGAAATTGAATAGTTATATTATTATATTTTATGCTGATTATTAAGTACAGTTCAACCTATATTGGTTGTACTTTATGCCTTAAAACATGCTTTAAGCCTTAGGCTTCTTTTAAGACCAGGTCGTTTGTATTGTAATTGATATTATGAGCTTTTGTATTGTAAGCCTTGCCATAAGAAACACGAGAAGCATTAAGCTGGTTTTGAACTATTGTTAGTGCTCCAGTAAATGTCCCTTTACCACCTGGTCATAGGATTCAAAATTAATATAATACAGTGGGCCCTCCCAATTAAAAACTGCATCAATAGGCATAAGTGGTGCTCTCCCATATAATGATGAGAAATGAGAAAATACAGGGCTGGCATTGACATATATATTTGAGGCAAAAATGGGGAAGAAAGGTCTCTATGATTTTCTTTGAAATACATACACATTCTGACAGTTATAGCTTGGTTGGCTCTTTCAACCTTTCCATTTGATACTGGATGATACAGAGTGGTATGCACTTTTTGAGCATTCATTAATATTGTTATTTGTGACATTAATTTTGATGTTAAATCTGATCCTCTGGATGATTGCGGGATTTGGGTAGACATCATGTCTGCACACACTCTTTGTAAGAAATAAGTCAGCTATTGTGACTGCTGTTATATCTGCTGATGTTGGGGAAGCCTCAATATATTTTTTGAAATAGTCTATGAAAACTTAGTTAGATCTGTCATACAATCTATGGCTACTCTCTTAAAAACTCAGGTAACTTGTAGAGGCTGAAGTGTAGCCTTGATTTGAAGATGTATACATTTATTTTTTGACATTTATCAGAAGCTTTGCAATATCATTTGACATCTTTGTGTAGGGTGGAGCAGAAATATTTTTGTTCAATTAGCTGTATGGTCTTGCATGCTACAGAATGTCCTATGAATCCATCATTATGATGTGTAAACATACTATACTTGTAAACTACAGCTAGTATTACATTTCTATCATATCACTGGGTCACATTGCTCTTTTTGATCTGTGGTGGATTTACTCTTGCCCTGCATTTGTCTTCAACTCTCATTTAGACAAAGTCTGGTTTTGCTCAAGGCCTTCAAGCCAAGTGTTGAGCTTGGCCAACTCTGCTCACTGTGTAGTAAACTTTCAGCTCTGCTTTGAGCATTTCGACCAATTCTGAGGACTCAGAGATGCTCGCTTTGTCAATGAGCTTCCTCATCGAGTAGGCATGAAGGCTCATTGTTACTGCCTTTGCCCTCTCTATTCTTCCGTGAAAGTAAAAGTTTAGCTACAGTAGTCACTGCTGGTTTCATTTGCACTTGTCAACCTTGGTGGCCTTGGTAGTCTTGTAATGGGGCATGTTGACTATTAATATTATTAGAATAATAGCAGTACAAATAGCTGAAGATACAAGAGATCAGATAGAAGTGGTGGCAAAAGTTCCACTCAATGGTTGGGCTTCCCTATTGTCTTGACTCATTTCCCACCAAGCTAGGATCCCAGGTTCACCTATGGATCATGGTTTGTTCTGAACTCAGTCTTGTTTGTGCAGATGCAGGCACACTGACTGAGCTTTTAGTTATTCTGGCCACATAGCAGATACAAGCTATGTGGTCTACTTGTACACACTGCTGTACTGACCAGAACTAAGACCCCATGTTCCCCCGTGGGTCTTGGCCTCTTTTTGTTCAGTCTTGGTTGTGCAGAGATGGGCACACTGACTACTGACTGAGCTGTTAGTTATTCAGGCCACATAGCAGAGGCCATCTATGTGTACAGCTTGTACCCACTGTGGTACAGACCAGAACTAAGACCCCAAGTTACTCTGTGGGTCTTAGCTTGTTTGGCCACATAGCAGATGCGAGCTATGTGGTCTGTGCACACTGTGGTAAAGAGGTGGTACTCTCAGTATGTTGCGGACTCCCTTAGTTTCCTAAAGGGAGTTTCATTTTAGTGGTGCATAGTAGTGTAGCTCACCAAGTATGCTCCTCAAAGTAGAACACAGTCACACCTATCATGCATTGTAGTCTACGCATCATCACTACATCACTACTGAGTTTTCTCTCTCTTTCACAGGAGGAAGCCATGACATGACTTTCTCTAGTATAACTTCCACGACAGTTCAGTACTTTGTAGAGCTCCAGAAAGTAGCATTAGCAGATCCAATAAGGTCAGATTCAAGAAGACGAATTTTATGGATATCTGTTGCATTGGCATTACTGTCATTGAGCAAAAAAATAATTGTTACAAGTACTTGTTGAATGTAAATCATTTTTTGTCAAAATTTGCACAACCTGTGCCTATTAAATCCAAGAGTTCTAAAAATATTGTAGAATCATTCCAGAAAATTTTTGAGTCAAACGGAAAAACAGCTACCTTAAAAAATGACAAGGGAACATAATTCTCAGCAGTTCCCAAAATGTGAGTATATTTAATTCTTCACAAAAAAATGAAACAAAGTCGAGTGTCCCAGAAAGATTTAACAGAACATTGAGGGAGAGGATGTGGAAATATTTTGCCCATAAAAATGCAAACAGTATCAGACAAAATTCTTGTATCAGAGATTGGTCCAGGTTGGTAAGGGTGCATTTTAAGGAGAATATTAGAGGTGGGCTACAGCCCCATAGAGATGTATTAAAAGATTATTAAAGGGTTACTCTGGCCTTGCATGCATCTTATTAGATATTTGCTGAAAGAACACTGGAGTCATATTACAGGTGCTTGGTCTAATGTTATAAAATATAAGAAGTCCTGTTGTACTTCAACATACAGTAATCCTGCATATTTTGTATACACTATTGTTGAAGATTCAATGCACAAAGCACATCTATGAAAGGGACAAGTTCATTTGGAGAAAAATATTCGATTTTTTGTTTTCTGATAAATAGAAATCTTTGAATTTGATGATGAACACTTGAAAAATGTGTTTGATTTGTGTGTAGAAAATGAGGATTGATCCTTGAATAATCATATATATTGAATAGGGTTATCACGAATTTTTGATCCTACTATAAAGTCCAATGTCAAGGTTTAGTAAAACATTTTTATTCTATAAATTTACAAGCTTTAAAAACACTATGAAATTTTACACAAAAAGCTCCAGTTCATTTGCCCTTTTTGTTAGTTCTGAGCTGGTCACCAGCATTTGTTTGCAAATTTTTGCATCTTTGTTGCAATGATGACTTGGCCTCTAACCAATATCATTCGAAACAATGTCGTCTTGATGGTGCTAACTTCGGCCATGAATCACCAACCATCCTTTTAATTTTTTGTAGAATAATTGATGGCAGTTCACTTTGTTTCATGTTTGATTTTGCTAAAATATAGTACCCAAAAAACCTGTAAAAGAAGAAGGAATGTATAAAAAGAATGGATATTCATTGATTACTGTAATCCAAAGATATAGTTTTACTTCAGCTCCTGTTTTAGGCACTGAAGTAAGGCTGTTGTCTTAGCTCAACGCCTATCTAACTCTGGTGCCCCATGTTAGTCTGCTTTTCAATGTTCAGCTGATCATTTATATAAACAAGAAGTGATTATCAAATTGGCAAGATTGTTGATCAGTGTGAGTTGCTTTGCAGTGGGCCTGAAATATGTGTATCGAAAGAAAAAAGCAGAAAATCAGAATGAAATGTGAAAAGAAGAAATGAAAACTGGAGACTGAAATTTAAGGAGAAATTGAAGGAATAGAAACGAAAGCAAATATTTTGAAAGATTGAACAGAATTAACAGTGGAAAATTAGTGAGTAAAAGAAGGTCTACAGATGAAACAAAACGAAATAAAAATAGAAAAAAATATAGAACTGCAAAAGAAAAAAATTAAGGACAGAGAAAAGGAAAAAGGAATGAGAACTGAGATAGGAGCAAAAGATAATAAGGGAAATGATAGATGAAATGAAATGAAGAAGAAATGTATGGAGAAAATGTAGGAAGAAACACAAACACATACATGGTGCTAAAGCAAGCCAGGCATCATTTTCAGGTTGGTGTGACAGACACCAAAGGGAGACAGATGCCAAAGTAAGACTGGCGTCAGATTGAGATGGGTGCCATGGTGTGACACAAATATTCAAAAAGCTAAAATTTTGAAAAATATAAGTATTACTAACTTTGAATGCCAAATCTTTGATTAAATCAGGACACAGCAGACTGGCATCTGTGTATTTTAAATTTGACTAACACAGGTCATTGAGACTTTCACCAACCAGAATCAATGTTGTCAGCATAGTTACATCACTATCCAGATCCCCAACTATAGGATCTGAAAATAACAAATCAAGTTTTGGTAGAAAATTTTTGGCAGGTGAACATCCAAAAGACTAACCAGAGAATACCCCTGCTTAATTGATATTCTGGAAGAATATAGACCATGTTTTAAACTGGTCAGGATAAAATATTATTGGTGTACTCACTATTTTTTTGAATTGACAAAAGGGAAATATTTCCTTTGGATTTTCTTTAGATTTGGATTTTTTTGGTTTCTTCCAATTTTTTGACTAATCATTCAAGTAACAATTGGATTTGGCTGAATTTTTTTCTATTTTCCTTTACTGCAATGATCATTGATGTTGTCAACGAAAGCATATGGCTTCCTCTGAAAATATAATGCATTGTTGGCTAAAGTAATAAATTTAATGGTTTGAAGTCATCCAAAAATTGATGACCTACATTATATGGAATTTACTCAAATGGGTGGCTCCCTAAACCTATCAAATGTGCTGTTCCCAAATCTGAATCCTTCCTCAAGCCTTTCTTCTTTTCTTTCTCCACTCTTGTTTTCTACTGTACTATTTTACCTTTTTTCTGCCTCTTTTGCTATTTCCAATATTACTTTGCTTATCCATTCATTGTTTTATTGTATAATCTGTTTTTTTATTGTGAAAGTTCACTAACCGGAATGTCATAATCGTCTCATTATACCCTGATGAGAAAAGAAACAGGATAAAACGAATGACATGCACGAGAAAAGAAAAGAATGAAACTGATAGAAAATTATATAACTATAGAAGATGGAACAAACATCACAAAAAAAAAGATGAAATGTGTCATGTATTCAGGAATGCAGAACAAAAACAAACACAACAATTTCATAAAATGCAAAAACTTATAAAAGTGGAATTTAATTAGATCTGCTAAAAATTTGGAAGCATGTTGACAAACTAAATGCATATTATACATACAATTAGCAAAAATATCGCTTTTCTATCAGAACACTATATTAGGTAATGAAGAATGAAGACATGAAAAATGAATATTACATAATAATGAATTAGAGAGAATATGTGTCATATCAATGTACCAAAACTGATTTTTGATATACAGGCAGTTGGGTAGTGGTACATCATTTTGGTTCAGAACAAAATTCAATGTTTTGTATTCTAATTCTTCTTAAATTTTTTACTGTAAGAAGACAACAAAGTTCCCTTCCCTTCCCATCCCTTCCCTTCATTTCTTTTATTTTTTATTCTGCACTCAAAAAGTTCAATCTGAGATATTGTATAATTCGACCTTTCATACCTTTCTTATTGGCCAATTTTACTCCTGCAAGAAGTGTTTCTTGAACCAATTTGAAATCATTCCTCAATCATTTCCCTTTCAATTTTTGTGATGCATGAGCTATTTATGGCTGGGGGCAGTCAGGTGTTGTGCAGGTCTTTCCTTAGAGAGGTAAGAAAAGATGGAGCCTTCTGGTCTGAACTGACCTGTTGGAACTACTCCCTTGGCTAAGCCTCGGTGATAGTGCAACAGTCTGGTTCCTCAGACCTACAACAACAAAGATAATTTAACTCTAAATGGTGGGCCTCACCAGAGAGCTCGGCAGTCTCCTAGCTGAGACAAGGAATCCCCTCAGGGATAGACTTACCTGGTTGGATACCCTCGTGGGTATTCCAAAGCTTGCTGACTGCAAGCTGGCTCTGGGCCAAGGGCCCTTTGCTCCTGTTGGTTGGATGTATCTAAATAATGAACAAATATGTATAACAATATTTCCCACGAATAGCAAAAAAGATGTGGACTGGCCAATATTATTAATATGCCAATAAAAGAGGTTGTTTCTGGGAATATTTTTAATGGACGCCAGCAATATATTATCAAAATATAATAAAAAATGCAATAACCGAAAGAATGATTTTCCCTATCATTTTTGGTCTTTCTTTGGCACTCCACTTCAATGCAAATGTCTGCGCCACTGGTCGTCCATTTCTTTGATTTGCATGGCGATTTCCCAATGGGACTTGCCATCAACAGGGTGCCCAACATCAGGCAAGGCCCACCAAACACATGCATTTCCTCCTTGATTGGTTCAAAAGTCATGGCCTAAAAAAATTTGCAATACTTATTTGTGATTATGTGATTAAAATTAGCTGCTCACAATCAGCCATTGGCCTTGTTACTGGTGCACCGTCATTCATACAAATTTTGTATGCTATTTTGGCGTCATTTTCAAGTCTTTTGTCCATTTTATGAATCTTATTCATAATTTTGCATTGACAGTTTCGATACTGATAGCATTATCACTTTTGAACTCAATCAACGCATTTTGAGGTGGAAAAACTCTTGTATTTGTTCTTTCCATTCACCTCAATGAGCAGTAATATACAAGATATCCACTCGTTTACAACCACATAATAATGGGGCTATTGGTGCCACTCCAAGCATTCGAGTTCTTGGCAAATGGACTAATGGCTGGTCACATGCTGGTGGCAATCTACATTATGGTTGAAAAATAGTATTTTCTGAGCAATTTTTGGGGTAGAAGGACTGCAGCTGGGATCCCACAAGGGGCCTGGGACCATGGATGCACATTCAGGGTAGGGGGGTAAACATCATCCCCCGGGACCCCAGATACCCCTCTGGCCTCTGAAAAAATCCAATCCAGGCCCCCTGAACTTTTTTAAATCAAAAAATGTGAAAGATTACATTTTGTTTGGCAAAAATTAGCAAATGTTGGCCAAAAGTTGAAAAATTTTCGAAAATGGATTATATTAAAAAATTTGTTGTTTTTGCTAGCCGACCCTCACCACCTCGAAAATTTTTCCCGTTCATCACTGTCTGGGACATACAATAAACCCTATCACAGGATTACGTGTATAAAGTTTCAAAAATTACCCATTATTTGCTAAATACAGATTTCCATTGTTATTCATTGTAACTGCTTCGCCTAGCACTCAATATCCAGCCATATTGTCTCTGATATTAACCTCAAACGTCCCGTCAGGTGAGGCAAATGTAACGACTTTTGAAATAGTTCCAACCAGCTGAATTTATTCCGGCTTAAACTGAAAAACACATTTTTGTAGATGAAATCAAACGGCAATGAAAAAGAGAAAGAAAGAAAGAAAGAATAATGAAAGAGGAAAAAGCATGGATATAAAATAATGTGTATGAAGCTGCAGAATAAACTTTTCCAGGGATGGATTACAGGTTAGATGAAAAGCTTCAGCAACAAACAAGGCAATATCGATCTCGAAGTAATTTTTACTAGACACCCCAACCTCGGACTTTTCTCATTGAAAAATTTTCCATGCCTGTGAAAAAGTATATCCTGCAGCATCGTGCATTTAGTCCTTCTCCTGGCATCAACTACAGTAATGTCATATATACATATATATATTCTTTTTATGGGCTAACTCCAAACTAAGTGACTGGGTTTTAGCTTTATTTCTAAACTTTTTAACTACTTACAACCACAAACGACTAACTTTACAAGAAAGTATATGCAAACAGCTGACAACAATTAATTTAAATGTATATAATATTTTCTGGCTAAAGTTCAATTTTATAAAACCATGACATTCCTTTTGTAATGCCTGGTTTTTCTCTATACTTTTACTTGAGTCAAAAACGTCCAACTTCCTATGGTCCATGGGGATGCACACTGCACGATATGAAATGAATAGACGAAGGACAACAATACGAAATAACACAACTCCCCGACTGCTTTCTTTGGTGTTGACCCAACAAAATAAAAAAATTCAGGCTTCCAAATGTGGTTTTTGTAAAAACAAACACAGATCGAAATCTCCCCTTTTCATGCTTCTCTCTGCATTTTACACTGCTTCTGTTTGGCTACTCCCTTGATGGGTGGGGTGTCCACTTCTGAAATCTTTTTCCACCACCTTCCTGCGTCATCCCCTTTCATGTACCATACCCTTACCTAACCATGCCTTCAATGCTTTCTAAATATGGTATGCTTCCAGGCTTTTTATGTTAGGCTTGCTTCTCTGTCTATGTGCTTAGGGTCGGCTTAACCATGCCCATGTGCTTTCCTATTAATTATGCCTGTATATATGCTTCTGTATGAACCAGGGCTACTGTTCCACTTTGGACCAGTGTCTGGGTTGGGGTTTCTACTTTTTATTACGGGGCAGTTGTATTTACGATTTTAGGGATAATTAGTATAGCCATGGAATGTGTGTTTTCATGTGAGTTTTAGGGCCAGGTGCTGATGTGCAAATTAATTATATATTGTCTTTAATTGGGTCAATTATGGCTTCTGGGTGCAAGACATTCAAAAATATGTGAAACTCAGACATCCTTGAGACGATAAATTATGGAATAAATTTATATACAGTAATAGGATACACATATTGTACACTGTGAATTTACATTGATGCATTAGCATCTACATTACACTTTCCCCTTAGGAAGAAAATAGTAAATCAAAAGCGAACAAATGCTAATAAACTACCAAATAAAAAAATGACACTATATCAAATTTAAAAACGTTCCAAAAATAGTTCCAATGATGAGTGATAAAAGTAAAAATGTGGAAATTTCGAGAAAATTATAGGTAAAACAATTATTAATAGACAACTGGTGTAAAACTAAATTTTATAGTAGAGAAAAATGACAAATAGTGCAACCTTTTTTTTTTATCTGAACCTGGAAATGCCCAAATTCGTAATATATTTTCTGATACACTAATTTACTAATACTAAAAGTAGCACATCAGAGATATCAATCTGCCTCTGCTTCCAAATTTTGATCTGGATTGTGAGGAAGAGAAACTGAGGGCCGCTTGAAGAATTTCAAATGGTTCGAATAAACTTTCATTTCTGAATTTTTAGTATGAGGTTTAGCAATTGTGGTGTTAAGAGGGTTAAGTGCAACAATAATGTAGGGACCATGCCATGGATGAGCAAGCTTACTTGTATGACCTTACTTTATAGCTGGATGATGGAGTAAAACAAAGTCATTTACTTGCAGATCTTTATCTTTGGCTTTACAATCCTAGTATGACTTTTGCTTTGATTGTGCATGCTAAATATTGTCAGCTGCTAATTTCCATGCACTGAACATCTTTGTCCTCCTGTTGTGAACAAAGTCGTCTAAATCTACTTGATACCGGTTAGTAAAGTTTGCATGCAAGGCTGTTTCAATGGGTAGATGGGCATCCCTCCCATACAATAAAAAGAAAGGAGTAAATTGTATGCAGGTATGTATGGAATAAAAACATCCCAGTCTGTGACATTGCTGGCCACATACATCCGTAGCATGTCTACAAAAGTTTTATTAAACCATTCTACCATTTCATCTATTTGTGGAAGGCAAAGGGTAGTGAAATTCTTTCGGGTAATACAAAGTCTACTTACTTCCATTATTATTTTGGATTTGAAGTTTGTTGCTTGATCAGACAAGAGCTCACTTGGCGCACCATATCTAGAAACTATTTTTTTCAACAAAAATTTTTTAATGGTTTCTGCCTTCATGTTGGAATCTGCAAAAGCTTCAGTCCACTTGGACAAGTAATCACCCAAAATCAAAACGTACTCCTCTCCATTAAATGACATAGGAAATAGAATCAGAATGTCCCCCCCCCCAATTTCGAAAATGGGTCTCCACTTACCATGATTGGAACTAATGGCTGACATTCTTTCTGTCCTGGTCCTTTCTTACCAGCACACGAGAGACAATTTTTATAATAGTCCTAAATTTCTGTATTCATATTTTTCCAAAAATATTGATCTCCAATTTTATTCAATGTTTTGTAATAGCCAAGATGTCCTGAGAATATGTCGTCGTGGAAGGCTTCCAGTATTTGGGGGACCATATCTGGGTACAAAAATATCTTTTTAATTGTGTAAAGTGTATTCTTCGATAATCCATGCTGTCATTGGATCATTTTCTTGGGGTAACTTACCATCTTTCAAAACTCAAATGAAAGCTTTGCAGACTTCATCATTATTTCTGTCGTTCTGATAATTTTAATTCTTCAGTTACCATAATAAAGTTAACAAAATCAGTCTGAGTCATAAGACGAGATAGAGCATTTGCATTCTGCTGATTACGATATTTGATATTCAGATTATATTGTTGTAGTACTAAACCCTATTGTGTGAGGCGAGGGGATGCATTGGAAACAGCTTTTTTCGAATACTGTAATAGTGCCTGGTCTGTAAAAAGTATGCATGGTTGTCCATGGATGCAGAGTCTAAAGTGTTTAAATGCCAAAATGATTGCTGGAGCTTCCTGCTCTATTGTTGCATAATTCTTCTCACTTTTGTCAAACTGAAACTGGCGTATGCAATGGGATGTTCTTCCCCATTGATATTTTGGGCTGAGATGGCACCTAATTCACTTTGCGATGCATCAGTTTGTACTATGAAAGGATGTTGATAATCTGGAAAACTCAAAACAGGTGCAGAGCACAATTTGTGTTTCAGTTCAGATTAGACCAATAGATTTTTTGATTTTTCTTCAAAATTTTCTTTAGAATATGTAATGGTGGCAAAATTTTGAATGAAACATCGATCAATAGAACAAAGCCCAAGAAAACTTTGCAGTTCAGTAAAGTCTTTTGGTACAAGAAAATTTTGTACTGCATCAATTTCCTGGATCAGGTTTGATTCCTGAGTTGCAAATGACATATCCCAGAAAAGGAATTTCCTTGCAAAAAAAACATCACTTCCCAGGTTTCAATTTCGAACCCACTTTTGAAAGTCCTTCAAAAACTTCATCTAAATTTATTAAATGTTCCTCGAAGGTTTGACCACAGACTAAGATGTCCTGTAAACACACAAATGCCTTTTTCTAAAGCATGCCATGTAAAACTTGTTCCATTAATTTTTGAAATGTCGCTGGGACGTTACACAATCCGAAAGGCATCGTGTTAAATTGATAGAGCCCGGAGAATGTTGTCAACACACTTTTTTCTCTGTCTTGATCAGCTAGTTCAATTCACCAATACCCGGATGCAAGATTTAATGTTGTGAAATATTTACAATCTCAGATTGTGTAAATTATGTCCTCTATTCTTGGTAATGGATATGTGTCTTTTTTCGTGAGGTCATTTAATTTTCTGTAATCAATGAAAAATGGATCAGAGTCATCTTTTTTCTGGACCATTATGGCTGGAGAAGCTGAAGCACTGACTGAGTTTTCAGTAATACAATTTTCCAGCATATTTTCTACATGTTGTTAAACTATTTGACATTCATGAAATGATAGACAATAGGGTCGTAGTTTCACTGATTCACCTGATGTTTCGATTTTATGTTTCACCAAACCTTTTCCTCCAAATTAATTATGTGTAAATGCAAAAATCGATACATATTGTGTCCAAAATTGTTCAACTATTGATTTTTGTTCCTTTGTTAAATTAGTAGCTTTTCTTACCAATGTTTCTATTACCAATTCCTCATTTTTGCAATTTACATGAATCATATCAACAAAATAATTCATACCCATATCAGTAGCATAAGACTGTATGAATTCACAAGTTGTGTTCTGGTATAGAGTTAATGGAGATGATGAAAGATTGGAAAAATCAACTGAAATAAGATTGGATTTCGATGGTCCAAAGTCGTCTTTTCCAAACAAATCATTGAATTTCATCTGATGTGAACTGATCATGCCATTGGCTAGGATTGGTGTCAGTATGTGATTATCAAATGAAATGAAACCATTTTCAAAATTGATCATCATGGATTGTCCAAAATCGCATAGTACATCTCTGCCAATGAGATTTTGATGTGAAGAATTTTTTGCAACCATCACTGATGCATAAACTGGAACATCATCTATCACAATTTCAACTGTGGTCTGGCAAATGATTGGAATCATATGACCTGTAAATTTTTTTGTGCATTGAGTAGGTGGTGCAAGATTGGTTAGTGTGTTATTTAAGGTAGGGAAAAATTCAGAGCTTAGTATCTTGATGTTTGATCCTGTGTCCACTAGTGCCAATGCACCACATTCATTGACCTTGACCCATATGAGAAGATTCCTATCAGGCTTGCACATCATTCCTAAATCATTCTTTGTTAGTTCAAAATTATCCACTACATAAATTAGTCCAGACTTGAGAAATTCCTGGTGCTGATTGTATGATGTCTTTTTGTGGCATATTTGCTGTTGAACAAATTGGAGTAGACTCGATGTAATTTTTGTCCATAGGATCATTCTTCAGAAGTGCTGAAAAATGAAGTGAGGAGCTCTGCTTGTACTATGCAATGAGATTCTATGATACAAACATGCATATAATTTATAGGGGAATAGTACATAGCCATGAAAACAAGAGTAAAATGAGAACAGAAGCTGCAACCAAAATATTAGAAAATAGTTGAAGAGGACCAGATAGAAGGCTATGGGTTAACTGTGAAAGGCCGAATGTACCACCTACAATATATTCCAAACATTTTTCACAGTGTGCTGAAATTTTTTCTGCACTATGTTCTACTGAATCTAGAACTTCCTTGGAAGTACCAGGATATAAGGACATTGATGAGGCATAATCAATAATTTCATCAATTTTTCAATCATGGGTACCTAACTTCCTCATGCAATGAGCAAATATACCACTGGATGGTGGCAAACCAGCGAGTTTATCATGAAAAATAGCAGGCTTTTTAAAGGGGACTGGAAAATTTTGTGTCTTAAATAGTATATTTATACCAAGTTCTGCTACATGGATTGGTCCACCTGGTGAATTCCAACTACCTTTATCATTAGAGCAAATGCCATAGAAATGATGATTACAATCACAAATAGGTGAATGATGGACTAATTTGTGACTACCAGGCAAGAAAAATTGGTGTTATTTGTAACTGGTAAAAATGCATAGCATACAGAATCGACTTTGTAGTTCCAATAGATTTCATTTGGTTCCATATTATCACACTCGCCTATATACAAAACTTCCCCATGAAATTTGCATGTACATTTTCTTTTTGAAGAAGCACTTGTGCACCTAAACTTGCATCTATCTGCAGACCATTGTGAATTAATTCTAACTGCTTACTGGCAATACTACACAGCTGCAACCAAATTTCATGAAAACTGGCCAACTGTGAAGCTTCAAGATTCAATTCAAGGAACTGGAGTTTTGCATTGACAAATCATTGACATCATCCATTATTGTAGCTCCAAGTTTGGGTGGTTTTGCAGTAGGTCGAGAAGGCTTTTTTGTCGTCTTGACTGTTGTCCCTTTGAAACGAAGTTTAGGTTTCTGTGTTAGACTATCATTAGTAACAATGTTAGTGGCTGCACTCTGGTGGGTTAAAAAGGCGTTAGGTGGTAAGCAGATTATCAATCAAAGTGTAAGCTGAAATATTTGTCAAAGAAAATGCACCATGGATATCTTCCACAATAAAATAGTCACCACTTTGAGATGAATGATAGGTGCCAAGTTTTTCGAATTTACATGGCTGTTTTAGTTGTGTGGCATTCCACATTACAAGACCTGAGTATGTGTCACATGTGCCACTGGTAGCATAACATGAACCCACATCTCTGAGGTCACTAACGACTGTAAGACCATCTGAGGTTGCTATTTGACCTGATTCTTACACAAAATTTTTCACAGTTGTACAAAGGGTATAGCAACAGTAGCTGAAATTTACAATTAAAGATTCGTTAGTCAAATATAAGTTTTCATTGATTTGTGACAGCCTTTGTCCATGCCATTCATGGGACAAAACGGCAAATTGACACTCCCCAAAAGGAACAGAAATTTCAGAAGTGCTGTCTGAAATTAAAGACTGTGAACCAAGGGGACTGACATATTTACGAACTTTCCTTTCACGCAATTGATGGATTGACTTTGTGATTGGGAACATATAAATCCAGGACTTTCTCAGTTTTGTAATTTGGAACATGACGGGGAACACACTTAATATTCTGGGGAACTGAAACTAAATAACCTCCCCGACCTGAATGACAATCGAAATACATTCTGGCTTAACAAGCTAGCCATGTGCAATTTAGCATGACAAAAATAATCACTACACATAAGCAAATTCTGTTGTGAGGAGTAATATTACCAAAGTTCGTCTTCCATTTGAAAATTCTTTTGATTGCCTCTCAAAGCATAGCAAACTTGAAGTACAGAAAATATATATTCCATATAAATAAAAATTTGATGCACTTTCCGCCCCTTATAATGAAATTTGAGAAAAATGATCAATCCCAGAATGTTCACTATTACATAATAAAAATTTGTTACATTTTACGTTGGACAATTCTTTTACAGTAAGATTTGCTGACAATTTTGACTGATGATTTACCAAAACACTCACATTTTCCCGCAAAACGTTTTCATAATATGCATTAGTTTCTGCAAAACCTTTTGGACAAAAAGTTTTTTCTTCTACTGTGACACAATTTATGATGGTGTTGGACTCTTCTGCAAAAGGTCAATTTGTGTTTACGAAAACCATGCGATTTAGCTGATGACAAAGTGCTGCATTTTGATCAGCCAAGTAATCCCCAGAGTGTTGAATCTATTGCAATTCTATTATCACTGCAAACAATGATGGCATATTAGATGACTCTATTGTATTAACAGGGTTTCGATTAATGGGTTTGTTGTTTGACCAAAATTGTTGTTGTTGATTGGGATATGATCTTGATCCATGCTGTGCAGGGTTAGGTTGACATGGTTGTTGATTTGCAAATTGGAATCGATTCATCAGTAGAAAACGGAAATTTTGATGTGGGGTTCAAAATCGTGGGCCATTGTAGATTCTCCCATTGATATTCAGACAGACCAGGCGAGTATGACCAGGTCAATGACATTGAAAGCAAATTGGTGGACAGCTGTGCAATCAGAAACTGGGTGGTTCAAAGTTTGCCTAAAATTTTGTCCAGTTGACAGTGGGCGATGATTATGACTAAAATTACAGTTTTGTGAGAAGCTGATGATGCCATTCATACTGCCTTGATGGTTGCAAAGTAAACAGTTTGTCCCTATTGTCTGATATGGCTTCTGCAAATATTTTGAGGCCTCTACTATAGACACACTGCCATAGATGGTAAAAAAGACAATTTGTGAAGAAACGTTTGGCAATCAAGCCTTGAGTGTCATTATCAAGTTCTGGGTAAGCATCAGCAGTTAGTTCTTGTATGGCAATGGAAAACTTGGTCACTGTTTTTCCCGGTCTTTGAACATGAGTTAGTAATTCAACATTCCTTAGCTCCCATGCCTGTGTAGGCACAAACCAATTTCTTAATAAATTGACCAAGTCATCAAATGTCATGTTTTGCTTTTGGTTTAATGGGATATTCCAATAAACTGTCTCAGCTGATTCCTGAAGGAGTGATGGTAATATTAATCGTTTCTGTGCATCATTCCATGCATTGGGTTGACATTGATGAAACGATCAATGAACATGTCAAAATTTTCGCCTGGATATCTGTTGAAGAATTATCTACCGGAACGACTGGTGTTGATGGGCAATATATGTTGTTCAGCCATTTTTACTTGATCAAATTCATTCTGAGAACTTTGAAAGTCGACAGTGATATTGTCTATTTGATGTTGGAATCAATATAAATATGTAGGTATTGGTTGCAATGTTGGTGTTGAAGCCTTTTTCTGTCCTGTATTATATGCCAGACTAAACAATGTCACAAATTCGAGGATTAAAAATCAAATGTTGGGCTTAAAGTCCAATTTTTCCTAATCGAAATATTGTTTTAAGTGATTAAATCCGAATTTTTTGAATAATATGGTGATGAAAATTCTAATTCAATAAAGTTTCCAATAGTGGAAGGAAACAGATGATCCCCCAAATTTTGTATTTTTTATTAGCTAACTCCAAACTTAGCAACTGGGTTTAGCTGTATTTCCAAACTTTCTAACTACTTAGGACCACAAACGACTAACTTTACCAGAAATTATATGCAAACAGCTGACAACAATTAATTTAAATATATATAATATTTTCTGACTAAAGTTCAATATTATAAAACCATGACAGTAAATTTTTTTTCTATATGAGAATTATATGCAGTGATGCCCATGGCTCATTTCACTCATATCTTTAGAAATGGTAAACCAATAGCATTCTAACTCCTAACCAATTCAAAGCTCCTGTCTGTCACTGAAGCTGAAAAATAGTGAGGGAAGCACATTATAGTCATTTTCAGAACAATAAAGAAGCCTGAGGTTGGTTGCACTAACCCAACATTAGGAACTGCCTTCATTGGGACTTACTTGTTGAACCTCAGTTTGAGCTAATTGCAATGTCAAGATTATTTTCTTCCAGCCCACAAACAATACTCACTGTAGGATTAACTGATACTGACGTTTAAAGTCGAGTTTGAAAATCTCAAACATTCCTATGTATATTTACTCCAAAACAACACTTCTTGATCAAAAATCGAAAATTTGGTGAAAATCTGATTTTGGGCTCACTGATCTCTCTTCGAATTCGAAAATTCTCTCCATTCATCTCTGGTTAGGAGTCTAATGAGTAACAGTTCCACCAAAGTCCCAGTGAAGCCATCCCCATGGATGCAATTAACATCATGCATACATGAAGAAGCAGAAAATACATGTACAGAATCATTAATCCTATGAAACGTAGGTGAAATATCTAGGACACAATTTCTGATAATTTCGACCTTTTTGTATACAAAGTCAACTATCTCAAAAATTGTTTTTTCAAGAAAATATAAACATTGAGGTAGTTTTCAACTGACTATCGTTTTGATATTCCCTTCACACAAAAGTCAAAATTTCTACTGTTATAGGAAGTCAAAGTTTACAATAAATGCGAATTTTTGAATTATGAAATATTTTGCTTAAGGTTGTCTTGTAATGTGAGTTTTTCAGGTATACATAGCAAAAGGAGGTTTCTCAGTGCAGTTCCTCTACACCCTGTCACACATGTATGAGGGCGTCTTAGATATGCTTGTGGAAAAAAGTTTTAGGAAAAAAAGGTGCTATCAACACAGATTACTCAAGGAATGATGGCCCCAGTTGTTGAAATGTCGCCAACAATTGTCGATTTTTCAAAAATTTCAATGACTCTGCATGGTTTAATCAAATCTGATCGGATAATGATATTTGGAATTTTAAATCTAGTTCTAGCTGCTGTTTTTGGAAAAAATGCACAAAATTATTTCGTTCGCAATTTTTCAGCATTTAGAAATTTATATTTTCAAGCTGAATCAACTGTGTGAGGCAGTTGCCAAAGTGGACGTCTATGCCACAACTGTGATTGTGAATTATTGATAACATTTTTTAATTTTTACCACAGCCGATTTCTGCCAAATCTGTCAACCTGTAGGAGCTCCTTATAATTTTATTAAAATGCCATTGAACAGTATATATGCTTCTCTTTGAGCAATTATTCAGGAACAAAGAGACGAAGGTTTTTAAGATCACCTGGAAAATAACTTTTTAGTTAATGAGTGATGGCATCCAAGAATTAGGGACCCTAAGTGTCCAACTTATTAGCTCATTCTCTTGTGTCTGATTTTAGTTCAACTATTTGCCATCAAATGCTGGCTGATTCATCATAATTGTCAATGAACATTTTTGAGCATACAAGATGAGTCAATTAGTAGACATGGGAGCTTCTATACATTGATTATAAGCTTCCAAATGTATCAATTAGATTATCATTGTATTACTCGGAACCCATATCTCGAATCTGATCAGTGTTATTGTGGTCCTGCCTCTGCTGAGCCAAAAATTGTAGTTTAAAGCACGATTTTGTCAATTTGTGATAACGGCTTACCCTAGCTGGATATTTTGCTCTAGGACTTATATACATGTTTTTCACGAACAGTGAATATATGCATGCAACCGTCATGTTAGTAATGCAGATTTGCTGGCTCAGAGGTATGTTCTACTCCAGCCATCCATATTTTCTCAAGAAAAATTCTCAATGTTTTTTCATATGCATAGTGATTGGAAAGTATTGAAAACTTTCTCTATAATTAATGCAAGCATTTTTGACAGATTGAGAAAACTGAAAAAAAAAGTTTTCATTAGTATCAAAACAATCATTTATTGGCCTGTTTTTCTTGCAACAAATTTGAAGTCTATGATCAAATTATGAGGAAATGAGGAAAATACATATGTATTTATACCTTTTCCATCAAAATAATTTCGTGACAACCAGTTTCTGACTTATACTTTTACTTGCTTTAATTCTAATCGGTCCAGGGGGGCAGCACACAATAATGGACGATAAATCAATAATAAAAACCGCTATATTACAGAATAAAATATTCACCAACGATTCTTTGCATCGACCCACAATAAAATACAAAAATGCTTCTGTATGAAACAATTCACATCTGCATAAAAATCCGTCTTTTTTCACATTTTCTTGCCTTGTATATCACTTCTTTGAACCGCACCTTCGCACCATGGATGATCGGCTTCGGTCTGCTCGCCTAGCCAATCCCTGCTTTGCTTACCTGTTTCTGCTTACTGTATGTTTTTTTGGCCATGCCTCTTGCTTTAGTTTACTCCTAATTTGCACGCTTACATGCCTTCAATCTACAGTATGCTTTGCTGCCTATGTTTTTATAGTTTTTCATGTATTTTTCAGTTTTCCATGCAATCCTCCTAAATCTTCTGTCTGGTTCCCGATTTCTGTACTTTTTACATGGGCAGATGTGTTTACGCATCTGGGGGGAATTATTGTACCTACGGAATGTATATATTCATGTGCATAACAAGGGCCAGGTGCTAATGTGCAAATAATTATGCGCGTCTTTAATTGGGTCAATGGGGTGTGGGACGATCACAATAAAGTGCTTGACATGAATTTATGAGAATGTTTGGGTGTGAATTCCAGACACCCTTGAGACGATAAATTATAATATTAATTTATATTTGAAAATGAATATCACATACTGTACAATCCCTATTTACATTAATGCTTCAGCATGTTCGTTACAATTACAGGAAATGTTGTGTTTTGGATACTAAGCATTAGGGAATGAGACATACCCCTCTTTTGACTGGCTGGAAAAGTGCAATATTGATTGGACAGCGTGGCTCCACCCCCATTAAGGTAATACTTCATTTCGCTAAAGTATATTTAATGTAATCGCTCAGAAATGCCTTTCAGTATGACTTGCTTTTAAGATTTGTATAAGTAATTAAAGAACAAAGCATATGGTTAACTTAAGACGTATGTCAAGCCTATAAAATCGAAAATTTAGCTTCACAGAAAACGAGAAGCATCTTGTAGGGCAAAAACTGATGTTTGCATTTTTATTCATAACACACAAAATATAAAAAAAATCAATGCGTAACGTCATTTTGTGCAATCAATGCCTTCATGCGATCAGTTTGCCATTGATTTTGCATTATTTGAACTTGCTCTGTAGTTGGCTTTTGAAGGTGCCCCTTCGTTTCTTGTTTGTTTTCTTCTTAGTCGAAAAGCAAAGCTGTGAGGTCAAGTTCTAAACCAAATTAAAACGTCAAACAGTACCAGAGTAAGGGTCAATAAAATGTACTTGCTCACCTTGTTTGGTATAATAGATTATATTTTTGGATCAATGTTTCACAGGAGTTCAGTCCTGCTATAAAGTGACATATGCTAGAATAATTTTCAAATTTACCAAACTTTCTATATTTATGGAAAATAATTGATAAAAACTCTTCAACGTCAGGAATAGTGACCCTGGTAGAAATTGTGTTTACTTTCCATCTCTGTTTTGGTGTTTGAAAATTTTGTATCAACATTGAAATTTCCTGGAATAAAATACATACAGAAAAGAATGTTTTTTATTCAAATCATGAGCTTTGACAGCATCTTGTCATGATGCTATATATCATGATAATTAAATATGATCTTATGGTTAGACAAAGATCACAAAAAATATTACAGTGCATCCTCTGTACATGGCTTAGGTGCATCATAATTACTTTTTCAGCAATAGAGGGAGCATCAACACCATCATCTAAATACAAGACTGTTCATCATTAGATCATGAGCTGAATTGTGATAGTGAGAAGGCCATATTCTTAAAAGCAGGAAAACTGCTGGATTGACTGAACCACCAAGAAACTCAAGTTATCCCTGGAGAAAGTCTAGGGAATCATTGTATCCTCAAATGTGTGATGGGACAAAATTGAAACAAAAAACCAAGTTTCATGCCAGCCTTTGATTGAAGCAGTGTTTTTTTTTTGTACAGGACAAAGATTCTTGGTCTCATACAAAGATTTTTTGATGATCTTTGTACAAAGTACAAAGATTTTCTCAAGATTTTTTTACTGATGATAAGGTAAAAATATTGTTTTACTGGAATAAATTTTATACCAGGTTTTCATTCTGCTTCTAAGTTCCAATTTCTGGCTGTATTTTGCTCTCTATTTAAACAAAGATCATATGTTTTTGTTGTATGATTGATTGCAAATCCATAACACTGCTCATTTGAGATAATCTTCTTATTTTAGATTATGTCCCAAAAAAATCTATTACAATTTTTCAAACGACTGAGATAAAATTCAAATTCATTGCCATCCAACGAACCAGTTAATGAAGCTTTTGAGGATGACATGACAGTCCATGAAGAGAATAATGAAGCCAATCAAATTAATTTGAGCCATGAAGAAACGGAACAATAAGACAAAAATTCTATGAAAAATCCCAAAGCTCTGAATCTGCAATATGGTTTCAAGTGTATTTGGCTCAAAAAACTTCCACGGCTAAAAGTTGCATCATTTGATGAAAAGAAAGTTTATTGTGATTTCTGCAAATCCAAAAAAGTGAATACTATCTGGAGTTTGTCAAAAATATTGCCTACTTGGCTACTTGATGCTTTCAATTATCACAAACAGAAGGATAAAGATCATGCAAAAGTGGAAGCAGCTATGAAAACGCGATCTCTGAATGCCATCAAGACTGCAGTTAAAGTTGCACAACAAAAAGATGGTGAAGCAATGTTTCCAATCATATGAAAAATTGTGTTTGTTGTACAACATAACCTGCCGATATCAACATCCACCACTTTGCACGCATTCGTTCGTTATCGTGGTGGAACCAGTAACAATCCTAAATCGTTGTGTCAAAAAATAACGAAGTCTTTTGTTGAGAATGGTATCCATTTGAAAAAAATGACTAGATTCACAAGCCATGGTGCATCTGTTATGTTAGGGATCAGGAAAGGTGGCACAAAGATTGAAAAACAATGAAGGCAACCCATTTAATTGACAGTCACTGTGTCGCTCATAAAGAGGCTCTAGCAATGAAAGACGTCTTAAATGTATATATTTTCATTTTAAATATTATATGTGTTTTAATTGTCAATTATTTGTAGGAAAAGAAATCAAGTTATTTTTGGTCCATCGAACAAAAAATGAAAGCATTGGTCAGCTTTCTAGCATTGCAAACAACTCGAAATAAGCTAGAAGAATTGTGTAAGGCATTGCAAGAAACTTACATTGCACCAAAACACTTTTTTGATTTTCAGTTAGAATTATTTTTCTTTCTTGTCAATGAACTAAAAATTTCAAGTTTACCCCTGTTTTATAGTTGGTTGTCATGTTTCGATGTTGTTAAATCTCTAATGCGCCTATTCTGATGTACCTCAAATCGAAAGATTCAACCAATTACTGGCAGTGAAAAGTGAGGAAAAACTTCTATTAACGTTTTCAAATGTGGCATATAGTCTATCTAAAAATATATAGATTCCAGGGATTACGTAAAGGTATTTGCAATTTCAAATATCAACTCTCAATGTTTCATTTGTGCGACGTGTTAGAGCATATTCATAAGCTTTGTTTGAAATTTAAATCAAATGTTGTTCATCCATTTGATGTTCTGGTAATTAGTTTATACATAGTACTTATAATTACATAAAATAGAAACATTGTTATACAATAGGTAAGGTATAATATTTTTATTTTTTCCCATCTGTATATATCGAAAATCATAAGGCATGGTTGAAACAGCTTTATCAATACTACAGGATCGATATTTGGGCACAAATTTCATCAACGGACCAACAGCTACAAAATTCATAGCCAACATTGAAGAAAATGTCAACAAAATTGTGACTGACGAACTTTTGAAACCCCACACTGTATCAGATGATAATCGATTGGCTGTTGAACATGAAGTTATAAGTAATTTTCATTATGCGATGAATATGTATATAAGGTGTATACATATATAAATATTTACTGATTTTTTAGCGTTGGTTGAACTGCTTTCGAATTTAATGTGCCATCGATTGATAACTGACAATTCCAAATTGTTGAAAGCCTTCCATATTTTTGTTCCACCGAAGGAATCATCTGAAACTTTATTGGCTGAAGCACCGTACTGATACAAATCTGAATTTGAGCAAATTGTGCTGTGTTTTGCTTTCCATGAATTGTAAAATGCCGTTGTGGTACGTGGATTTAGGTAAGTTATGCATATTTAATGAATTTATTACTCAAAACTTATGATAACTTATGTACCTGCATTATCAATGTAATTCAATTCATTCTACATTTTCAGTTTGGCTCATTGTATCAAAACCAAAGCTCGTGCCAGACTTCATGTCAAAGTACTTGATTCTTTAATGGGCGTGAAGCTTACCTCGCCTCCCTACAATCAAATGGACCTATCCAACTCTTACAAGATTTGGATAGAAATGAGTGAACGTGGCCGCTATAATATAGGGTTGCCGGCAAAAAAAATCTGTCGCAAAGGAACATCCCAGAATTTGCAAAATAATTCGGAAGAATCTGATTTGGATGATGAGCGAGCTCCTGAATTTTTGAATTGTCTGACTTGAAATGCCATAAATTTTTGCAATTTAAACATGTTGATGGTGATAAATTTTTGGAACTTATAAACTTATTTCTTTTATACTTCTTACATGCACTTATGCTCAAATTCTTTGATAATTTTCGTATAAATTTTTAAGCTCTTTATGCATGCTGCTATTATTACATTGTACAAACAAAAAATCTTGGGTACAAAAATTTTTTTCCGATCTTTTCACATGTACAAAGAGGCTCGTACAAAAAAAAACACTGGATTGAAGCAAGTACAAGTCTGCTGATAATTTTCTCTGAATTGATCTTCAGTTTGTGAATACAACAAGTATGTTTAAATGCTACAATGACCTGGGATTTTATGCTTAACATCAATTCTCTAAAATCTCTCTCCAACAGCTAATTGATGCTGAGTGACAATTTGTACTGATCTACACAAGGAAGTAATGACCTACACTAATGCAATACAACTGACCTACACAATGAAGCATAGCTTGCAGGCGGTGTTGCATAGTTTCCATATGATGCTAGATGCAGAAGATGATGATAATATGACCTGGGAATCTGAAGTTATGGAAAATCATAACAAAGAAATGATAAATGAACCAAATATTCAGGAAAGAGAAAAAGGGCGGTACTACTATGATTGAAAATTAAAATGATACGTTTTTAAAGCAATTTCTGATGTACATCAAAATTTTGAATCAAATATTTAACTGAACTCTGATCTGTTTGAAATACTTCTGCAATACTACCCTTTTTGCACTATTTGAAACTATATCAGTTTGTTTGTGTTCCAAAATATAGACTTTTTTAGCAACACATTCAATCAGTAAATAATTTTCTGCGGTTTTTGGAGACATGTTAGAAATAGGCAATCTAATACAAAATACAGAAAAATGCATCCAGTTTGCATTTTCAGTGGTAAATATTTGTCCTGAATGCTGAACATAGACTTTTACTACTCTTTCTCTAGGTTTGCCTTCCCATACCTGTCCCTCAATTGGGAATATGGAATATGTGTCTGGGCTAAAAGTGGGAAAAATAAATGTCAAAGTAAGGGCTGGAAGCAGCTAGGAAAAATGTGAGATTCTTGTCCAGAAGTTGTCTGACTGTTCCCCCTGTCCCAAGTTTATCACACCCCATATTCAGGAAAACAGCAAGCAACTGGCCTTTACACTTTAAATTTCCAGAATGATTTACAATCGGATTGAATGAATTCAGCATTTGGTGGTTAGGCAATCCGCTCATCAAAATCGGATTTTTATATAGGCCCAAATGGAGGACCAGTAAATGAGAAAAGAAAATTTTGAAATCAAAATTATGAAAATGACATTTACAGATCTATGACAACAAAGTGGGTCAACTGATTTTAGACAGCCTAGAATGTTTCATCGAAGCTGTCGATATCATGCATGATGATGCCAAAGGATTTTTTCGGGCATTGAAGGAATTGATAACACTCTGTTATCATTTTTTAAATTACACAACGCCATACATCATCAGCTGTCTACACTCAGCCAGCTGTTGATGAAATTGTTCATGCAACATATCAGGAAAAGTGCAATAAAAAACCTTTGATGCCTCACACAATTTTTGTCTTTTTGATGATAGGTTGAAAAACTCATACAAATCAATTTAAATTATCAACACATTTTTGAAATTTCAGGCCAAATTTTGGGTTATCAATAACTTCATTTTTCTATTATCGTTGCCCTAGAGTTACATTTATTTAAGGACTTTTTTGTGTGAGGAGAATAAATCAGGAAGATGAAAATGAAATCGAGCTGCAGGACATAACCTTGCCATATCTTCCTAGCCCACCCAACCCACAGCTTATTTTGTCACTTCAAAATATTTGTAATATTTAAACTTTCCTGTTTTGTTGCATTCCAATTTTTTGCCTAGAGTAGAAAATATATTCAATAGTTATCTCAACCTGTTTTTGCCAAACAGAAATGAAAAGAAACTGTTAAAAACAGAAAAAGGAGATAGATGATAAAATACAAGACAAGTGCAATCAAATGATTATTGTTATTCAGAAATGCAAAAATCTAGGGAAAGGAAGGTAACGAATCATCCCAGGGAGAGGACAGGTTCCTGTCTGTAATGAATCGTCCCAGGGGAGGACAGGTTTTCTCGTCCTATGTCTTGGAGATATACCACAAATAGAGGGGAACCTAGCCCAGAGAGGAAAAAGAGGAGGAAATCAAGGAGTAGGAGATCACATATATCTAGAGCTAGGAGTAGACATTATTTAGGTAGTGATACTAGTAGTTCATCTACAACAAACTCGAGCTCAAGTGTAGAAGTCATTGTTAGAGATGTGGTAAAGGCTTTGAAACATAGACCTTTACATGATAGTACAATGTCGATGGAAGCACTCAAATTCTTCACTAATCTGGAAAGTGAGTTTTTGGAAAATACTACTGATGAGATCAAGAAAGAATGTTTGAGAAGATTGTCACAAAATACAGCAAGAAGGATAGCTGGAACATCAACAAGTTGTACAGAAGCATGGAGAAATATTTTGAAGTATCTAGTGCTGACTTATGATTTGACAATGCTCAAGAGGGAGCTATTCAATATGAAACAAGAAGAGGGAGAATCTGTTTTAGAGGTCTTGAAAAGGTTAAGTAATCATGTGGATCTCGTCTATGTGTATCAGACAGATCAGATTAGACAAGAAAACATTATTAATGCCTTCATTTACAAGAGTAGTCCACTGTACTAGATGGAGTTGCAGGACGCATTGCCATTGATGAAAACCTGGAAGGACCTTGCATATGCCATGACTCAAATTGATAAGAAGTATAAAATGTTTTTACTACTTTGGAGCCAAGGATAAACGGATAGTGATCAACCAAGTGGTAGCTATTCAGGAACAGTGCCCAGAAATTGCTTTTGTGGGGAATGCTCAGTATGGAAGTACTAAGAAGTATGACTAGACTAAAGCAAGACCACAAAATCAGTTGCAAAATGCAGTTGAAGATCAGAGGAGTGATGTGGATAGTGAAGAAATGCAACCTGGTCCCTCAGCTTGTGATGCCAAAGAAACTTATGAGGAGCAGGCTAATGAATCAATTTTCAGCTATTCTCTCAATGAAGTGGTTACAGTTGATGCAAAAGGCTGGTAAATTGCAGATCATTCAGAATTAGGCATCGAAAGAGTTGACTACTGCTAAGCAGTCTGTGTCTGCTGAATAGCAGAAAGCAAGCTAAGCAGCAGAGACCCTATTGTAGTTATCATAAGAAAAATACTCATGCTATTGTGAGGGCGCTACAAATCGATCGATAATCAAGAAACCTACAGTAAACAATGACTCTTCCCCATTCCCACACACACCAGGCAAACCTACGTTATCCGATCCTACTGTAGACACTGCGTCAAGATTTTCGCCTTATGTCATGCAACTCTTTCTACGACTACGCCTACCTAGATTATGATATAATATTATGTTATTTTATGACGTCAATGCCTAGTTTTTATGTTATTTTTTATGTCTTATTATTTATATAAATATGCTTGTTTTGTATGCTAAAATTACTTCACCAATTTTCTAATAAATCTAGCTTACCTGCTTTTCTTCTCTGCTCCCAATTTCATCGTAGGGTCGTCGGTAAAACGTCGTCTTTTCCCTCCGGCTTTCGCGACCTTTGGAACCTGGAAAGAAACATAATTTCGTTGCGAGACTACGATTTTCCTTTTCAACTTACCTTGGCGTTTTTCTTGATCGTTGTCGCTGCCGTTTGCCCCTTGACGTTTCCGCTTTTCGTTGACGATTCTAAAGAAGAAAGAATAAATTAAGAACATTTTAGCATTTAGTCCGATCTGCAGGTTATTCAGCTACAGTAACCTGTATTTTCCATTGACCCAAAAATTGACAAACCTTACAAGTGGCAATTTGTGGCAGGACGTCGGCTTCAATCTTTGAATTCGAATTGATCTTGGAGAAGCCTGAAGATAAAGAAGAAATAAAGAAGTACGAAGGTTGACGATTTTTGGCAACTTACTCGATGTTTTTGAACTCGACGTTGACGTATTTTTCGGACTTGGCGATTTTTTCTTGAACGTCTGAAGAAGAAGATTTAGAAGAAGATTTACGAATTTTGTCAAATCAAGAAGATCACGTTTCAGTTGAAAATAGAGAAGCAATGGCACGACAAGAAAATCGTTTTCGGCTTAGGAATAATGCGAGAGATTCTCAGACTCAATCGAACGGTCCCCTAGAGCCCAACAGGATGGGAGGTCACCTGAACTGCGCGCTAAATACCAACTCCAATGGTGGCCGCTCGTCAGGAAGGTCCTCAGATGGTGCTGTTTCCTGTTTTAAATGTGGTAGAAGTGGGCATTATTCTTCTACTTGCCCCATGCTCGAACGAAATCAAGATTCTAGATTTTCCAGTTCCCTGCGTAGCACGTGACGTGAGGGACCACCCCGAGTGTCAATGCCAGCCCGAGGCATTTTGAACCCTAGGAGTCCAGGAGATGCCCTTTCTGGAACCCGAGGAGTCAATGGTCAGCTTTGTCTTGCCGAGGCTAATGGGCCCAACGTGTCAGAATTTAATTCTGACACCATCGCAGAACAGTCCGATCCCTGGAACTGCGATGATTTCGATCTGTATGGAAATTCCAACGTGAGGCCTCAGGCACATGTTTTTATGGCCCGATATAATGAATTAAATTTTGGAACCGGACACTCCACATTGGTGAGTAGTGGGACAGGATCTGAAGAAATTAGCGATAATCCCACTATTGCCTCCCATGGGTATACTGGCAATTATTATGAAGCCCCAGAACATTTAGAAAATGGTTATTTAGAAAGTGATTTTGATGAAACTTCTAATTTTGACTATTATAAAGATAGACGGCGCCATCAGCAATTTGGAAATTCTGGGCAAGTCGAATCAGTTAATGTTTTCATGAATACGGCTCAGACTGGAGGTCATAATTCCCACCGTCCCTCTGGAAGCCGACCCATGGGTGAAGTTTATTTTATTTTGAATGGGCCTGCTGCAGCCAGTATTTGTAATTTATGTGATATTTCGAATTTTATGCATATGCACGAATTTGGAAGCCAGTCACGACGAGGAGTGATCGCTAGACAAGGACCCTTGGAATTTACGACAGAAGGATGGATCAACAAGTCGGCACCATGGATCGTTTGGAGGCCCGAAGTCACCTCCCCAGAAGATCCCACGCGACATCAGTCAGCTCAAACTGACTCAAGAATAGATCCAAGAAGGCTAGAAGATTTACAATTTCAATTTAGAGCAGAAGCAGTTCGAAGAAGCAGGAATTGTAATAGAAGAAAAATCCCTCCAAACAATTTTCAACGAATTTTTAGAAACTTAGTCTCACTTACTTCTTCCTATTTTTTGTTCGCTGTTATCCTGTCGCTTTCTTTTCTTGTCGGCTGTTCGTTCGGCGACCCTTTCTTTCAATGTGGCGTTTCCCAGGGCCATCGTGCCTTGATGGTCCCAGCAACGACGCGATATCGATTTTCGCCGCTGATCCTAGCTGAAAAACACGAAATAAAATTGCGCATTTGGTCCACGAAGGGACATTTGAATCAAATTATAACCAGTCAATGCATTTTATGCAACCGAACCATTTATGCGAATGCAGAAGTTCTATTTCAAAAAGCAGAAGATGGAAACAAACCTATCCTCCAAGCCAGTAGAAGTTTAATGAAAGTGGAAAGAAACTACGTAATCACGGGAAAGGAAGTTTTGGCCATAACACAAGCCGTGGGATATTTTCATCACTATTTGTATCGGCGACGCGTCACTGTTTTTATGAATCAGTCAGTCCTACAAAGTATTTTTTCGAAACTACACCCTTCAAGCCCTATAGCTAGATGGAGACTAGTAGTGCAAGAATCTCAAGAGCCCAACAGTAAACATCACGCGGGAAAAGTCAACAAAAACACAGACGTTTTTTCAAGAAACCCATCACATGAAGAAAACGGCAAGAAAGGCATAGAATTTCACATAAACGCAGCTACACATTCACCAACTTGTAAAAACAGGCCGAATGATTCAATTTTCGATAGCGCAGGAGCAGATTCCGAAAAAACATCGACTCTAGCAAAAACTAGACTAGATGAAATTCAAACTACAAGCTCAAAAACATATGATAACCTCATTTCAACTCAAGAAGACCCGAGTTTTGAAGAATCTCCAACTACAGAAAGAACTATTCTCAAGGAAACTCGAGCAATAGTTACAGAAAGAGAAGAAAACAAGTTCGACGCGAGCAGGATAGAAAATTTTCGCGAGGCACGAAGAAGTGATCAATTTTGTGATCAACTATCTGATTACCTGCCTGAAGATCTTAAACAAGCCAAGAAAATTGTTTCACTAGCATCCCAATTTAGGATAAAAGACGAAATTCTATATTATTTGGGCGACGCGGACGAAAACGAATTGAAAATAGAAGTTCTAGTTTTGAAAAAAGAAGAAATTTTAGAAGCCTACCATGATGACGTTTTTTCTGAACATTTTTGTTTTACGAAAACATTAGGAGAATTTCGCTTATGCTACCACAGGACTACAGTGTACTGCGATGCATGAAAACGCTACTTAAATTATATCATTTGCACTATGGGAAAAACAGGCATAAAAAGAAATCGCGCCGCTCCTATGCCTACACTAGTTGCAAGTCCGTTTGACAGAATGGCTATGAATATTTTAATTCCTCTGCCTATGAGCAAAAATAGGAACAAACACAGTATTGTGCTCAAAGAATATCTAAAGAAGAAGTATGCGACGGCAGCAGCTCTACCAGAAACTACGATAGAAAAAGTTGCAGAAATAATGCTACAATTTGGTGCACCACTAACAGATGGAGAAATAAATTTCTTATCTGATCCAACGTTATGCCTTTGTGAATCATGCACAATAAGAAAAACAAACGCGAATTTCTACCATCCACAAACAAGCAGACTAGTGGAAAGATTCAATAAAATGTTGGCCACAATTATCTCAATGAACATCAATGAAAAACAAAACGATTGGGATTCCTATTTGCCCTACGCGAGTTTTGCATATAATATGGCCACACAAAAGTTAATAAAGTGGTCACCATTTTTTCTTCTTTCTGGCCGCCGTCCAAATTCTTCCATTGACGTCGCTCTTTGTTCGTCGTCAGCTCTTCGTCCAATCGATGTTGATCTCGGCAACGCCGTCCAACGATTCTCATCCAACGTCTGGCAATCTGCCAAAAAGAATGTAAAAATTATACAACATGCTCAGAAAATTGCATATGATGAAAAAGAACACGAAGCTGAACTCACAGAAGGAAAAGAAGTCTCTAAATATGGTCCAGTGATGAAGCCCGAGTACCCACCAAAATTCACTTTTTCATGGATAGGATTTGACGTCTTTACTCAAGAAAAATATTCGAAGGACTTATTGCGATTAAACAAAAATTCGAGTCGCCCGCGCGAAGAAATGCATTCCGACGTATCAAGAAAGAAAAAGATGGACGTAAATTTGTCCATGACGCAAATTTTGACCATATCATGGGAGCAATCTTCGAAACATCTATCTGCATGATTCGTTCGTGAGAAAAAAAAGAAAGAAAAAAAAGATAAAAAAAACACATGCCTAAATGTTTGTATAAAATGCGTAATATTTTCTGTATAAGTCATTAGGAAGAACTATTGCTCCTCCTAGCGCGCGTCCTTTTAATATTTTTACGGCTAAATTTTATTTTTGGTCAATTATTTTCTTTTATATTTCCTTCATTATTTTTTTGGGTAAATTATTATTTTGTGTACTCGTCTACACCCTGTCCTTAATTTATTTTTATACCTAAAGCCATGGCTTTTGCAAAAATTCCGCCCATCATAGCCGCCGATCGCTGGCATCTCTGCCAAATGTCGCCGCCTTTAATCAAGCACAAGGCGATTGTTACGTTCGGCCAAGAACTTGGGCGACTACTGTTGAATGGCCGTTACCTCGTGTGCACAAATATCGAAGAAAGTCAATCCATGTGCGACTTTCTGGCCAGCGACCCGCGTCACCCTGGGGTTTACGGGCTCGACGCCGAATTCATGAACCACCATCTGGATTGGGTGGACTGGGGGAAGAAAGAGGCCGGCCTGCTCGCGAATTTGGCCAAAACAAAACTTGACATCGCCTTGCACGGCCAGCATTACTCGAAAGGGCCCTTTGCCATTATTGTTCAAGTTTGTCGCGCCAACGGCCACACTATATCGTCTTTGATCTTTTGGAGATGGGAATCGTTCCCACCTCCTTGATCAACCTTTTACAAAACGCTTGCGGCATCGTCGGCTTTGTGTCTAATTGCGACCTGACCGCCCTGGCCAATGTTGATATACGGTTCGCGGACATTAAAATACGGGCCGACACTAGTCAAATACAACGATTTCTGAAAAGTAATCGTAGTATTGACTACGTTCGCGAGAGGAACCCGGACTTGTATAAATGTCTAGTCGAAGGGACGGCCGATTTTTATCATGCAGGAAACAGTCTGGCGGCCGTAGCCCAACATTTTTTCGATGTCAATCTCAACAAAGGCTTCCAAGGTAGGGAATTGGCATGGGCCAAGCGTCCCTTGCCCTCTGACGCCCTGGAATACGCTGCTTTGGACGCTATCGCCCATTTTGACGTTTATTACAGCCTAAACAAATTCTACCCCCTCTTTGACGAGATTAGAACTTTGAAGTCGAAGGAGCGAATAATGTCGTCGAAACGCGAACCATTATCGCTCGCTATCCTTGATTTTTCCCTCCGAGAAGTAAAAATAAGATCTATAGTTTTAGATAGGTTAGGCAAAGACCCTGTACCACGAAATTGGACCAGCGAAAGTTCAACTGAAGACGAAGAAGAAAGAGAAAAATCCGAGGAAGAGGCAGAAATTTCAGGAAATGATCTATTTGTTTCCCTGAAATCCGAAGAACGAAAAGAAACAGTTTTCTAGACCTTGAAACTAATCTTAAAAGAAGCTGTTAAATACAGTTTTAGCTTGATAAATAAGAAGGATAAACAAAGTGGGATAAAGAATCCACCTAATCTTTTACAGGGAAAGTTGTAGTAGCCGCCGAGTAATTGAAGAAAGTCGAACCCCCGTCGAAATAGCGTTCGGAATGCTGACCATTTTTAAACCAACCCCGCCACCACCGGACTGCCATTTTTCGGCTTTCAACTATTTCCGCCGACGTTTCGATACACCCCTCAACAACCGCGAAGCGATCGATTCGAGGGCTCAGGCAGAAAGGGAGGCCTATCGCCATTTGGACGATAATTTAGCCGCCTTTATCGTCTGCTTTATGCCCCCCTATCCCTCAGAAATGCTGCCCGCTGCCCGAGAATTCGCCGAACTGCGCAGCGTCGACCTAAGAAATCAACTGCGACGGGACCCCTGGCTGCTCCCCGAACAAATTGAAGCCCTAGTGGCTAAATTTTCTAATATTCTTACCGAATATTACACCAGTCGCATTGTTCGATCCACCGTCGACCGTCGACACCGCTTGTAACTCGAATTTCGTCCTTGTAAATATTTTCGTCGCCAATTTTGTCCATTATTTTCGTCCAATTAATCGTCACCGTCACCGTCAATAAATTTCATCGTCCAATATTTTCGTCCTTCGTTTTTAATTCGTCATTTTGTCGTAATCGTCGCTGTCACCTTGTTCATCGATTCGCCACCCGATTCCGATGAAACTTTGACGATTCCCCATTGTATATTCGTATTGTGTATGAAAAAAGAAAAAAACCACCGAAAAACCATTTTAATTTTTAATTTTTTATAAATTAGTAAAATTTAAACTCATGTGAAACAGGAAAATTATAAAACAGAACAGGGAAAATAATAAAGAAAAAACGGAACGCAAACTTGGAGAAAATGGAAGACAGAAAAAAAGAACGAAGAAAATTATAAAGAAGAAATTTGAGAGTTGGAGGAAAAAACGCGAGAAGAAATTTGTTTACCAATATGAAAACACTTACCCTCAATGGCGCCAGCGATTTTGTCGTCGGTTTGCCGCCTCTTCGCCGCTCGATCTTCGCCCAATGAGGCTGGGGGCAGCCTTTCACCAGCGCCGGAAGAATGTGAGGGCGCTACAAATGGATCGATAATTAAGAAACCTACAGTAAACAACGACTCTTCCCCATTCGCACACACACCAGGCAAACCTACGTTATCCGATCCTACTGTAGACACTGTGTCAAGATTTCCGCCCTACATCATGCAACTCTTTCTACGACTACACCTACCTAGATTATGATATAATATTATGTTATTTTATGACATCAATGCCTAGTTTTTATGTTATTTTTTATGTCTTATTATTTATATAAATATGCTTGTTTTGTATGCTAAAATTACTTCACCAATTTTCTAATAAATAACAGAGTGAAAACGATTTATGGACTCATGGATGCACGAAATTTCAGCAATTTTGCCTGAAAAACGTGCATTCACACGATTTATGGACTTTTTTGGTACCTATTTTTCAGGAAACAATTGGAAAAAACGAGCAACGCTGTTGGAATCAGTAGAAAAAGCCAATTTAGCTGACATTTGGACTTTTTGCCTTTTGGACGTTCAAATTTCAGGCAATTTTAGTGATTTGTGATGAAAATTCAGCCAATGTACGTAAAATGGCTATATTTTACATTATTCACTCAGTTTTGCGTTTTTTTTCTACGAAACACTACTTTGTTCAACTGAATTGTATGAAAAACTGACATGCATGGTTTTTGAGGGTATAAAGCCAATTCCATTCTACTCGCAGCACTCATTTACCTGACATCTTTTTTTCAAACATTAGAAGCCTAAAAAACGTGCATAGACATGTCAGCATATTCACCCATCTAGGAAAATCTTGAGCTGAATTTGAATGTCAGGATTTTGAGCCGTCTGTGAGTTTCAGAATTGTACAAAATTGCCTATTAATAGGCACTTTCTGGAAGAGTATGGTTGTTGAAAAATTTTGCAAACACCATCATATGTCTATTAATAGTCATGGAGCAGAAAATGATTTATGTATACATATGGCGAATGTGGAAATAAGAGTCTGATGTAAGCAATCAGACTAAACTTTTTGATGCTGTGTTTACATAATCTCAAAAGTGAAGCTTAACTCAAAATGGCATGGAGTAGAAATCTGTTGATGTGATTATATCAGACATGCTGGTGCTGACAGTGAAACAATCTCCATATCAATATTTTCTTGATTGTACAAATCAACAATTTTGAATAAAAATTGAACTATTAGATAGGGATCTTGATGTAAATGGGATTCATTAATAGCAGCAATAGTAAATACGGCACAAAATCATCAATGGAAGCTTTTAAATCAAGCAAAATCTAAACCATTTCTAACATACACATTCTATATCATGATCAATGTGCATGAGCACAGAGATTCAGTACAGCTCTTGGGTTTGACACAATCGGAAAGGTTAATTACAATTATTATACGTTATACAGAAACAACAATGAATAACCTGTGCAATTGTATTGGGACATCCAAGTATTGCAGCTGAAGCTGCATTCTGACACATAACAATTCGAAATGGAAATATGAAAGACAATCTAACATGAAGTACAAAAAAACATTAGGCAAGAGAATTTTAAAAAATCTAAATTTGGGCCATATCGTTTTTTCCAATAAAAATGCCATCATATGCTTTACTTATGAATATTGTAGCTTTCCTGAACATAATCATAGTTCTGTAATCAATAATTTATCAAAAATAGATAAAAGCCAAAATTTTCGATTTTTCGATCAAATTATGATGAGGATTTAGTCAGGTCAGTCTAATTGAGCTGATGAATAATATTTGGGTGATCTAAAAAAGCAGAGAAAGCATATTGACGATAGAGTTCCCACGATTATATGCAGGCTCGTAACTAGGAATTTTTTTCAGGGGGGAATCACCAAAATGTTTTGACTTACTCAAAATTCGGCGAATAGAGGTCGCGCAGTGACCAACCAGTAGGCTGAGGGGTCCAGGGTGGCGCGCTTAAGCGCCCCCTGGTGGGGTCTGGGGCGAAGCCCCAGAAAAAATCAATTTTTAGCACTGTTAGTGCTCGAAAAATTTCTTAAAACGCTATATTTAAAATACATAATTGAGAAAACTCAAGATCAAAATTTATTGGCACTAAACAACTAATAAAATCTATTCAAAATTAATGAAGTGCTATTCTTCATTTTCTGAATTCAAAATTATAATTCATTGTGCATCGAAATTTATTGTTTGAATTGAACTAACCTGCTGATGATGCTACTGAAAGGTCTGCTGGCGTCGATGATTCTGTAGAAGCGGTAGTTGACGCTAGTGTTACAACTGGATTAATATTTAAATAAATTTTAACCCATTAGAACGATGATACAATTTTATTCTAACTAAGCTGTTGATTCTGAAGGTTTTTGAGAATCATTCACAGCACTAGATTCACGTGAAGAAGCTGAATTTGATGCTACACACTGACGTTTTTTGTTTAAATTTGAAGATATAAAATAGCTAGTGATACCCTTCATATTGTATTAGATTCAAAAGTTGAAACAATCCCAACAAAATTTTCATAAACTTCAACCCCCACTATTCATCCAAGGCAAATTATAAAATACGTACAGCAAGAAAAAGCATAATATTATGTAGGAAACAGCCAAATGAAAGTCAATCAATATTCAACAAATGCATTACACTGTTAGACATGCAAATTTTATTATAAAATATAATATTTGTACCTTTAACCCTTCATTTTTATGATTCAATAAAGGAATAGAAAAAAATTCACAGGTGCCAAGAGCAGTCACTTGTCCACATACATGCGCTCGATCAGATTCGCTAAAAATTTTTTTCAGATTTCATTTCAGGGGGGGGGAATTCCCCCCATTCCCCCCCCCCCTAGTTACGGGCCTGATTATATGTATAACATTTCTGTGGTTCCATTATGCAGCTTTATTTATTTCGCAATTTTCACTTCCTAAAAAGATGGAAAATAAACCCTCATAACGTTGAGTAGTAAACTAAAATCAAAATAATAGTGTACTTCGCTTCCCATTACAGCGCAAAGCGCCAAAAAAATTTCAAGTTTTTGTATTCTAAAACGTTGGAAAATAAGTTTCTGCAACAACTATTCGTCAACAGAAGTTCCAAAGTTACTCTCTAAAATGAAGTCCTCAATTTCCATCATCAATAAATGCAAAAGTTCATGTTGCAAAAATTCCAACTCTCTCTCGAAGAAAATTGATGAAAAATACCTATTTTCGGCCAAATATGGACCATTAATAATGTCAAAATGAGACGAGCTAACTTGATTCACAGGAACTGTTGAGCATTAACTAGTGCCTGGAAGTAGAAATGCCAAAGGCCGCGCCTGATAGAAAATAAAGATTATTATACCTAGGCCACAGGCTTTTTTTTAGTCATTTTAGGGGCCTGGGCCCCTAAGATTTTGGAAATGGCTCCTAAAATTTTAGGTCTAGGAGCCATTTTGGCTCCTAAAATTTTGATATATACATTTATATTATAGTGAATTGTAGCTGTTTTCATTCAATTTTAGATTTGAAGTAAGTGTTTTACAGGCTCTAAAATCATAAAGCATCGAAAATTTTCCTGCGCTTCGCGCCGGATCTTATTATATAATTTTTTAATCAGTCTATTCACCGTTTCTCTACAAATCAAACTTTCTGGAAAAAAAATTCTTGACGAAGGGAAAAAACATGGGGGTTCGACATGGAAAAGATGAATTTTGGTGCATTTGGTGCAAAAGAATTCTGGTGATCAAAATCTCAATTTTTCCATTTTTGTTACTATTATTTTAAATATGGAGCCGAGTTTGAATTCATGATTATAATGGAGCTGATTTTCATAAATTGCAAGTTTAATTTGAGCTTGTCAAACTTATGAAAGTACATATGAACATATTTTTTAGTTAGTAAAATGATATAATACACGTTTTCGAACCTTGTATGTTTATCGAATAAGTTATCTTTAAATTGATTTTCCAGCACTTAGAGTGTCAAAATCTGAAAAAAATCGTTGCATAGCGCCGGAAAGATATAGGAAACAACGGAACAATGAGAACAGAAGCTGCAATTTCAAAACCCTACACTTTTGAGTCGGAAGGAAATGAACTCAAGTGCAATCTTGGATGAAGATTTGTGCAAAATTAAACGAAATATCACGTTTTTTGCATAAAAAATTTTCTTTGCACAAAGATTTCTCGGCCGATGTTTGTACATGTGGAAAGATGCCTGTAACTGAAAACGCTGGGTGGAAATCAAATTTTGAACAGTGATTTTTTAAAACTCGTATCAACTGATTGAACATCTACATAATTTAATTATATAGTGCGTTCTACAGTGTGTTACAAGCACGTTTTTCAATATTCTTCAATTAAAAATTTTTGGCTCCCAAAATTTTAATTTGGCCCCTAAAAATTTAGGCCTAGGAGCCATTTGGCTCCTGGTTTTTAAACCAAAAAAAAGCCTGCTAGGCCATGACTGGCGCCAAGCACCAGAAAAACTTGAGATTTTAACCTTTTAAAGTTTACCAGAATGCATCTTTTCGGTTTTGAACCACCCCCCCCCCCCAAAAGTTTTTTCCACATTTTCAATTTTTTTCCTGTGAAGATCCGATTTGAGTAAAAAACGGAGCATAGCAAGTGATGATCAAAATCAGCGTGTTTTTTGGGCCAAAACATGGTTTTTGGCATATAAAAAAATTTGGAATGGCAGAAAAAATTTTGAGCATTTGTGGCAATAAATTTTTGGCAGGTCAAACATCAAATTTCCTTAATTTTTAGACGTTTTAGGGTCTGAAAATGCAAAAAATTTTCGGCGCATCGCGCCGAGTCAATGTAATGTATATAATATTAATCACTTGTATATTTGATCCGAGCATGAACGAATTCTCTTCCAACAGTGTATTAGTATCATTGCAGCAAACTTTAGCTGACAATGACTAAAGAATCAGAAGAAATTCTGAATATTCTCTTTTCATTGAGATAGATTCGGATTTAACTCTGCAATTCCTACTTTGTATTTGATTGATTCAAATCGAAAAATCGATATAGTTGGTATACGATGTTTGAACCGAAAATTTACACAATTTTCGATTTGATTTTATCTAGTCTTCACATTGTTGTTAGGATATATCTTCGTAATCGAAAATTGAATCAGTTATATGAGTTTCTTGGATAATTCTAGAGTTCCGTGTTTTTTCTGCATTCGATTTTCTGCATAATGCAGAAAAGCCAAAAAAAGTTTCTGTACTGCGGTTTTCTCCTGTAACCACTTTTTTCCCCCGGCCTTTTCCACAAATGGGGGAAGGTATCAAAATTTGTTTCCCCATTTTCCCGAAGTCGTTTTCTACTTAAAAATGATCATAGACGCTTTATTTATGTATTTTCGAGCTTTTTCAAACCTTCTGCTGTTTTTTAGAGCCGTCAATTCATTAGAATTGGGGAAACATTTGAAATTTTCGAGTTTGATCAAAGTCTAATCTACAAGCATCGTGGAACTTTCTAGTAGCATAATGACTTTGAATGACATAAGGAATCCATGGTTAAGTCCTCTATAATGACGAGTGAGAACCCAAAAAAAGATATTAATCTTTCTGGTGCAAAAGTCGTATTTTCAGAAATTTTACATTTGAAAAATTTTAAAACCAGTAATTTATTCGCAAACTCTGATAAACTCAGCCGAAAAGATATGAGTAAGAAGAGTAGAAATTTCCGAAAACTACTTCCATGAAGCTTTTGGATTGATTACGTTAAGAAAGGAATAATGGCTTTAAAAGGTTTAGAGACCTGACGTATTGATTATTCTCAAAAAACCTGTCAAGGAAAAAATGTGAATCTTCATTAAATATCAAGATAAAATAATGAAGATTACCAATTAAAACATGAGTTAATATGTTCAATATGATGAAAACTATTAAAGATTAAACTAGACGTGTTAGAAGCAGCACCTGAGCTAGGAAATAAACAATAATGATTATTAAAGTTATAACCGGCACGAAGCGCCGGAAAATTTGGAAATTATGACCTTCTAAAATGCACCAAAATGAATCTTTGTTTATCGGATGTGATCAAACACATGACACAAAAAATTCTGCACTAGTGCAGAAATCATCAAAAAAAATTCAGCGCGAAGCCTAAAAAGTCTGCACTGTGCAGAAAAGAAAAACTACTAGAGTTATATTTAAATTTTCTCAGCATTCCATTTCTTTTGAGTCATCCTGAACCATGTCTTGCACAGTTTTTTCTCATCTCACTGACATGCTTAGCTGAAAAAATGGTAACGATTACTACAAAAAAATTAATGGGTTAAATTTACACGTAGCTTTGATTTATATTTTTGTCAATCTTTTGGGTTTAGCCTAAAACCTTTCCGCAGTTTTCAGTATGTTTCTGGTACGTGCTATTGGCACAAATATTTTGGCCTCTTGTGCCAGTTGGCACCGATTTCCGTGCAAACGGTGATCAAAATTACCATAAGTGGCGCTGAGCATCAGGAAATTTTGAGGTTTTGACTTTTGATCTTCTAAAATGTACAAGAATAAACGTTTCCGACTTGAAAATCCGGAAATTTCTTTTGCCTTTTGGCGAAAGAGCGCAGAACTTTTCTCGCATTTCGAGATATTTTGGCCAAAAACACAGATTTTGCGAAAAACAGTGTTCTTGACCAGAGCTTTTTTGCACAGATCAGGTTGCAATGTGGTTGCAAAGATAGATTTCTCGCTGCCCGCTCTAAAACCAATAAATTAGGTATATTTAATCGGAAAAATTACCAAAAACTATTTTTCCTGTATTTCATTCGAACCGCGTCGGTTTTAGGCTTTTAGAACCCAATTTTTGGAGTTTTGAAGAGAAAATGAAAAGGTTTGTTTGAGTAACTTGTTCGGCGCATAGCGCCGGAAATTTTATTGATATTTTGACATTCTAGATTGCTGGAAAAAGACTCTGTTCAACTTTTATTTCCAAGACAGATGGTTTGACTGCTCAGGGAATACAATTAATTTTAAGTCGGGCAGACTACAATGCAAAAGCTAGGAAAGCAAACAAGACCTTCGATTCTTCAACTAGCACGATGTTCTACTTGGGCGCAAAATGTTCTAATCACAACACAAATGTCAAAATGTCTCCAAAGATCGCAAAAGAATTTTGGAAAAATAACGGAGAAAAATCTTGCTTTTCGTTAAATTCGCCAAAAACAACACACACAGGATCAAACATTTATCCATAATATAGTGATGATTAAAAGCCATAAGTATTAGCTAGAATGACATTTTCGAACCGCGCACTGGAATAATATATGAATTTATCAAATAATTAAAATCCAAAGGCGCTTGGCGCCGGTTATTACGTCACTAATCATTATTATTTATTGCCAAGCTCACGCGCGGCTTTTATCATGTCTACCTTCATTTATCACTCAATCTATAGTAGTTTTCATCATCTTGAACGTATTATCTCATGTTGTAATTGGTAATCTTCATGATATTTAAGTAAGATTCCCATTTTTTCCTTTTGAGAAAGATCAATACGTCAAGCAAGTCTCTATGCTTTTTGATACGATTATTCCTTTCCTAACGTAAAATCAATTCAAAAGCTTCATGGAAATATCTTTCGGAAATTTATACTCTTCTTACTCATATATTTTCGACCAAGTTCATGAGAGTTTACAAATAAATTACAGATACGTAATCAAATCAAAATGGTGGTCAAACTTCAAGTGTGCAACTTGACACAGAGAAAATGATTGCAAACATACCTGTAAGACCTCCGATCAATTGGGTGGGGGGAGGGGGGTTAAATCCGAAATTTGGGGGGGAAGGGGGTCGAGAAAAGTCGAAATTTTCCCCAAAAAAAGCCAAAAAACATACACTTTTTTGCAAATTTTTTCAATTTTTTCCAAACGGGGGGGTTGGGGGGGGTTGGGTATATGGTTGGCCAAGTTGGGGGAGGTACCCCCAAGTACAGGTATGGTTGCAAAGCGCGAAAACTGCTTGCTAGTGTGCAAAAAAAACTGTTTTTGAGCAGCGTTTTTTTTGTGCACGGACATTTGTGCCAATCGGCACAAGAGGCCAAAAAAATTTGTGCCAATGGCACAAAAAAATTTTTTCTACTAGAAACATAAGGTAAAGTGGAGTGACCTTGATCAGGGGCGACTTTGATCAGAGTACTTATAACATTTGATAACTATTTGAGATCAGCAGGTCATTTTTGCTGAGTAGATCCCCTGCTGTGAGGTTGCCTACACAGTGAAAATAACGTGCTGATCTCAAATAATTATCAAATGCCATACTCTGATCATAGTCACCCCACTTTACCTCACTGAGAAGTGCGGAAAAGTTTTGGGCCAAAAGTTTGATAAAAATTTAACGTTTAACGCATTAATTTTTGTAAAAATCGTGCACAACTTATTTTTCAGCTAAGCATATCAGTGAGAAAAGAAAAAACTGTGCAACAAAATTGTTCACGAAAACCCAAAAAAATGAAATGCTGAAAAAATTTAAATAGCTCTAGAATTGTTCAGGAAGTTTAAATTGATTCAATTTTCGACTACAAATATCTATGTAACAACAATGTAAAGACTAGAGAAAATAAAGTCGAAAATTCTGTAAATTTTCGATCCAAACATTGTACGATTGTCAATGATATCGGTTTTTCTATTTGAATCAATTAACACAAAAAGTAAGAATTCCAGTTTTAAATTCGAATCTGACTGAATTCGCAGAGAAAATTCAGTATTTCTTTTCTCTTATCAGTCTTGACAGCCTATAAAGTTTGCTGCAACAATACTAATACAATGCTCGTAGAGAAATCGTTTGCGTTTGGGTCAAATATACGAATAGGAAATATTATATCCATTGACCCGGCGCGGCGCGAAGCGCCGAAAATTTTTTGCATTTTCAGCCTCTAAAACGTCTAAAAATAAAGGAAATTTAATGTTTGACCAGCCAAAATTTTTGTGCCAATTGGCACAAACTCTCAAAATTTTTTGTGCCATTCCAAATTTTTTTGTGCCAAAAACCATGTTTTGGCACAAAAAAATAACACTGGTTTTTTGCACACAGCAACCCAATTTCGGCTGTGCAACCAAATTTTTTCTGCCAGGTTGCACAGTGCAACTTCGGGCCTGACTGCTCTTTTTGTTAAATTTTATAAGTCGGTTCCCGGCCTTCAGATCAATTATTGTATATTAGTTGTTTGTTATTTTTGAGCATGGATTTCTCTGACTGACTAGTGAGTAGACATTTTTTTGCTTTAAAATTTTCCTTAGGCTTAGGCTTAAGGTACAGCAGCTGCGCCCGTAGGGCGCAGCGCTGTTGAGGCGTCGACCAGGTTCGATCACTGTTTTTTTTCCACGAACTTTTTTCCACAAATGTGGAAAGGGGTCAAATTTTTTTTCCACATGTGGGAAAAAATTTTTTCATCTTAAAATCCTCGTTTTTTTGGCTTAAAAATGCTCACAGACGCTTTATCGCACTGTTTTTGAGCTTTTTCAAGCCTTCCGGTGTTTTGGCAATTATCTATTTCTCTGGAAAAATGTTCTGTTTTGCATCTTGGGAGTAATAATCCCAAAGTGAGGTATTATATAAACGATTTTCTGATTCCTACTGTTTCAGAGATGAAGGATCTTGGTGTTATGTTCAATGAAAAATTGTCAGCAACTGCCCATTGTAGATATGTGGTTAAAAAAGCATCTAGGGTGGCAAATTTGATTTTAAAATGTTTTCACTCTAACTTCAATGGATTAAAAATCAGGGCTTTTAAATCCTATGTTCTCCCTATCCTGGAATATGGTTCACCACTCTGGAATCCTTGTCTGGTTGGGGATACTAAATTGGTAGAAAAAGTTCAACGAAGGTTTACAAAAAGACTTTTTGGATATAAAGATTTAAGCTATAAGGAGCGCCTCAACAAATCTGGCCTTGATGACCTTGAATTTATACGTACCTGTATCGACCTATCTTACATGTTCTTAATTTTGAAATTTAAAGTTATTCCACCCGACTTATTTTACTTTGAGTCCATTCAATTATCGCGCGTCTAACTTATTTAAATTGTATAAATCGAAATATAACTCTAACGCTTTAAAACATGATTTTCGCTCGCGAAATATTGATGTTTGGAATTCCCTACCCGATGATATCATTCATTCAAACAACATGCCCTGTTTTCGGTCTAAATTGAGTCGTTTTTTAAAGCTCAATTCGCACGTGCTTTTGTCACGTCCATGAGCTTTTCTGTATTAGTCGCATTTACTCGTGTATTTATTCGCATTTAATTAATTTCTTTCTCTTTCTCTTTCTCTCTGTTTAGAGAAGTTAATACATTAAAATTGGAGAAAAAATTGAAATGTTCGACTTAAAAGCCTAATCTACATGCATTGTTGAACAAATTTTCTAGCAAACTATCCAAGAGCATAATTGACTTGGATTACACAAGAAATCAATGGTCAAGTCCTCTATGGTGACAAGTGAAAGCCCAAAAAAGATGGTATTTTTTCCGGCGCAGAGCGCTGGAATTTTTTTTTTGGGTATATTGACATTCTAGGATGCTGGAAAATCAATTTTCCAAACATTTATTTCAAGAACTAGATTCCAATTTTGTGTTCAAGAGTCGTAATTTCTAGAATTTTACTTGAAAAATTTTAAAATCTGTAATTTATTTGTAAACTCTCATGAACTTGGTCGAAAATATATGAGTAAGAAGAGTGTAAATTTCTGAAAGATATTTACAAGAAGCTTTTGAATTGATTTTACGTTAGCAAAGAAATAATCGCATCATAAATCATAGAGACTTGACGTGTATTAATATTTTATTGTAATATTATAAAATGTTGAAGATTACCAATTAAAACATGAGATACTACGTTTAAGACAATGAAAACTATTATAGATTAAATGATAAATGAAGGTAGACATGATAAAAGCCGCGCCTGAGCTACTTAATGAATAATGATGATTATTAAAGCTATAACCGGCGCGAAGCGCCGGAAAATTTTGAGATTTGGACCTCCTAAAATAAAAATATTTTCCACATTCCAGATTTTTTTTCCACATTATAGTGCAAATGTGGAAAAAAAACAGTGGGTTCGATTCTTGAAGAAGGTAGGATTTTTCTTTAATGACGAGGAGTATGTGACATGTGTATGCAGATTTTATGCAAATGAGTTCCTGAATATCATGAGCGGCTGGATTTTCGAACTGATCTGGATAGCTGGCATCTTAAGGAATCCGAAAATGCCAGCTTTGACTATAATTGGGGAAGGAACCGACTTGTAAAAAAATTCCTGTGATTACATTTTATTGTTTTCTGTCCGGAGATGCATTTTTGTGCGTTCTAAAATGGAAATAAGTAAAATTTTTCCGCCGGGTTTCAATTTATTTACAATTTTTTATATTTTTTTAGTGTGCAGTCAGAAAATGTCATTCTAATTGGTGCTTATAGGTTCTAATTATCAAATTATGACTGATAAATGTTTGATCCTCTGTTGTTTTTTGACAAATTTTATTGAAAAATATTATTTTTCGGTAATTTTCCCCAAAATTTTTTTGCGATCTTTATACAAATTTTGATTTTCATGTGATTAAAACACTTTGAGTGTAAGACAATGCTAGAAATTTTCGCCGGTTGAAAGATCCAAATTCTTAGTCGCTTGCCTAGTTTTTGAATTTTAGTTTGTCTGACTGAAAATTCATTAAATTCACTGAAAAATCAAACCTTCTCTCTGGGAAATAAAAGGTGGAAAGACTCATTTTCCAGCGCTATAGAAAAAATAATTTTCGGCGCTATGCGCCGAACAACTTAGTCTAATGTAGACATATTAATCTTTTCATTTTCTCTCCATATCTCAGAAAATTGGGTTTTAAATGCCTAAAACCGACGGGGATCGAATGAAGGTATAGGAAAACTGATTTGCGATAGTTTTCCGATAATTTTACGCAAATTTATCGATTTTAGAGTGAGCAACTAAAAATTTGTCTGTGCAACCAAAATTTTTCCCCAAGTTGCACATTGCAAGCTGGCCTGTGCAAAAAAACCCTGCCCCTCCCTCAAAATTTCGGATTCACCCTCCCCCCAACCATAGATGTAATGGGGGCCCGAAGTCTGGGGGGAGGGGTTCGGCGACTTTTTTGGGGCCGGGGGTCAGTAAGTCCCAAAGTTTTGGGGGGAGGGGTCTCAAGAAAAATAATTAGATTTTTTTCACGAAAAAGTCCGAAAAAAAGTTCAAAAAATAGTAATTTTTTCCTAAAAGGATCGAAAAATGTATTAATGGCGCGAAGCGCCAAGAAAATTCACATTTTCTACCATTTTTTGTTCAAAAATTGACATTTCTCATCAAAAAATTGACATTTTTCGATATTTTTTCCGACCAAAAGTATGGGGGTTCCTAGGGCTACCATATGGCTAGCCATTGGATTCGAAAATCCTGGGGGGGGGGGCGGTCGCCCAATGGCTAGCCGAAAGGTTTTACGCGAAAATTCGATAAAAATATGAGCATTGCTTTTTTCCCCATATCGTGTTTTTCAGGAAGACAAATTCGAAGAAGTAAAAAAAAGTTTGGACTCTTTGACACTGGTTTTTTCCTGGAAGATTTTTTTTTACATGAGATACTAACCCACAATTTTTTTCTCATTTTCCGGAAATTTTTCACACTTGTAAAGACGACCTGACCACCACGGCACCATAACTGACCAGTTAGTGGGGGGAGGGTAAACCCGAAATTCGTATCTATTTCTTGAAATCAATGTTCGGAAAATTGATTTCAAGAAATAGATTCGAATTTTCTGTTTAAAAGTCCTAATTTCTAGAATTTTATTTGAAAAATTCTAAAACCAGTAATTTATTTGTGAATTCTCATGAACTTTATCAATAAGATATGAGTAAGAAGAGTAGAAATTTCCGAAAACTACTTCAATGAAGCTTTTGAATTGATTTTAGGTTACATAGGAAAGAAATAATCCCTACAAAAAGCTTACAAAAACTTTTTGAAAATTTTTTGAATTTTTTTTGGAAAAATACTTAATGTTGAGCACGGCCCCCCCCCCAAAAAAAAATTCTGGATCCGCCACTGATTGATTCCAATAGAAAAATTGATATCATTGATACAGTGTTTCGACCCATAATTTACACAATCTTTCGACTTTATTCTCTCCAGTCTTTACATTGTTGTTGAACTTCTTGAACAATTATACAGTTATTTGCATTTTCTCAGCATTCTATTTATTTTTGACTTGTCGTCAATCATTTTCTTGCACCATTTTTACTATATCCCACTGACTTTCATAGCTAAAAATTGGGTTGGACAGTTTTACAAAAAATTAATGAGTTATACTGAAACATAGCTTAAATTGTAGCTGTATTTTTATCAAACTTTTGGCCTAAAATTCTTCCACAGTTTCCAGAATTTTGCTTGTAAAAAATAATTTTTTTATGTCATTGGCACAATTTTTTTTGGCCTTTTGTGCCAATTGGCACAAATTTCCATGCACAAAAAAATGCTGGTCACCGTTTTTCCTCAAATGCTGTTGTGTCTTTTTGTGGGAGAAATTTGGATTGCGGAAAAAAATTTTGGGCATAGTTCTCATTGTGGATTAAAATTTAGGGGTTCAAAGCGAAATTTATTTTTGGTGGAACTAGTTAGAGAAGGCCAAATCTTAAAATTTTCAGGTGCGACTAGTCATTGCTTTCTATCAGGTGCGGCAGTTAGCATTACATATCTGCTTCCACCTACTAACGAAACTTCAATGGTTTCTATAAATAAAATTTATTTTATCTCTCTTTTTATCTTCCAAGAATCAGTATTTTGATGAAAATTGAAATTTGCATTGGTATTTTGATCTTTCAAAACACATCTTTAGCATGTCATGTCCATACATACACATTATGGGGGTTTGAGGTGTCTGGACCCCAGTAGGGCCTAATTCATCCCCAGAAGATTCTTGATGACCACGTCATTTCCCTGGCTGACCCCCAGCAGAATTTCCATGGTGTATGGTTATGTCAAAACCCTAAATTTGTATGTTGAAGAACTGATTACAATCACAAATTCACAACCGATGATCTGCCAGATTTTGTCCAACCCCAGTTCGGCATTTTTATGATCTACATTCGCTTTTAATGTAATATATTATTGTGTCATAACATATCATATAAATTTTTGCTTGTTGATGATTCTCAGTTTTCTTTTCGAATTTCGGTTCCCGATTTTCGATGGACAGCTTGACAAGTATTCATCAGAGGCTTGAAAATTTAGTTATTGATATCGTGGTGATACCTATACTCGACCTATTATTCCATGTTAGAATGTATATATCGTATTGTCATATATTTTTGGCATACATTTAGAACCAGCCCATCCTGGGAGGTACTATCTTCCTATTGTCAGAAGTTAAGAGAGTCATTTGCACCCTTTGGAAAGGTGACTTTTGTTGATCGGATTCTTTAGTAAGACATCGATTACGTTTTCCTTGTGATCTATCAAGTGTGTGAACAAACTCTAAGCTGAGTTTCAGTCTGACTATAATATTTTTTGTTTTCACACAATTTGATGGCTTGATTAGTTATAAAAGTAATTATGGTACCTATGTTCCATTAGTCGAGACTCAGAATTTTTCATCCTAGGGCTACATATTAGGCAACTCACAAGCAGGCATTAAACTATGACTTTGATGGGGGAAATGTCAATTTTCAAGGGGAACAGTTCTGACAAAAGTTGCAAATAGAAGATTCATTCTTCCAAAGGTTGTTTATTGCTCAATAAAAATATTGTACTCTCAAATCATTTATGAATAGGTTTTAAAATGAAATTGATGTATCCTTCACTTGAACAGCTTGTTCGGCTTGATCCAGCTAGAAGAGATTTCCATATATGATGAGCTAAGGTAGTGTAATTTAGGCAACAGGTTTGACTTTTATAGCTTATACCATTCAGACGGAATCCTGTTTACATCTAATTTGCATATTCCGGTTTTTCAACCAAATTTTGGTATATAAAAATCACTATGTAAATATAAATTGGCTAAAAACGGCTTAACATAGTCGATTGTCTATTAATATACAATTTCCACGCTCCTCAAAAAGTTTATTCATATTTTGGTCGCGCATATATGTCTATTAATAGACAATTTCTAGTCTCCTCATATGTACCTGAAAAACGTGCATTTATATGTCAGGTATTTTGAAGACCCTGTGCCAAAATTGCCTGTATTTCGATGTCAGGATTTCAACATGATTCTGCTCAGAACAACGTTACAAGAATTCCAAAAAACTGACACATATCATTTTTAAAGAAGTGTACTCAGATTGCTGACATGTAAAAAATTTTCATTGATGTTAGATTTTTTATTTTTTGCAAAGTTAGGGAAAATGCCATAAACTGCCGATTTTGCTGACATGTCAGTTTTCTGGCATGGACTAGGAAAATATTGAAATTTTATCAAAATTTGTCAGGAATTTCAAGCACATTTTTCTTTTTTTTGCCAAAAGTCCATGAGTCCACAAATCGTTTTCACTCTGTTAAATCTAGCTTACCTGCTTTTCTTCTCTGCTCCCAATTTCGTCGTAGGGTCGTCGGTAAAACGTCGTCTTTTCCGTCCGGCTTTCGCGACCTTTGGAACCTGGAAAGAAACATAATTTCGTTGCGAGACTACGATTTTCCTTTTCAACTTACCTTGGCGTTTTTCTTGATCGTTGTCGCTGCCGTTTGCCCCTTGACGTTTCCGCTTTTCGTTGACGATTCTAAAGAAGAAAGAATAAATTAAGAACATTTTAGCATTTAGTCTCATCTGCAGGTTATTCAGCTACAGTAACCTGTATTTTCCATTGACCCAAAAATTGACAAACCTTACACTATGGATGATTGTACACTTTAGCTTATTGTGGACAACAACAAGAATACAGTGGATTTAACCATGGCATGACCAATCAGTATTATGCTGGAGATAGATTTACTTTATCCAGATGACAGTTTAGAGGTAGAGGTGGTCCCCAATTCGGACTTAGATGAAGAAGTAGAGTTGTCTACTATGTTGAATTTCCCGCAGAAGATCAAACTTATAGGTATGACCCAGAGTTTGAGAGATATAGGGAATTCTGCAGGCTAAGAGAACAAGGTATTCGGTTGCAAAGGCAACCTCAGTTGATGCTACGTACATCAACTAGTCAACTGGCAATTCTGGCTAGTACCATCCAGGATCAGACTGATCATTTGTTCAGAGTCAATCCCAGTGAACTTCACATAATGTTATGGTAACAAGCTATATGGATGTGAATGAAGGAAGTGATCTGGTTAGGGAAAATTGCCCAAATTTGATCCTAGGAAGTATTATCCACCTGGTTAAGATGACACCTCAAGAAAAAGTCACGAGTAAATATTTGGCTCATGTCAAATATGGAAGGCAAGTTATGGATCAAGAAAAGAGGTTATGGAAAAAATATCCGAAGACAGTTCTATTCTACATTAATGTGGTTATTGGAGAGACAGGTACTAGAGCCTTAATTGATAAGGGAGCACAGTATATCTTCATATCTTCTAAACTTTTGAAAAAAACATTAGACGTAGACTAAACAGTATATCCTAGGATCCTTAAGGTGACTGTATCTTAAGATCTTTAAGGTGACTGTGCCTATGCCTATGCCTTTGTCTATGTACCATTTTGTGTGAAAACTGAATTTGGTCTTTTTCCAGTGAATGCTATTGTGTTGCCAGATGCAGGTGAAGACCTCATCATAGGCACAGATTTCTTGGCACACCCAGATGTTGGTGTGATTATTGATTTTAGAAGAAATGCCATGACTATACAGGGCATTGAGAAAGCGATTGACCTAGTTCTAGTGCCTTCTGTAACTACTGTGCAAAGGGTAGTGGAAGAAGCACCGAGAGTTAGTGCAGCATCGATTGATAGCAGAAACCATATTGTTTATCCAAAAGTCTGTCTTCTAAAGACAACTGTTTCCATTGTTGCATGTGGTAAAACCTACATTCCATATGATACAGATGTTCTGATAGAGGCAAAATTTTTTGATAAACAGGGATTTGCTACATTGAATGGAATTATTGTCCAGTCAAAGGATACTGAAACAAAGTTCAGAATCGAGGAAGCTGTAGTGGACAGATCAGAGAAGTCATTTATAGTTTTGATCTCAAATAATAAGGGTTCTGGTTGTCAATTTGAGAGAGATCAAATCATTGGTTATACAGAATCGATATTAGTTGAAGATGATGATACTTATAAAATGATAAAGGAGGAAGAATATCAGACATGTATGGGGAAGGAAGAAATGCATAGAGGATCAAAATCAGATTCTGTAGAATTTTATAATTCACTATGCAAAATGATATTGAGAGCAAGGAGTGTGGAAGAGCAGAAGTCGAAAGCTATAGAATCTCTATTGCAGTATAGAGATGTCTTTAGCTTGCTTGGTGATCCTGCAACTACAACTCTAACTCTTACTTGCAAGATAAATACTGGGAATGCAAGACCTGTAGCAAAGCGATATTATAGAGCTGCAATTAATAGTCAGCCTGGAGTGAGTTTTTATTCATTCCTACATTTTTCACGTGGCAGAATCCATTAACGCCTTGCACAGTAATTTGACCATTAGGTTGGCTGAACAAATTAAAAAGTAATGGCAAAATACAGTGAGCAAAGGAAAGAAAGAAATTAGTCGAAAAAAGACAGAAATGAAATTAAAAAAGTAGATCTTTCAAATTTAAAGGTTTTCAAATTGAAATTCTTGTTTCATTTCTTAGGAAAACTGGCAGCAGCCCCAGTGCAGGCAACTTTAATGATGAAGAAACAAAAATTTTATTGACATACCGCAACACCAATCCAATTTTTTTAGGTCAAAACTGGGATTGGATATGGCGGCCTATTTAGATTTCGAAAGTAACTGTTGTAATCAATGAATTTTTGCTTCACAATTGTTTTAACTAAACAGAATTTGCATTTGCCTCACATAATCTCAGGCAATCTAGATCTCATGCATTGAAATTACTACTGTAAAAGTATGCACTTATATAGTTGCTAGGTGAAGAGGTATTATTACGATGTATTATGAGTTGAGTAGTAATCAAAACCTGAGATGACTCTAACCTGTTATAACTGTTATAAAAACTCCTCTTTTTGGTTGTCATATTTGCTATGGTTAACACTTCTTCTTATAATTTTTCGCTAATCAACATTGGTGGTTTTGGGAAGCAATCAGATGGCATGGGGCACATTTTCACAAACAAAATTTGTGCCCAAATTGGAGTAAAGTACGTATCTAAATCATTTGTTAAAATTTGTATCTATTCCTAAGTACTTTCAAAAGCTTACTAAGTATGAGAAAAATAGGGATGTCATGGATACAGAAAATTGAAAAATTCGGTTTGGGATTCCAGATGGTCAAGCTACTGAATATCAGACCAGTGCAGGTCTGGGCCCTATTACACAAGTTGTTATATATGTATAGATTGTATACAATGTAACATATATAGTACCAGGAAATATTAATTTTTGTACCTGGAGTTATCTATAATCCACTTGAATTGAGAATTAAAATAAGTTTTTTAGTATTGAAGCTGCAATTGTCCAGGTCAAAAGAAATAAAAAGGGCAGGTAAAGTACAGAAATATGTATGAATGTACAGTGGGAATAGATCCCGCTATCCATGGGCTATGACATCCCAATAACAAAAGTACATTCTTCAAATCACTTTCTTTTTAGATAACTTCAATTTGCCAAAAACTATAATACTTCCAAATCATGATCAAATTTCAATGTCCCCCCTTTTGTTAAGGGCATCAGATTTTTAATTATCGTCTATCCAGGGCTTGCCACATTGTCCGAAATTCCTTTGGCATTTTAGTGGCAAGGTTCTGACTTTTTAATAAACTGATTGAAATGTTGCTAAACAACATTGACAACATTGTAAAAGCAGCAGTTTACTCGCATAATTTCTGAAAAAACATTTGTTCAAAGAAAAACTCTGGAGATGATGATTGTGGATTGCTTTTGGGCTAAATGATCTTCCTGAGCATTTGTCTGGAAATTGACATTCAGAAGAAGCTATAATGATTTTTGAAAACTTTATGGCTTATTTTAATTCTGAGGTGAGTGCCATTTTTTGGCAAAATATTTTTATTTCTAAAAATTAAATTTGAATGCATTTATACATTGTTAACAACAAATAATGCTAATTAAAGCATAAAGCACATATCTTCCTAAAACTAAAATGAAACATTGGTCTATGAAATTATAAGCTTATGGCCAGCCTAGAAACTTTCATGTGTTGTAAGTTGTTATACTTAGGTGTCTAATCAAAAGTCATATCAGTTTTGATTTCACTTGATACAGTGCTCCCCTAGCATTTTTCCAGCTATATTTTATTGGCTTACCTGTAATCCTGCCTGCTTGCATTACACAAAATTTGTCACTCAATTACCTTCAAATAATCTCTTGATGTATGTTTCAGGGGTTAGATGAATTCCACTTGCTAATGACATTTAACATTGAGTTCCAGTAGTATCAAAGACTCATGCAATAAGCACCAGCATAATTAAAGAATTTGAGAAAGTTCGTGGTAGTCACAAGAAAAATGGCTCATCCTTTAAGTGAGAACACTGCATTATTGGTAAATTAATATGTTACATATAGAATCTTTATTCCTGTTTTTCAGCAATATTTTAATTTGTTGGATACTGAAAATCCAACTAGCTTTGGTCATCGCAAAGCTTTAATGTCAATTTCGATTTTATTGGGTGAGAAAATATCTCAATTCAGCAAGATATCCGAGGTATAACATTCTATTCATTACATAATAACAACAGATAATTATCATCAAAATTTCAGGATGGTACATCAACTGCTGCATTGCAGATGTCAGATTCAATGAATGGTGCAACAATTGCAGTGATGAACAGCAATAAACCATGATTCTTTATTCCTGCCGAAAATGAAATATAAGACATTTTACACATGTTCGAAGAGGCCATTATGTATGTTTTTGTGTACCACTATATTTTGAATCTTCAATTTTGTGACCTTACATGTTGGAAGTCGGCCACTTTGCCATTGTTCAAGCAGGTTCTTCATACAATCATAACTCAAAAATATCTAGGCATGTAAACTTCTTGATTGAAATTCAAGAATTATTATCTCATGTTTTATAGTGTATGTCTTTAAACATTTTATTGATGTGACCTCTTAAATGTTCAGTTGTTATCAATTTTTTGATTTTAAGAATAAAAATAATTCATGTTGAACCTACATAACTTTTGCAAAATCATCACAAGAGCAGAATTTGAGTAGATCCTAGGCAACTCCTGCACAAATGGCTACTTAACTTTGTTATGTTCAAGACATGCAATATTTGTGTAGGATTAATGCAGAGTTCTTTCAATAAAAAATGTTGAGGCAACCATTTTCACTCAACAGAGTTGTCTTAATCCTGCAATTCTTTCTACAGTGTATGATGTACAGGCAAAGTCAATGCCACAAGCAGATGAAGTTTTCAAGCTTAATCTCGTCCTGAAGACACACAACTCACGAATATTCAAATTTCTGTGGCAAGGTCCGTACAAAGTTGAAAATGTGAAACCCTTGTCCTGCAAATAAATTATCCAATGCATGTGAAAATATATGAACTGAGTCAAGAAAAAGGTGCTCTAACAGAAAAACATTCTACCCAGCCATAGGAACAGTAAAACCTATGTGAAATGTATCAGTCTCAAATTGAAACAAAATATTCAAAAAAGGATCACAAGACCATTTGATTCATAAACTGGTGCCATTTCACAGCAGCAGGAGCACCAGGTATTTGTGGAACTACATATGGAAAAAGTGCTTGTGCATATTTAGCATGTAGAATTTGCTGCTAAGCTTCTGTTTTCATCTGTTGTCATCCTTTGAGTTACAGGCAAACTTGGTCACAACGGGCAAAAAACAGTGCCACCTGCACATTTTTTTGCAGCTTTGAAAAACTCTGGCCAGCAATTCACCTGCAACCAGAAAAAAATTATGTGGGTGATGACCCCCAAACGCATTGCAGTTTAGTGCAATTTATGAACCCGGAAGGATATCTCGAGTGGAGCACTTTTGAGGGTTCTGGTAGCTGCAATGGATACAGTATATATGATTCTGCTTTGAATAACACTAGATACCTGAATGTTATCAACTAGACAGCCAATTTTTTCAAAAGTAGCTCTGTCCACTGTGTTTTCCCTTGAAGGGGCTCTTTTGAGGTGAAAATTCTGAAATGATGAAAAAAATTTTCAGCAAGGTTCTCATTGTCGAAAAAATTTTCGGAAACTTAAAACTGAAAAGGTGTATTTCAGTGAACTTTGGGAGGTCAAAATTTAAAAACTCTTCAGCACTTCTGCCACTTCTTTTTCACCAAATTGTACTTTCTGGGGGAATCTGTAGATGGGAAAATAATTTTGAGCTCTCTCCATTTGATGGACAAAATTTTGGGTATTGGATAGAGAAAAGATGCATTCTGGAGCATTTCAGGAAGTCATAATCTTAAAATTTAATTGAAAAAAAGTAAATAATCATCAATTTTTAACCTGTACAGTAAATAATTCATTTTCAGTATGTATTATGTTAACTCACATGAACAACCTTGCATCTCTTAAATAATTTCTGGTTTGGACTTGTGGTGAAACATGCTTACCATTGCAGTTTTCTGGTTCTGCATTTTGTAGCAAAGTGCCATGAAGTAACATTCATCTTTTCAGTGATATTTAATTGTTTTCATGTGACATTTTTTGGACATGTGTTTTGTTGCCATTTAAAGTTTAATTTTTCAAGTATATATATGGGAGAAAACCAATGAAGAATAACTTGGGAAGGAGTATCAGGTATAGGCATACAATCAGCAGTTATTATAATATAATTTTTTACCGAGATTATCCAGCGAATATTCAGCGATATAATTTTTGGTGATTCTGCCAGAGACAGCCATAATGCCAAGACAACCAAGCCAAGGAACAGATTACTCATACAAAAGGTAATTTGTATTGATTTGATCATGACAGACTCTTAAGGTCAACATAGACATTTGTTTCATATTCAAGTCCTATAAGGCAAACTATTCTTGTTATTCAAAAACATGCACAGAACTGTCTTATTGAGTTCCAGAACACAAATCTTAAGTTTACAGTAGAAACAGACAGAAATAAGCAATCAGATAGCTTGGTACATTTGGAAGGTTTGTCCCTGATCATTGACAACTTTGTCAAGTGCATCAAATCTTCAGTGGATATTTTGAAGAAACAAAATAAAGAGTGGTTTTCTTTGCAAAAACAGTTGCCTCAAGATCAACCAGTCCAATCAAAGTCTATATATGAACAATGGACACAAACATATCATAATTTTTTGGAGAATATAGGTGTCACAAATTGTGCAATTTTTTTGATTATTTGTGAACTTTGAAAATAATTTTGTTCTTATTTTGGTAACCTTTTTCATTATACATTATTCATAATTATGTATCATTTTTCTGTTCTTGTTTAACGCATGTTTTTGTATGTTGGGTGTGTTTTTTCTTAGATACATTGGCTTATTGGGGCAACAGTTTTTTTGTCTACAAGATAGCACACGGCCTCATTCAGAACACACACTTTTCCATATTGAGCTACACACCACATAGAGCCGACAGAGCTCAGATAAAGTTTTATAGAACAGCTATCCAAGCTTACATTTTTTTACAGTTTCACAATTTTCTTTCTGTGTGCGAAACAACAAGTTTTTGGCCACAGAAAATTGGTGATTCCGCCAAGGAAGTTACTCACAGATCAGAGTTTTAAATTACATAAGTTCAGAGTTATATTTCGTGTTTGCACATTTTTTCTAAATTTTACAGCATTCACAGATTTTGCTTCTAGTCGTTCATTTTTAAATCATTATTTGTACGATTATTTTGCTATTTGTAGGATTTTACATGATCTAAACAAGGTACATTTCACTTTCATAGTGGGTATATAGTGGGTACTTTTATAGTTTTATAGATCCTACATCTCAAGGGTTTGTTTCATGCTCTGGTCTCATCAGACAGAACATTTTAGTCAATCAAAAACGACTTCAGAACTGTTTGATTGAACTTAAAAACACAAATATTTCCTTTGTCATTGAGAATGACAGAACAAAGCAACTAGAGAATCTGCCTTGCTTAGAAAGTTTAATTCTCATAATTGATAATTTCAATGAACGTATCAAATCCACAGTGGACATACTCTCTGAACAAAATAAGGAGTGGTATAATTTGCAGAAACAACGCCAAAAATCAGCATGTACATGAAGTTTCTCTCTATGAATTTTGGACGAAAAACAGTGACAATTTCTTGGAAAATTTAGCACATGGTTTAGATGTGATCACAAACTTGGAATCAAAGCTCTCTGAATTAAGAGATCTAATCAACAGAACACAATCTAAAATGTTCCTGCAGTTATGAATGGAGCCACGACTTTACATGTACCTCTAGAGAGTACATTTGATCTTTGTCAAACAACAGTTATCTACACAAATTACAATGTTCTCCATATCACGGTGATCCCTTAAAGTGAACTGAGTACTGGGATTCTTTTGAATCCTCTGTGCAATCACAAAGCATTTCACCAGTTCAAAAGTTCAACTATTGAATAGGAACAGTCTACAACTATTTAAGACTATTTAAGAGGAATAGCCTACAAACTCAACTATTTTACAAACTCAACTATTTAAGAGGAACAGCCTACAAAGCAATGGAGAGCATATCAGTGACGAATTCCAATTATCAAATTGCACTCGAAATTCTCAAGAAAAGATTTGGAGATCCAAATGTGATCAAAATATACTTATAGTCCGATCTTAGAAAAATTCCTCCCTCGTCTAATAAAACAACAGATCTTCTGCACTGTCTGGAATCCACTGAGCCAATCTGTTGACAGTTAGGTTCAGTAGGAGAAGATTTAGATCAGCCTACACTTATATAGCTCATTCTTGAAAAATTATCTGGTTCCATTCTTATTGAACTCGGGAAACTTAAGTTATCATTTGTAAAATAGGAAATGAACAAACTTCTTAGAAACCTACATGACATCATTTCTCTGAGAGAAGAGGCATATCAAATATCAGTCACTTGTAGTAACCGCAAAATTGAACAAAGACCACATGTCTGTTTTCAGAATTAACCCACAGTTCCATCAACTAAAGCCTTCTTGTCCTCGGCTGCACAAAGGAACCAGAATCAATCGAGAACACAGCACAGAATTGAATGTGCATTTTGTCATAGGAACCACTACAGGGATCAGTGCATAACATTTAATACTGTACAATCATGGAAAACAAAGGTTCAAGAACAAAAACTATGCTTTTGTTGTTTGTGGAATGGACATTTGGCTAATCATTGTCAAGGAACCAGACCCTGTATTTATTGTAAGAGTAATCACAATCGAGCAATGTGTCCACAAACATTTAAACACTCAGTTGATAATGCAAACATCCAACTTGAACCTACATCCTCTTCTGAGAATCATTTTGCAGTATGCAATTTTAATCCTACAAATATTGAAGAAGCTTCCTTAGGCATCAACACTCACTCATTTCACCCTGATGAACAGAATTTCGTAATGACGAGTACAAATTTTCACATTTCACTAATAATAACAAAAGTGAAAGTGAAAAATTTGAACAAAGAACTGATTTCAATGAAGTATATGCATTTTTTGATTCAGGCAGTCAAAAAACGTTTATTACTAATGCTCTTTCCACAAGGTTATCACTGAATGACATTGATAAAGAACTTATCTCAGTAAACACTTTTGCTTCGGAGAAACCTCAGTATATTCACAGCAGAACTGTAAATTTTGGTTTGCTCTTAGAAGACAATTCTGTCAAGAAAATCTACGCGTCATCTGTACCAATGAAAACTGAAGCCATGGCTGTCTCTAAAGTACAAACTGAAAATATTTGGGAGTTAGAATTGAACAATTACTCTGAGGACGTCCCAGAACCTTTTACTTCAAATGTAATTATCAAATCTGATATTCTAATGGGAATGGATTATTTGTGGGAATTCGTCAACAAGGACTCAAATTTTGAACTTCCATTTGGACTCTATGCAATCTTAACAGCAGTAGGAATAGTTTTTTCAGGAAAGCAGACTTATCAGTCTTTCACAGTTCGTATCAATGACAGTGAACTTTCAGGAAATGATGAACAAATCGTAATTATTGATGAAATTGATGATGAAGCTCGATTTGATATTAACAGCTTGGAACTGTTTTGGAATTTAGAAACAATAGGCATCAGGGACAGTCCTAATATTACAGAGGATGATCTGGCACTCGAGACTTTCAATAAAACTATCAATTTCACAGATAAGCGATATCATGTGAGTTGGCCATGGAAACATAATCATTCAGAACTTAAGGACAATTATGGATTATGTTTTGGACGACTGAGCTCAATTCTAAAACGTTGCCAACTGGATCCAGATCTACTGAATAAATACAATCACATCATTCAAGAACAGCTATCTAAAAACATTATTGAGAAAGCTGAATGTGAAAAGAATAATTTGAATGACTATCTACCCCATCACCCAGTTATCACACCTCAGAAATCTACTCCAAAGATTCACATTCTTTATGATGCATCAGCAAGGATAACCAAGAATGACAAGTCACTTAATGATTGCCTGTGCCTGTACAGAGGACCAATACTTTTACCAGACCTCTGTGGACTACTGATCAGATTCAGGATGAGTCGTATTGCCATTATAGCTGGTATTGATAAAACATTCTCACAAATAGCTCTACATGAAAAAGATAGAAATGTTACTCCATTCTTGTGGCCCAAAGATCCTAATCTTCCCAAACTTGAGAACAATATTCAAATTTATAACTTTTCTAGGGTTCCCTTTGGGATTATTTCGAGTCCATTTTTACGAAATGCCACACTCAGATATCATCTGAACTGAAAATAAAGTGAAATAACTAAGCAACTTTATTAGAATCTTCATGTCGATAATTTAATCATTGGAGCTAAAACAGATCAAGAAGCTGTGGATATTTATCATAAAACAAAGGAACTCTTCAGTGAAGCTAGTATGAACTTGAGAGAATGTAATTTAAACTCAAGATCTTTCTTCAACAAAATTGAACTAAGAGATCATGGTAATGTTATAGAAACAGAGGTTTAAGGAATAACATGGGACACAATAATGGACATACTTGTAGTATACCACACTTAGCTAAACTGGTATTACCACTTATTTTCCATTTTGTAATTACAGTAAACAATTAATAAATAAATACACATTCATAAATATAGTAACATGTATATCAAAAACTTGTATAAATACTTTTGCATAAATCGTTTTGTTGGCCATAAAGGCAAATTGTATTTAGTTTGTTGTTGGTTGTATTGTGTTAAATAAAAGAGAAAAAAGAGCTTGTCCTCGTCGCCACCACTCCAGGCAGTCTGGGTGGTCTGCATCGTTCATTATTTTCATTGCGTATTGATAAGTATTTGTTCTCACCCATTGTTTTTCGCCTTCATCACCTGTTGCCATACTTACTGACCCCCGAACCCACGAGTGGTCTGACTTGGTACCTCCCGCCTCCTGTCCCCCTCACCCACTCGCCTCACCAAACCTCTTATCTTTCATACTCAAAGTTGAACTAGAAATTGATTCATCAACTACCATAGCTCAAATTTCTGAGAGAAAAGTTTTAAGACTAATTGCAAGTACATTTGATCTGCTTGGACTTTTGTCACATGTACTTTTATCAGGAAAATTGTTTTCACAAGATTTATGGAAACATAATCTTCATGGGATGAAGTTCTACCTCCAGAACTCGAACAGAAGTGGATTCAAATCAGGAAGGACTGGAGCTCATGTAACATTTTTTTTAAATCGATTGATTACTCATGACATTGAACTAGATGTACTGTACTATTTAATGGCATTCACAGATGCATCAAAATCGGCTTATGCAACATGCATTTATCTTAAATCCTTTTCTTCTAATGAAACGATAAACACTCATTTGGTTTTTGCTAAATTAATACTCCCTTCAACCAAAGAAGTGACAATGTCTCGTCTAGAACTATTAGGGACACAAATCGTTCTGCATTGGATTAATTCCATTAAACCACAAAGCACTTCCATAGAAAATCGACTGAAACTTATCAGAGAATATTCGGATGTAAAAATTAGGCATGTCAATGGTAACAAGAATCCTGCTGATTTAGCTAGTAGAACCCTTTCTCCAACTGAACTTGAATTATCTTCTTTATGGTGGCATGGACCTACACGGCTCAAAGAGAATGTTGAAATAATGGCCTCCAAATAAATTTTCTGAAAATGAGAACATCAGTGCAGAGATCACTGCATTAGTTATGCCAGTTGTGGAACCAGATGATCAGGATGAACCAACAATAGATCTAACTCATTTTACATCATTAAAAAAAGGGCTAAATCATATGATTTATCTCCTATGATTCTTGAAAATAAAAATATGGAATAAGTTCTCAGAACATGACCCACAATGAATTCACTTTCCAAAACTTGGAGCACTCTTTAAGAAAGTGAGGAACAACAGACCAATAACTGCAGATGAGGTCACATTGGGAGAGTTAGCAATCGTGAAGGAAATACAGAAACTGTGTTACTTAGGATTTATCAAAACTCCCAAAGAGAACAAAAAAAATCCACCAAGTTTCAAGAATCTTGGGATTGATTTGGACAAGCAGGGTGTTTTACAATGTTATGAGCGATAACAGAATGCACATTTATCAGAGGACAGTAAATTTTCGATATTGATTGCTTTCATCAAACTTATCATTCTTGCTTTCACAATTGCTTTTACCATACTTATCATTCTTGATAGACATAGAAAAGTTATGCAATTTGGAGTCAATCGCACATTAACCTGATGTCAGGCCTCAATATTGGATACCTAAAGGAAGAACAGAGGTACAGCGTATCCTGAAGCTATGCTTCATGTGTAAGAGATACAATTCTGGAACTTATCAATTGCCTATAATTCTGCAACACCCAAAAGAACATGTTGTTCAGTCAAAACCTTTTCAATACATTGGACTTGATTATCTTGGACCTGTGTGGATCAAATACCATCCCATCGAAAAATCTAAAATTTGGATTAGGTGATTCATTGCACGAAGAAGCAAACCAGACATGATCATTTCTAATTATGCTACACAATTAAAACTAGCGAAACAAGTTATCGATAATGTCTGGAGTGAACTGATAAGAGATTAAACTCTAGTCACTTACTTTTCTTCACAGAAAATATCGTGGATTTTTAACTGTGCACCCTGGATAGGTGGTTTTTATGAGTGATTAGTCGGACTTGTTAAACAAGCAATTAGAAAAAGCATAGGTCGTCAAATCTTGAATTTTGAACGATTCATTACTCTCCTATCTGAAGTGGAAGCTGTGATCAATGCACAACCTCTAGTTTATGGACCTGATGACTTTGATTCTCAAAACCTGCTGCATCCAGTTGATTTTGTCATTCCTCAAGCAGAAATAGGAGTACTGCTGTATGGAGAAAATCATGAAGAACCATAAGACATTATCCATGTCAATTCAACTAAAGCCTTAATTCAGTACTAGAAAGCTAGCTTGCTAACTTTGGAAAATTTCTGGAAGAACTGGTCAAATGACTACTTATTTAGCTTGAGGGAGAAGTCAGCAATGTACCACAGAGGACTAAGGATTCATTCATCCAAGGAACCAAAACTCAATGAAATCGTTTTAGTCAAGTTAGAAAACATTCTCAGAGGAATGTGGAAACTGGGAAAAATTATCCACTTGAATCCTAGCACAGACAAAGGAACAAGATCTGCAAATGTTGAACTACCGAACAAGAAAATCATAAATCAGCCTGTGAATTTTTTGTATTCTTTGGAACTAACAGCTGAAACTGAAGAAAACCAGGATATACAACATAACGAACATGTTGGAACAGTGTCATTCATTCATAAATTTACACCACTGAATTGTATAAAAATTCCTATACACACAATTCTAACAATAATTACTTTCTTCTTTATCTTCTGTCCTCATGTCACACCAGCTACTATAGCACCAAAATATTATTCTAAAGATTTCAATTTCAAAAATATTGTAAACTTCAAAGAAATTTTTTATGCTATTCTGAAGGTTCTTGTCCATCTGGCCATTTGACCTCTAACAGTAGATGTAGATCGAAGTGCAAGTGTCCAAACTGGGCTACTGATTGTTCATATTATGTTGGTAAGGAACCAGGAATCACGAATCAGAGAAGAGATTCTAACTCTTGCTGAACCTATTGTATGTTCATTTACGAAAGATAAAAACTGTGATTCAAATCCAGTTCACACATCTTTCTATCAAATTGAACTTAGTGATCATTCACTTCACTTTGTGAAAGCTTCACAGGTCGTCTACTCAGCACCTGATGTACAAAATTATTCTTGTTTTGGGGAGTGTAGTTCCACTGAAACAATTGGAAGCCCAGGTTTTTGCAAAAATTATGAGTGTAAGGATGAACGTGGAACAAAATTCTGCTTATACCCTCAACCTTAAATTGCAAATTTGTCAATGAGGATGGTGAATATCCCATCAAAAGTTGGGGTATTGTGCCAGTTACGATTTTCCATTAAAAATCTCAGATCAAAACACAGGAAGTTCTACATGTGTCAATTGTTCCATGAACTGTATTCAAGGTGGCGTCAAACTTTTTCTTGAAGAACATGTGAGTTTAGTTGAAATTTGCTCCCAACCGCATTGTTATAAAATCAGTTATAAATAATTCCGTGAGAAATCGTTATTAAACCCGACGATTTTGAGGCTAAAATGTGGTCAGCTGGTTTCCAGAGTAAAACCATCAGTGTTCACTGTACCTCATCTCCATATTGTGAAAAGATCAATTGTTATTTATGCTCTGACATGTTATACAATCCACAATGTGCTCCTAAATTTGTATTGATTTTCGTCTTGATCATGGTTTATATCATTCTAGGAATATTATACTATTTTATCAGAATTGTTAAACCACTTTGTTTATTAGGCAGGTGTGTTTATAAGATTCTATTCAAAGTAGTATGGTATTTATACCATATGTTGTGTAAAATAATTAGACAAACAGTAATAAGAACAGAAAACACTACATTATCCCAGAAAAGTTGGTCTTCATCATTTAGTTTCAAACCAGCCTCAGGACATTATAGTTTTTCTATTATTTTAATTGTTTTTTTTCTTGATCAATGCACATCTTGTACTGATGTCGTATCACTGACTGCTCAGAGTATGATTGTTTTTAAAACACACAATGGATCTCGAGATTGTACACTGTCAGAAACCATCCAACTATCACTCGTCCCTCAAGGCCAAGAAACATGTTAAATGATTCACAATGAACCATTGGGGACTATTTCTCTTGAAGTTAAGAAAATTGCAATAGAATGCCAGTTCAAGAACGAGTATTTTGCAGGATCTTTCACAATGCATGTTCAATATTCAAAAAGATGCTATCCAATGGGATCATGTTATGGCGAAAAATGCATTCCTGCTACTTTGAACTCGAAAATCTCAGAGCTTGATGACGAAGCTAACAAACATTCTGGGTTTACCTATTGTCCTGAATCGTGTGGATGCGCTGCTGGTGGATGCATCACATGCAGTTCAGCTTGTCAATTTTACAGAACTTATGCAAAACCAGCTACAAACAATATTTTTGAACTTTTCTCATGTCCTATTTGGAACTACAAAATAGATCTTACTATAACTGGGAACATGCAAGATGAATCATATTTTCATTCATTCAGTATGAGACCAGGTGTACCTCTGGAATGGAAAAATTTGAGATCTGTTATTCCTTCAACTTCGAGTCTGCCAGTTCCAATCTAAGGAAGCCAATTTTTGACTGATGGTCATAGAACTGTTCCAGTTAAAGCTTCTGCATCTGGACAGCCACTCTCCGGAACTATCGGCCAATTACATTGCTCATCAAAAGGAAAAACCCAATTCTTTGATTGTTATTTGCCACAAGATGTATGTACTTGTCAAGCACAAGAGACTAGAGCATCATGCAGTTGCAGTGAACACGTTTTAGAAAATCTTTTCCAAAATGAAAACATGCTTCTACTTCCACACATAATGGAAGGAATTTCGATCAGGGGACATGGCATTCACATAGAAGCTGAGTATAATACACACACAGCACTGCAAATACAAATTACTATGGAAGGATTTCACTTGAGAACATATGTAAACAAAAACAAGTGTGTCATCAAAGTCCAGGACTTTTCAGGATGTTATAATTGCTTAAGTGGCCCCAAATTAATTTACACATGCAGTACCGACTTTGGACAAACTTTAGCGCATGTAACATGTGGAAAATCTATTTTTTCTACAGTTTGTATTGAGAAAGACTTATCGTATCAAGTGATTCTCAACTTTGACCATGCACACATAAATCAAACATGTGAAGTATTGTGTCCAGCTGCGGAATCCAAGTTTTATATCTCTGGAACATTGATCTTCATTGCAAAATATAAACTTAACACATTTTCAAATGTGATAACAATGTTGAACAATAAAACACATGGCGGAACACAGGAAGCAGATTTTTTCTACATACTCAGCTCTCTATTTGTACAGAACTGGGCTACCCTGCTTGCTCAGAATTTTGCCATTTTTGTTATCTGCTTGTATGAACATTCAATTCATTCCCTCAAGAAAAGAAAGTATGCATCCAATAAACAGTTTTCATAGCAAACAAATTTGATTTATTTGATTTAGCTCATAATTCATAGGACGTTAACTCTTTGTACTCACTTTAAATTTACATTGTTTCCATAGTTTAGATGTCAGTTCATTTATCAATGTCATCTGAACAAAACATAGATTCCAGCCATGGTGATTGGAGGAGGTCGAGCAAAGGAGAATTAGGATAGATCTGCATTCCACAGATAATTGAAGAACAATTTATCAAGCCATTTAGATGGCTACCATGTAACATTCACGTTTACACAGTGAACATGGATATTTCTGTGGAATCTGTGTGCAAACTTTTAACTACAGACCCAATGTTACCAAATGTATTGGTGATCAATTGCACAGAGTACGATGCCTCTTGTGACGAACAGGATGTAAAAAAGAGGAAGGTGAAGAAAGCAACAATGTCAAATATTGCAACATGATTTCACTTTTTTGCACTAGTGGAATCTGTTGTAACTTTGATTTAAAGAATCTCGGTAGAACACCTAAACTGTGGATCAATTTATTGAAGAATAAACAATTTGTTTTAATCCGCAACAAGTTTTCATCACCTCTGGAGAACACGGTACAAAATTTGAAAGGAGTGGACACAAATTTTGATATTAATAAAATTTTATCATTATTCATGATGTATGGCATTTTACTGCATATTTTTCGGATCAAGAACATGGAACTAGAAAAACTTTTATTTAAAGTTTTTAATCACAATCAAGATATTATGTTACAGCTTGGATTCCACATCAAGATAGCCAAATCGTGTTATATTTTCGATATTTTTGCTTTTTTCATGTTGTACCATGAACAAATTAATGATTTCCAGAAAAGTTATATCAAACAACATAATAATGAATCGCCATTTCCAGTTCTTGTAGACATTATATGGAACCCTGAAATTCCACGTACTATGAACAAAAACACTGAACCATTTTTATATAAGTCACCATTGCAAATAATTCAAAAAACAACAGTTCAACCAGTGCAACAGTGACCTACCAATCAAGCCTCAACTAACAACATCCATCCACCCATGTTGGTGGATGTTGAACAACAGTTCAACAATTTATTACCCAATGCTATCAAGGATTTCTTTACCCCATTCCAATATGTCAACAATCATTATTGGAAGGAACGCTATGAATATTTTTTCCAAGATTGGCGTCAAAAATTACAACGATGTTTTTGTTTACATCCAGATAAACTACGACACAAAGAATTTCGTTTGAAGGGAGCAATTGAAATGCCTGTGGAAAACAAAAAGAAGATGAAATAGGAAGCTGGTCCCCAGAGTGTCACAAATTGTGTGTGTTTTTTTTCTTTGATTATTTGTTGTGAACTTTAAAAATGATTTTTTTAAACATTTATCTATGCAACATTTGACATTTTTTGTTAATTTGGTAACCTTTTTCATTATACATTATTCATAACTATGTATCATTTTTCTGTTCTTATTTAATGCATGTTTTTGTATGTTGTGTGTGTTTTTTCTTAGATACATTGGCTGATCGGGGCAACAGTTTTTTTCTGTCTACAGGATAACGCAGTGCATCATCCAGAACACAGATTTTTCCAGATTGAGCTATACGCCATATAGAGCCGACAGAGCTCAGATAAAGTTTTTTCCCAAGCTTCCAAGTTCCAAGCTTACATTTTTTTACAGTTTTCACAATTTTCTTTCTGTGTGCAAAACAACAAGTTTTTGGCCACAACAGGGCCTGGCTTGGATATCATCACTAATCTTGAATCTAAACTTTTCGAACTTGAAGAAACTATTTCTCCAACAGGTTCGGGTTTTTTTGGTTCATCTGGAAACATTAGTAGTTTTAGCAATCCATTTCTCTTCCCTATCAATAGTAATAACAATGAGTTTCAAGTACCGACAGTTCATTTACCCAAATTGCAAATTTCCTTATACCATGGTGATCCATCAAAATGAACTGAATACTGAGACTCTTTCAAATCATCAGTTCATTAATAGACCATTTCACCTGTACAGAAGTTTAATTATTTAATCAGTACGCTAAGAGGTACCACCTATAAAGCTATTGAAGGTATTTCGGTTACCAACTCAAATTATCAGATTGCTTTTGATATTTTAAAAAAGTGCTTTGGTGACCCCAATGGCATCAAACCTTACCTGTACTCTAATCTTAGGAAGATTTCATATTCCTCAAACAAAACAAACAATCTTTGACATTGTTTGGAGTCTATTGAGAGAATTTGCAGACACTGGGATTTACAGTTGAAGACCTCAATCAGCCAGGTTGATCATGATAATTCTGGAAAAGTTGCTGAGTCCCTTTCTAATTGAACTAGGTAAACTAAAATAATCATTTGAGCTATGGAAAATGAACAAAGTTCTCGAAAATGTGCACAATATTATTTCCGTGCATGATATTATTTCATTAAAGAAGAGGCATATCAAATTTCTGTGACTTGTGGTTCAAAGGACATTGAACAATGACCAAATTATAGAATTCAAAATCAGAATCAAACTCAAATTTCCTCTAATACAGATGCATTTCTTTCTTCAACTATGGAAACACAATCTAGAACACAGAACATTTGCATTTTGTCATGGGAATCATTACAATGATCAAAGTGTCACTTATAATAGTCTTGAGTCTAGAAAAGCAAAGATACAGGAGCTCTTGTAAATAAAAAAGCATAATAATTGAAGGACCAAAGGTAAAAGGAATTGACCCTCTGACAGAAGCTTCCTGCAAAATGTTAAGTGGAGGGTTGCTACAGTCAATCTGAAACATGCTGGAACTACAGATGCTGAAAACAAATTGGTTTTCATCTTTTCAAAACATCATGGAGATGTCCAGAAGGATGGAAAACGACCACATGCAATCACTAATTTTTCCTGGGTTTGAAATTATAAAAAAAGATGAACTGAAAGCCTTTATCATTCTGATTCTAGCTGAAAGAAAGAAAGCCAAGTCAAATGGGAACTGATTGACACCCTGAATACATTCAAGATCTGTTTCACATCAGAAGTCAATCCATGGGCAAAATCCATCAGCTGTTTTGCCTCTCGAGAGCCTAAAAATTTTTCTTGACCACAAAAGACGTTTTGGGGTTTGAAATGTTCAAAGCAGGTGCCACTATACTTTTTGGAGAATTTAAAAGAGGCTGCCAAGTATTTTTCTGAAGGTCACAATGTGCTGCTGAGAATGATAGTTTCCTCAGACACAGTGGAATTGATTGCAAGTAGTTCAGAGCAAGATTACTGTGACTTCTAACAGCAAATAAATGTTTACAAAGCAAATCGAAATTACAATAAGTTTTACACATGCTGACATTTAAATTTGACTTGTCAAAAAAATTCTTTTGTAGGCCAGGGAATCTGACTGAAACAGTAGACCTCTCTGTACAGCAATTTTGGTTTGATTTTTGTATTTACAGAATAATTTGTACTGAGAAACCTACTGATTTCTGCCAAAATCTTGAAGTTATTTCTGAGAAGAACAATATTTTCTTCATGTTCCAGAAAAGAAACTTTGATTTTGCATTTGGCTGAAATGTTTCTATAATTCGTGTGATATGCATGGATGGAGCAAAATTTTATCAATGCTTTCACACAGGTTGGCATATCTGGGTATCTCCACACAGCACTTTTGATGAGCATATTCTCGGCTTCTACATTGATCAAAACACATTTTTATGTGACCATCAGTTTCTTGCATTGAGAACACCCATGATACAATGCATGTTTTTCCCTTATTGTCAACAATAACAAAAAGATAGCACGTGTACCCACAAATGTTATAGGGATAGGTTCCATCAAGTTCCAGAAGATGAAGATAACTGCTATACCATTGAGACAAAACAGAGTTGCCAAAAAATATAATTTCCATGACACCAGATATTTCATTAGTTATTACCTTGACATATGCACCAGGATCTAGATTTTTCTGTTCCTCTAAATATTTTATGACACTTAGATCATAGTATCTTCCCAGATTTCCATCTTTAATACAACATCTAATCACATCAGACAAATCATGACCATCAGTGCTTTTTCCGCATCCTTGGACATTAACAATAGAAACAATGTCCTCTAAAATGGCTTAGCCAACTAACAACGTCGCAGTGCAACAAAATGTCCCGCTCATGCCCTTGCAGCAATGTTAAGTCAACTGTGAACATTTTACCATTCAAGTTGGCGAAGGAAACTAATCTAGCAAACTGGTTGCCTTTTTCATTATCAATCCCCCACCTCAATAGTTTTTTGAGTCTTCTCAGTTCACTTTTTTCACATACAGGCCAACAATGGTCTTGCCTTGGAAAGTGATACATTGGAGATGTTTTACCATCTTTTCCACACTTCCCATGGGAACAATTATTGGGTCGATTGGATTGGTCGGTCAGAACCTAAAAGTGGCAAAAAAAACCTCTCCAACTCCGCTATCCCCATCGCGTGACGGATGTTATAGTCTAGAAATCCAGGAGAAATTTAGGTTTTTTACTCTTACACGCTCTAATACTCTTTAGTATGCATTTTCAGGACCCTTTCTCACTCTGTACCTAATTTTACCTGCTAATAGCATCTAATTTTCAGGATTAAATTTTTTCGAAATTAACTTTTGTGCAAAACACCACAAAAACTTGAAACTTTTGAAATTTTAGAGCGGGAACTTGAAATTTAGTCTTTCTGGCCGTTGGATGTCCCTTTACAAACAACCAAAAATGATGGGCAAAAATATGTGATATTAGGTGTTTTTCACTCTAAACCCAACACACTTTTGCTACTCGACAAGCTCAATCCATCACAACCTTGATCTATGCAGCTAATTTCTGCTAATCCCCTACTTCCTTGCTTTGTGGGAACCAGAGGGAGTAAGAATGACAAAACCGTCCCTAATCAGATCACCTAATTCCACCGAAGTCTTTTTTGGATCACCTAGGTTCAAACTTACCACCCCCTTCTACCTAATTTTATGTGTCTTTTCTCAACTCACAGTTGGTAGCTCATCTGAGAAAAGGGCACAGAAATAGCCTTGGAAAACACCCCTGAGGAGTGTAACCTCCACTCATTACTATACAATACTATTTACAAATTGAATAAAAAATTTATCTTACCATCGACCAAAAAATAACGGTTGTTTTGCCAAGGGTGCAGCATCCTGAATTGGACCTCATCATCCTTCCCATTGTACATACATGTACATTCCTTGCCCCTACCCATTCCTAAAGTTTTTGGGTCTGTATACTTTCACCAAATACTTTTTGAAATTTAAAACCAAATTTGTAGCTGCGAGAAGTAAACAGATGTATAAAACACTTATAGTCTATTCTCTTGCAGCTACAAATTACCTTACAGGAGGATCCTTCTTTAAAAATATACTCTAGAAAAAAATTTGAAACTTGAGAGCAGGCACAGGACAGGACTTTTGAAATGATTTGAATGATTTTAAGTTGTTAACCAAGAATGTGTAAACTGAAAAATTTTATGGAAAACGGGTCATTTGCTTTAAAAGCTACCCCCATCCCCCGTTTTGTTAAAACACAATCCTATACATCAAAAATATTAAAATGAATTTTAACCATTACAAAACACATCTAGAACAAATATTCATCAAATAAAAAAATAACTACACGCAAATTGGCGGATTTTGTGGCTACGAAACTAATGATGGTGCCGCTCTATTTTCCACTAATTGCCAAGGTACAGTAAGACCATAGAATCGATTTTTTGTATAGTTCTGCCATCTTGTAGTCTCGTAGCAAAAAATTTTCAGCCTACTTGCTGAAACCTTTTGCCGTAGCAAAAGATTATTATAATGTGCTATTGTTATCATGTTATCTTCCAATCTGAAAACATCAGTGATAATGAAGGGCCCTTGCCAAGTTAAGCCCAATTTACTGTGCTTATCAACTTTAAGAAGAACACAAACATTTTCTTTAAAAACTCAAGTTTTAATTTTCTTGTCGAAATATCTTTTGCTATCTTCCACTGCTTTCTGGATATTTTCCGCAATAATAGTATAAAGTCTGGTAAAGTGGTCAGTTAGGATGAATTTGTATGCCTCATAATTCATGGGCGTTACTTTTTTGAGAGCTTTCATCAAATTCATCCCAAACTTTGCAACATGGCTCTGTAACAATGCAAATGGCAAAGCCTTCATCACAGCGTGTGGGGTTGCATTATAAGCAAAGACCACTGATCTGAGATATCTTGGACAGCTATCTGGTTGACTTTTAGCTACTTTTCTCAGCTGTTTTATTAAAGTTTGGTTGAACCTCTCTACCATACCATTACCTTGAAAGTGGTAAGCAGTAGTGAAGATCTTCTTACACTCCAATAAATCACAGACTGATTTCATTAAATCTGAAGTAAAACAAGATCCATTGTCACTAAGGAGTTTCGTCAGTGTTCCATGTCTAAATATTATGGCTTCTAGGAATGCATTCACAACTGAATTTGCTGATTGATGTGGGATCCTTTCAGCTTCAACCCACTTTGTGAAATAGTCTTGAAGAACTATAATATAAGGCATTCTTTCTCCCATTGGCGAAATTCCTACTATCTCCACAGATACAATGTCAAATGAACCCTGTGGCACAATGGGTATCAACGGAGGAGTGGATGGCTTTACCTCAGTTGCCATTTGACAAACAACGCAGTATTTTATCCATTCCCTGACATCTTTTTCCATGCCAGGCCACCAATAATGCCCTTTCATGACACTCAGAGTTCTTTTGAAACCCTGATGTGTCATTATTACAGCACCATGATGCTTATGCAGCACAGAGCCGCTGAGGTTTGCCGGTACAATCAATTGGTCTTTGCTTTCTGCCTCAGTTTCCCTGTACAATACACCATTTTCTTTGTAGAACGCACTGTGGTACTTTGTGGTGCTGTTTGCACCTAATCTATCCCAGATTGGCTTTAAGTTTTCATCTGCTTTTTCCAGTTTGCTCATCAAGTCATGGGGGATCAGGCCAATAGATATCTCTTTATCACTTGATGTTCCTGGTTTACCAAACTCTCCTTCCTTTCCAGGGTACAAACGCAGCACATTGTATTGTTCCTTAGGTATCACAGATTTATCAGTTTCCTGATTTTCTTTCTGCATCTTTTCCAAAACACGAGCTATGCTCTCTTTCATCCTCAGGACTAATTCGAGCATTTTCTCCTTTCTCTTCATCCTTGTGGGCTTTATTCTCCTTGAAGATGTTGTTCCTCTCAGCCAACAAGGAAATTTGTTGTTCTTTCATTCCTTTGACATCAGAGGAAACAACATCCAATTTGAACACACTTCCACTTTAGAGGTGATTTTACCACATCGTCTGGCTCATCCTTTCTAGATAGAAAGTCAGCCATAGCATTCTGTCTACCTAGCAGGTATTCTAACTTGTGGTTGTATTGATTACTGATGGCATACCACTGTTTCAATTTGTCATTTGTTGTAGTATTGACTTTCATTGACAACAGTGGTCTGTGATCAGTCTTAATCAATACTTTCTGCCCCAATAAATAGTGCCGATATATTTTAAGGCTGTAGATAATTGTGAGGCACTCCATTTGGGTAGCACACCACTTTGTCCCATCCTCTTTTAGCACTCCACTATTATATGCTATGACCAAATGATCGTCTCCAGACTCCTGATATAAAACAGCCCCTAATGCTGTTCCACTGGCATCCATTTGCAGAATGAATCTGGCTGAGCCATCCATTACTGGGAACCTAAGAAATGGAACTGATACCAGTGCTTCTTTCAAAGCATTAAATGCTTTGTGATAATGCTCTGTGACAAGCCATTTATTTCCTTCCTTGGCCTTCAGCCTGCGTGCTTCGCCAAATTTTGTATTAATTTTTTACACCATTGGAGCATTGCAAGAAACCATTGAATAGGATTGAGGGAGGCTGGAAATTCAAACTCTTTTATAGGTTGCACTTTTTTCGGATTGGGCAAAATTCCATTAGAATCCAAAATATGATCAAGAAAATGAACCTTCTTTGGTAGGAATTCACTTTTTTCCAGTTTAAGTGTAAGCTGGGCTCGTCTCAGTGAATCAAGGACCAATTTTAAATTTTCTATGTGTCCCTCGAACATCTTCGAGAACACTATGATATCATCTATGTATACTAGACATATCTTCCACACATGAGGATGTAGGATTCTCTCCATCATTCTCAGGAACTCAGCTGGTGCACTTTTCAGTCCAAAAGGCATTACCTTGAACTGAAACAACCCTTCTTGGCACGAGAAAGCAGTCTTTTCTTTACTGCCCTCTTCCATTGGCACTTGCCACTGGACTTGAGGTCAAGAGTAGTACAAAATTTTTCTCTCTGGAGGCAGTCCAGATAATCATCCCTTCTGAGTATTGGATATCAATCATCCTTCATTACCTTGTCCAAGCATCTAAAATCCACAACTGGCCTGAGCATCCCATCTTTTTTCCCTACTAGGAATAATGGCCCCACCCAAGGCCATCTGCATGGCTCTATGACTCCCTTATCCAGTATTCCCTGCACATCTGATATATGGTTGTCCTTCAATGGCAGCTCTGTAGTAATGTTTCACCACAGGACTAGCATCACCTGTGTCAATTACAAGTTAGATTAGGAGTAGTTGTCAGAGGATCATTAGGTAGGCCGAATACATCCTGGTTATTCACGAGCTGCTGTATCACCATCTTTTTCTGTTTTTCTGACAAAGTAGCTGTAGAGGTCATTTTAAAAAATGCTTGGAGAAACACAACTCCATCAAATTTTGATTAGTTGGCATCTAAAATACCCTCTAGGCTATTTTCTCCACAATTTCCAGCCTGTAAAAATGATACACTTTACTTTCCCCAAAATACAGAGTTACAGTAGCCAAGAACTTGATTAGGTTCTATCAGGCAACCAGAACCTGTATTATTGGAGATCATCAATATAAAATCTTCACTTGAACTATCGACTATAGTATCATCTACACCAAATCTCGTTTGTGAATCATCTCCTTCTACGATGATTCAATTTATCATATTTGCCCAGTATTTGTTCCACAATTCAGCTTTCACTAGTCGATCTGTTCCATGTGGGATGTAAATTCTATTACATGACACCACAGGGACTAGATCTTCCAGCTGCTGGATTGCCGAACCTTGATCTTCTTCAATAGGTTTTTCTTCCATTGATTCTGCTATCATCTGATTATGCGTTCCAACTATTGGAATCACTTCCTTATCAGATGTCAACAAATCAATACTTTTTTCACACCCATCATCCTCATTGAACGTTTTCCGATATCTATTACTGTATTGACTTCCAGATGTGCTGGGAAATCTGTCCAGATGTGCCAGGAAGTCCCAGTATCAAATCTTCTGCAGACCCTGGCATTATGACAGCCTTAACTGGAAGGCATCTATAATCGCATTCGATTTGAAATTGAATGTAACCATGTGCACTCACTACTTTACCATTGGCAACAGTGACTTTCAGGATCTTAGGGTACCCCATATACTCCAGTCCAAGTGATTTTTTCAAGAAATCACCCAACATAATTGAACACTGAGCTCCCCTGTCAATAAGTGCCTTTGCAGTAGTGGAACACACAGTTACCCTAATGTGAAGTAGCTGCATTCTAGGGTATCTAGCTGACATATTTAGTTCCTCTGCAGTCCCCTTTCTACCATACTCAGCATTGCATCTTATTTTGGGCACATTTTCTGCTTTTTCCATGGCACAGTTATGCTGGTTACACAACTTCATCTCCATCACTGGTTTTTGCTGTACACTATTAACACCACTAGTTGAGGGTTTATCCGTCTGCCTGGAGGCTCGCAACTGACTAACTACCTTCTGCGGAGTCAACAAAGTATTTGAACTCTCATTTACAACTACTGGATGTGATTCGGTCCTGGTAATGTCAGCTGGGTGGTAGCCTGTAACAACCTCATCTGCTCCCAGAGCTTCTTCAACTTTATGTATTCCTGGAATTCGGCATATTCTTGCGAACTTCCTGCCTCATCCTCGGGAAATGAAACTTGATAAGCTCCCCTTTCGCCTTCATTACCAAAACCTCCTCTGTTTCCTCCATAATTTCCTCTGAAATTACCCCTGAAATTTCCTCTACCTTGGAAATTTCCAAAACTTCCTCAAGGATGACCTCTTCCAAAACCTCTTCCACTATTTCCACCCCTTCCACGATTCTGTAGGCCCTTATAAAAATTCAAAATCCTACAACTAATCATGTTGTGGGTGTTATTTTCATGGTAAGTACACCATGTTTGCTGCTGAACCTCTTGTTGACTTTTCGTTTTCATTTTATCAACTTTCTGAGTTAAAGCAGTTATGGCTTCCTCTTGGGCTTTTGTGGAGTTCCTAATTTCTTCATAACCTTGTGCCATTATAATGAATTCCTTATATAAAGCCAGCATGAGAGAGTCCTTTTTTTGCTTCTCTAGGCTTTTGCAGATGCATTATGCCCTGCTGCAGAGGTAATTCAAGTACTTTCTCGTCCGCTATATCTATCAATTGATTTTGCCAAGATTGCATCGGAGTTTGCCTTTCTGTGTTTGGTCTTCTAATGTCCTTATTGCATTTTTTGGCGCTTTCATTAGGCCTTCAGATTACATTTACATCGGCTTGCTGCTCCACAGAAATTTCCGTTTGTGCTGTATTTATCATAATGGGCTGTTCTAGTGGCCCAAAAGTTCTGATTGCATTTCTGTACTTTAGCTCTATCTCATAGACTGCTTGCAAAAGATCATACAAATTTTTGAATATCCCTATGTCTTTCTGCAGTTCTAATTGATAAGTTAAAGAAGTTCTCTAGAAAAACGTTTCAATGATCACTTTATTTTTGAACTCTTTAGTTTCACTCTGGTAAATGAGATTCACATGTGCTCTAACCCTGTTCAAAAAATTGGTTATGGCTTCATCTGGTTCCTGTTTAATGTCCAACAAGTCTTTTTTGAGCATATCCAGGTTATCTGGAGCACAATAATTCAAAATTTTGTCTCTGGCTTCCCTATATGTTGTTGACTCTTCAGCCAATTCTTTTGACAAATCCCTTCACAATCGGGTTAATCCTTCCAGTTTCACCTCATTGGGAGTATTCTTTCCAAACTCACCTTCTAGCTCCACTAGGAAAGCAAGAACCTGTCTACTTGGCATATCTGACTGCAGTAATTTTGGTTTGATAGCCGTTTCAATGTCATAAACAATTGGGCCTGCTTGAGCCGGATTGACCCATAAAGCCCGATCAATCAGAATCATTGTAGGCATAACCTGCTGCCTGACATTTGGGTTTTCATCCCTAATACAACTGCTTTGTTGTGACACAGTTGTGTTACGACTGGGGGCACAATCGTAAGTAAATGGAGTAGACCAGTGTTTCGACTATATTTATTTTAGTGAAGCTAATAAATATAATACAAATAAGTTGCAGCGAAATTGATACTATAAGTACGTTGATGGCAAGTTGTCCTATCTCAAACAAATAAAACCTGAACTCTAATACAAAAATAAATCACCTTTTATATAAAGACAATAAAAAGAAAAGGATAATAATAATATCACAAAAATGCAGTTATTCCAGATCAAAAGAATGTTGTTCTCTGTATCACTTCTGCATGAGATTGAACTGGCTCAATGCTCCGATTCCTTATCAGATCGTCGGCTGTCAGCATTGATTTATGATAATTTTTTTTCTTAATCTTCTTCCATTTTTTTTAATCTTCTAAATTTTTTGTGTACTATTGCTTCAGGCAATTCTTCTATGTTCTATTTTATTTTTATTTTATTTTATCACTGAGGTGTGACCTTGTGACATGGCCTCCCTTAAAAGTCAAACGCCCTCGTTTGTCTACTAGGAAGATTATAACTAGAGCGAGGCTTTGGCTTAGGAGGTTCCAATTGTTTTGGTTCAGGGGGCAATTCTACTTTGTTATCTTCATTCCTTCAGTAATAAGGCTTTGTCCGACTTACATGTATAATTTCAAATTTATTCAGCTCTGCTATATTTTGTATTTTTATGTTTGAATACATAACCTCTATCACTCTATAGGGTCCCAGGTAGAGAGGTTGTAATTTCTTTGCTAAACCTTTTCTCAGGACTTCGGATTCTCTTAGAAGCAGATCATTTTCTTTGTAGGATGCATCATTCTTTTTTCTATCGTATTTTATCTTGTATTTTCTTTGAGCCTCCTTTATTTGATTTGGGACAATGGTTAGGGCATTAGTGAAATGTTTCTTTACCTCCTTATCATAGGAGTCAATGTCAATGAAATATAATGGTGTGTTATAGTTAATTGCCGAGTCAATGGGTAGTTTAGGCGTTCCACCAAACAGTAGCTGGAATGGTGTGTATCCAGTTGTTTCGTTGATATGGATATTTGATGCAAAAACTGCAAATGGCAAATGTTGATCCCAATCCTGATGGGTATTTAATCAACATACATTCTGATGCAGGCAATCAGGGTTTGATTTGCTTGCTCCACCTCCCCGTTAGAAATTATATGGTAGGGAGTGGTGTGTTGCTTTTTTGTTCCCATGATTTTTGTTATTTCCACCATTAACCGTGAGGTAAAATCAGTTCCTCTGTCGGACTGTAGTATTTTCAGGGCTCTATGCCCACAAACTATTTGTGTCACAAATAATTTTGCGATAGTATGTGCTGTTATATTCTGTGTTGCATAAGCTTCAATGTATTTGGTGAAGGCTAAAATGGAGCAAATTTTATTAGTTTCATTCGAATTTCTTACTTTTTGTAGTTCATTTAACATTAAACATTCATTTTCCCAATCCTCAGCTGGATTTGGGCTTTCCAATGAATGGTTATTATTTATTTTGTTACCTGTGGATATATTCGATTTTGACCAAACCTTTGGTGGTTCCTCTTGTTGGCGCCTAATTGGCCTGCTTGATGAGTTGAACTGGACATTTTTGGTCCATTGTTCTCTAGGAGGTGGACATTGGCCTATCTGGTGCCATGGTACACCAATGCATCCTTTGCACCTGTGGTAGCAATCAATGGTTTTGTGGTTTTTCCATTTACAAATGATGCATGATTGTTTTCCATTTACAAATGATGACCCAAAACTGTTCATTGGTCCACGGGGTTGATAGAAAAATGGTGCGAATTGTGCTCTGCTCTTTTGGGCTTGGTGGATGCCTCGCAGGCTCCTCAATTCTCATTGTACCTTCGCAAATTTGGCATACAAATTTTTCATTTCTGAAGAATTGGATACAAGGTGGTATATTGGATTGATATGCATTGATTTCAAGTTCAGATCATCCCTAAATATCTGTGATTCTGTGTATCTTGCAGCCCTTGATACTTCATTTAGATCCTTAAATTCTCTATATTTGAGGTTGCAAACCTCTGATAAAAATTGATTTCAAAATTTGTTCCCTTGCCTCTTCAGGCAAATTAGGATATGCAGCCCTGGCCATTTTACGTAGATTATCCAAATATTCTGTTACAGTTTCACTGGCTCTCTGTTTCCTGTCATAAATTATTTGTTGATGGACTTCACTATCACGTCCTTCTGGGTACATTTCCTGTAAACCCTTTACAAAATTCTGATATGTCTTGTCATTTGACAAAACTTTTTTTAGTTCTCTAAAAGATTCTAGGGCGGAACCAGTTAAACTCGATTCCAGATATGCCTTTTTATATTCATCTTCATTTTCTGTTATCCCTTGCAATGTCATGAATTGATTCAATTTTTCCTCCCATTCAAGGAATGACTCATCAAAAGAGCCAGAAAAACAGGGGGGAGGTCGAAAAGCAAGAAATGGCGCCAAATTAAAATTTCTTCTTTGTGGGTCATCCTCTCTAGGGGATGTACCTTGACCATCATTTTGTTTGGATAAGAGGGTTAAGGTTTCTAACCTTTTACTAATTGGTTCAAGTGATTCTTGAAAGGCCTTTTGTACAGTTTTTTCAAGGAGTTCAGCTGCAATTTCAGGCATTTTCATTAATTTTTTTGTGAGGGCACTTTTTTGGGCTTTTTGCCTAATAATTCAAAATTTGTCACTCAGGGATACTTTACTTTTTTCAAGGGAATAGCTTCTTTTGGGGCGTAAGGGATCAATTTTAAAATTATGTCACCTTTTTAAATTTGATAAAATATCTTACCATTTTTGATAGTTTTGATTTCGCAGCCTCGCCACTTGTTATGACTGGGGGCACAATTAAAAGTAAATCGAGTAGACCAGTGTTTAGACTTTATTTATTTCGGTGAAGCTAATAAATATAATACAAATAATGTTGCAGTGAAATTGATACTATAAGTACCTTGATGGCAAGTTGTCCTATCTCAAATGAATAAAAACTGAAGTCTAATACAAAAATAAATCACCTTTTATATAAAGACAATAAAAAGAAGAGGATAATAATAATATCACAAAAACCCAGTTATTCCGAATCAAAAGAATGTTGTTCTCTGTATCACTTCCCTATGAGATTGAACTGGCTCAACACTCTGATTCCTTATCAGATCGTCAGCTGTCAGCTTTGATTTTTGATAATTAATTTTTTTTCTTAATCTTTTTTAATTATTTTATAATCTTCCAAATTTTTTGTGTACTATTGCTTTAGGCAATTCTTCTATGTTCTATTTTATTTTTATTTTATTTTATCACTAAGGTGTGACCTTGTGACAGTCGGATTTATCAGACTTGGGTTTCGTACACCTTCATCAAAACCACAACTGCTCATTCTCTGCTCCACTCTTGAGGTAGTAGGCAAATGAGGTATATACTGCTCTTTAGGACCTAGACTTGACTTTTGGTCTTTTCATCTACAGTCATTCTGAAGAGTGATACCGTCATTTTGCACACCAACTCTTCCTGGATTCGTTCAAATTTTGATGCATCACCTTGTTCCATACAGCCAGCATTCCTTTCTCACGGTTCATTTGCCATTATTAGCAATGTTGGAACCATTATTGGCAATGTTGGCAAATATACTATCATAAACCTCTAACCTGTTCATGATTTGGTCCAATTTTTCCTCCAACGAGCTCTTGCCAGGATTTTCTCGGTGCTCTTATACAATACAATCAGTGGTATGTATTGAATAATGGAGTGAGTTTGTTCATTGGCAGGCACTGATGTTGATCCATAATAGGAATGTTCATCTTTGGCATAGGATATGCCAGTCCACTAATAGGCAGTTGCAATAAATCGCCTCTCCTTGGGAGGTTTGTTGACCATGGTATTTCATACAGTGTCTTCATTCATCCCCAATATCATGTCCTCCTCCTCCGTTTCAACAGCTGTTGATGCTTTAGGTATATCACACTCATTTTTTACTGATAAAAGCCTGTGATCTGAGCCATTATCTTCTTCAGCCAAACTTGCAGCTGATGTCAAGACAATGAGCTTTTCCGAATCATGGACATTTTTTCCTGGTGGTGTTCTAGGCAACCCCCAATTCTTGAGGCCACCTAGGTTGTCTTTGCACATTTTATAGCCTCCCAATTCTCATTAAAAACCGATTGGTTTTTTGACTCCTCTGGTTTTCCATTACTTTAAGTGTCAGAAGCCACCACTTGTTGAAATAAGACTTGGCTTGAATTAGAGAAATATAATAAATAGATTAGAATCAAAATAGACCTAATCAGTCACTCACTAATTCACCTAATCAGGCCGTAACCTTAGGTAGAATAAGTCTGCAACAGTTTGGTCAGTCTCAAGTTTCAACAAAGGTCACCTGCTTGCCTTCCAAGGAACTGCAGAAGATCAATAACACCATGATCCCAAGTAACTTCGAATCAGGGACAAACCAAGAAATCAGGCTGAGAATTGAATTGCAAATGTAGACTCAGACACTGGGTGGTTCTCCTGAGATCTGGAGTCTAGCCTGCATTCCCTCCGCTGCAAAGTCCAAATCAAATGTCTGAACAGGGGACGTTGCATTTGGGCCATTAACTCCACAAAATATAAAACAATAATAATATCAAAATTTGCTGGTGTGGCGGCCAATTTTACTTTGAAACACAATGATCAAAAACATAAACAATGGGCCCATTTATGCATGGAGTCTATGCAAATCTGCATGGACACAAATTGGGTCAACTTTGGCTATTTCTTCCCAACCTGGAGATAGACTATGTCCATCCTGGACAATGTCATCTATAGGAGATGAAGATACAGAAGGTGATGACAATGATGCCGAAATCAATGGTGACCATTAATGAGTGAAAAAACGACTAATTAGCTCATCTTTGAGTCTTGGAGCAGCATGAGAGCCAAAAATGCTTCCTCAAGTGATCCTAACCAGTACAACAGCCCTCAAATATTTTTCTAGAAAATTAAATCCAAATTTTTTTAGAGTTGTTTGTGTGCAGCAAACTTTTGTAGTAGGCTTTTCTGATTGGTTGGTGTGTATGGACAAGAGGTCTCGATTATCAGGAAACCTATCCTGCGACTATACCTTGAAATGAAAAACAATAATTGTGCCTGAGTGCCGCCAGTAATTTTTGAGATTTTGGTCTTTAAAAATGAACTGCACCTTTCAGGTGTTGGCAGCTGAATTATTGTTCCAGATTTGTGGAAAGAGCCATAATTTTTCTCCACATAGCGATTTTTTTACACAAAGCACAAATGTGGAAAGAACATCTTTTTCCAACCACTGTTTTTTCTCTTGAGTTTTCCCCCTAAATGTGGGAAGAGGTTACTTTCTTTTTCTCCATTTTTTCCCAAAATGGCATTTTCACTTTGAAATTATCATATGTGCTCAAGTAAAGCATTTTTAGACATATCTCATCATTTTGATATATCTGAACTTGAAAATTATTGAAACTGAGGCAAGATTCGAATTTTCAACATCTCAAATTTAATGCACTATCACTGACCACAATTACTTGTTAAAAACTAAGTGAGCAGATAAAACTTTCCTGAAATCAACGTTTTAATGGATTCTATGCATGGCACATCCAAATCAACAATGCCAAGAATTGCACATATTCTAACAATAGAAAATAAGCTAGACTACAAATAATTTTCGATTAGATCTATGAGAAAGTTATGAACAGCATCTCTATCTACATCTGAAAATATTGCTATTTCAGCTGTATTTTCATGAATTTCTTGTCTATTCAATCAATTTTCTAAATCTTTTTTTATGATTCTGTTCGATTCCCAAGGAATATGTTCTTTTTTATGTAACATTGGAAAGCATGATGAAAATCAAAGTCCCGATAATTGCTGTTGATTATCACAAATTCAAAAGCATGTCAATCGCTGAAACATTTAGATGATTGCAGAGTTTTGTTTTTATCCTACATAAAAGTGAAAAAGCACGTTCCACTATCACATCTTGGGCATTATAGCATAAAACTGAAACACAAAAAAATATAAATCATACATAATTATCATTCAACACATCTTGCATATGAAGAACTCTCTAAATATTTGTCAACTCTAGAATTAGAAATCAAAATTTTAATGCGATTATACCTGCAGCTGCTAATTGAGAATGATTTGAAACTAATACTGGACCATTGACACATTTTTTAAATGTTTCTTTCCAACTTTCTCCTGCTGATGTTGACTCTTTCATATTGGTAAACTAAAATCACTGAAGATGACATAAATATTTAAATTTTGAACAACTTGCAACCAATCTTATAATCAGTCCATTTATCGATTTTGACTTTCACCAAAGTCAAAAACAGTTTCCTAATATTTTGTCAATTTTACAAGTTCATTGCACCCATAAGACAATAATGACTATTCATCCAAGAGGCAGACATGACTATCTGCAAAGATTTGGAAGTACTTCAATAAATTATGATTGTTCCATAATTGATATTTCAAATTTGTGATGATATTGTTAACCAGTTCTGAGCAACAGAAAGTAATTATATAATCTTGTAAATCTGAATTCTTTATAAAATTTATAATAGTTCTAATTTCCACTTTCATTTCAAATTGAGTTGAGGCACTAATTGGTCAGGAATTTGAATCATTCATTAGCAAAATAAATGTTGGTCCAGCTACAGATGCAAATTTCATCAATTGATAATTATGTTAATACCTAAAAAAGCTTTAATTAAGTTGGATAAATGATAATTGATTAGGTAATAATCACCATTGCATCAGAAGGATGTAATTTTTTCTTCTGAAGTTGGACCATCATTAATTCCAATGGATTCAGCAGATGGTGCAGTAAAACCAAGTTTTTGCTGCTGGACAAATGGTTATGTAATGTCCGTAATTCATAAATCAAATAAAGAAATGTCTGATTTAATAAGTTATTATTTACTTTACCAATAATATCCTTTCTATGGTTTTCTTTAAGAAAACCAAAATTATTTTTATTGATTTTAGAAAATGTGATTAATTTGAAATTGAGACAACCATATCTGATTTTAGTATTCAATTTCGATCTTGCTGTTTCATTATCCACTTTCAAGAGCAAAATAGGTTCTGGGTAGTTTGACCCATTTGGTATAACATTGAAAAGTGATTTTTGTCCTTTCTGAATGATTTTTTTGGAGGACTGCACATTTGGATAGTTGAACATCAAATCTGGAGTTCATGTAACCACCTCATTCCCATCAGAAAATGTCTAACTGACTTGGTAAACTCAGTCAATTTGGCACAGAGGGAGATGAACACTTTGTGGTTTTGTCTCATACCCTCTAAAATTAACACATAAAAGTTGTTGGCTCATGCTTTTCATGAGGCATACAATTGAAATGAAACTCAATAAATTATTGGTGATCTTTCTTTGCATTGTTGGCATTTACTTCTCTAATGACTACCTTGCAGCACTGAATATAGATTCAGTTGTAGCACATTAAAATGAAATGAATTGGAATGACAAACAATTAAGCCAACTGAAACTTGCTAGCATTCAAAAAACTGGACCAATATGTAAAGAGGAGATTTAGGAAAAGAGGTGTGGAAGAGCAGAAAAAGCGTTTTTTCGATATAAATATTTTGAGAGAGCTGGGAAAACATACCAAAAATCGATTCTTCATTATGCTTGAAGCAATTTGGGCAATTGTTTCTGAGATATGCTATGTATCTTCAGCATCCCATTGCAGTATCAAACACATATGTGATTTTCAAAAAACTGGGTCATGACATAAGAGTCTTAGTTCAGTATGAACAACCCTCATCACTAGAAAGCAGGAAGAGGGAAAACATGGACAAAAGATGCTTTTTCTAGCAAAAATCTAATTGAGCATAACAGCATAAAGTAAAATCGATTTTAAAGAAACATTGACAATACTTGAAGGTATTCTACTTATATTCTGTATGCCATTCATACATTGACCACACATATGCTTCAGAAAAACACAAAAAAGGTTTTCTGGTTAAAAAAGCATATTGAAGTTGAAAATGCTATTTACTCTAGACAATCACATTACAGATGCTGACAGTATGATTAATAATGAATGCCCAACATAGAAATTTATTTGATCTGAAGGATAATACAAAAAATCGGACACCCCTCTACCAGCTGACCTCCAGTAGATTTTTCTTGCTGTGTATGTATGATGAGGGGTAATTACTGGGACTGAAATGGGTCATCTAATTAAGTCTAGACAATGATGTAGGATATCCCCCTGGAATAGCATTACATGTTTTGAGAGTCACCATAAGACAGGGTAACAGTAATATGGTAATTGATCATTGGATGTATTATGTTGATCTGCTGATTGCAGTAGTTACATTATTTGTGAGGTTACTGTACTGAGGAGGTTACTGTACATTCAATTTCAGGAATTGTCAATGTGGATGAGAGTTGGATTTGCTTCTTATTTCCTTTTCATTCCAACTTCAGTTTAGTTTTCCTTTTCTCACATGGTTTTTCTGTAGGAAAGGGAAGTTGGCGAAAAGGTTGCAAGAATGAAAAAAGGGCAAATCAGAAGCCAGAACTGCTCTCTAGATGGCATGTTTTCTGGATAGTGTCAATCAATAAGTTTCATGAAAAATTTTTTTGGTTTTCAGGAATTAAGTTTTCAGAAGTCATGGTAATAATTGGATGGCAGAAATGGAAAAAATATGTTTGCCTAATACCACAAGTTAATGATTGAGTTGCTGAAGAGAAAAAATAAAAACCCTATTGAGGGTTCAGTTTAATTTATGCCTGAACAAAGCCTGGAAAAGGTAAGAAAGAAAAACAAAGAAAATCAAAAGAAAGACAAAAACTGTTTGTGTCACTGACATTTGATAAGCTTTCGATGTATGAATGGCATACAGAATATGCTTTGCATTTCATAGGAAGAATTAATAGCTTCAAGCATTGTCAAGGTTTTGTTAAAATTGATTTTACTCTATGCTGTTATGCTCAATTAGATTTTTTCTAGAAAAAGCTTCTTTTGTCTATGTTTTCCCTCTTCCTCCTTTGTAGTGAGGGTTATTCATACTGAGCTAAGACTTTTTCTTATGTTATGGCCCGGTTTTTTGACAATCACATATGTGTTTGATACTGCAATGGGATGCTGAAGATACATAGCATATCTCAGAAACAATTGCCGAAATTGCTTCAAGCATGATGAAGAATCGATTTTCAGTCTGGTTTCGCAGCTCTCTCAAAATATCTATATTGAAAAAAACACTTCTTCTGCTTTTCACCCCTACCTTCCTAAATCTCCCTTATAAGTTTATGAACAAACAAGCCAAAAAAAGGGGGCCAGGAAAAGGTGAGAAAGTGTCAAGAGAGACCACGTTAGCTTTATGTTTAAATTTTTAGAATATATGTCATAATTTGATTTAGTAACCTAGTTTTTTCACACTTTTGCTGTGATACGTAAGTACTCCATAAATTCTACATGATGACTAATTACTAGAGGTCATGTGAGAAACTAAAATATTCTTTTTATATATGCTTAAGTACATACCTTGATTTATAGCGCAAAAATTGCAAAGTACGTCATATTTTCTTACGTAACTTGTGTACTTTATTTGTTTATATAAGCTTGAGGATCGACCTCAAAATTCAGTGTGCCACAAGATTTTTTTTGAACTTCTTATTTATTGTTATTATTATTTAATAAAGGAAATATAGTAAGCTTTTTTTTGTTTTTGCTTATGATTAGCATTAGCTCTATTGGACCTTTGTTATTCTCATTAACTTGGGCGTAATATAATTTTGGCGAGGCTGTGCAGTGCAGAAGCCAAGGAGGTCAATTAATTTTTGGCAAGGCTTTGCATTACTCGTATAAAAAGCTTGGGAAGTCAATTGAGTTTGGCGAAGCTTTTGGAATAGAGCTTAGTTAGCTTACTGGGGAAATTTGAAAAATTGTTTTTCTGTCAGAAAAGGACAGGTAGAAAAAAGGGGCTAATAAGCCAGGATTTTTTTGGAAAAAGGGCAAATTCTTTTCCAAAGTGGACACTCGGGGTACTAAACCAAGTATTCCTTAAAATAAGGAAGGGATCACTACTGTGTGTGAAACCTTTGATCAGATTATTAAGGAAGCTACGCAGGAGGTTTTTGACACTCTAAGGAATATAAATTTATTGCCTAATAGAGATATGACAGGGGAAGAAACAGCTGCTTTAGAAAGAGTAGTTAAAAATATATTCAAAGACATAATGGCGCCTTTGGATGAGAGATTGAGAAATCTTGATTTAAAATTGGCTACAGTACAAAATGGTACTGGGACAGGGGATGTCACGCAAGCAAATTTGAGATTTATGTCACTTTTTGCTTTCAAACCTCCTACAGCTTTTTCTGGGTGTATTGGGTAATCTTTTGCCGAATTTGTTGGCAGATTGGAACAATATATGACATTACAGGGTGTCTCAAATGCAGATGACACATATGAACGTGCATATTTGGAGTTAAACCTAATAGGGGCAGCTCTGGCTTCTTTTAGGGAACTAAAAAGGATAGATGGGTAAAAAGGGTTGCTTTTGTCAGATGAATTTGAATGTTGGTAGCTTTTTTAGCTACATGAGCATCAAGCAAAGAATACACAGCTCCAGTATCAATAAGAGTTTTGGCTTCAAAATCACCATTATTCTAAAGATTTATGTGGTGTCCCTTTCAGACCATCAAATGAAAGATTAAGGTCTGGTTTATCTAAGTCAACGATTTCTTGATTCTTATCAAATTTTACTGTCCATTTACGATGATGCTTAGTGGATAATTTGTTTTCTTTCTTAGATTTAAGATTCCCAAGTTGAAAGAGTTCTTGCGTGGATGAAGACTGCAGGGATTCTTCAATGGAAGATTTTTGTTTATTTTTATTTTTATAGAATATGAGCGAAAAACAATAGCAGTATGCAACTGCAGCACAAACTGCAAGAATAAATATGATATTTAATAATAACTGCAATGGAGCTTTTAAAATACTGTCGAATGTGTGTGACACAAGCTCAGTTTCTTTGCCAATTACATGTTCAAAAGCAATTCCAATGCCTTTGGCAGCATGCTCCACACCTTCTCCAGCACCAGAAAGAACTTCATAAACTTTCTGTGGTTGAAGAGATAAGCCAGAAGTATAGTTGACAACATTATTTAGAATATTCTCGAGTTTATGAGTTTTGAAAACGTACTGTCTTAAAAATGCATAATTGATTGGTGCTTGAGCTAATTGATCATGGAATACTGCAGGAGAATCAAATTGAAATAATTTATGTTCACCCCCACATGTGACCTCCAATGGATTATTGCTTACCTGTATAGGACCTTAATTTGTCATCCACATGTGATTTCTTTTGAATATGCCTACAGTATGATGATTACATTCTACAGTCAGACTGTGATCCAAAAGATCAATACTGCCAGGGGTAGCAAACATAAGTGTATTGCTCAATTGAATGGGTAAAAATTTGAAGCATGTTTCTCCGCCTTATAATCATAATATACCTTACTAGTGTTCACTTTTTTACATGGCCATACCGTAAGCACATCACCTGTAAAATCTGCAGTTATATCGTTTATCTGGAGGAATGCTCGAATTCCAATAGTAGGATCAAAAAGAAGAAGCTGCCAGAACAATTCAAGGTATCTTTATGCATGAGTACAGAGACCTAGCCAAAGATATCAGAAGTTTTCGATTTCACTCTGAACTATTTTATATTCCCGATAGTTTAGATTAGAACTTATGGTATCAGTTTTGTTAGAATAACTCTTTTCAGATATTTCCGAAAAATTCTTTCTTGAAGATCCATGAATTTGAACGACTACTCAGTAGTCATTGAAATTCATGGATCTTCAAGAAAGAATTTTTCGAAAAAAAGCACCCTGAATTTCACCAATAATGACGTATGAACCACTTAGTTTAGTTTGATATAGATTCTTGTACGGGAATGGGCAAAAATTAGAGAAAATACTGAAGTTCCAAACAATAGTACTCTCATCATTGATACAATGACCTGCATTGGAAATGCAGCTCCCCAGATCGCCAAGATCAGTGTTGATTAGGATTCCATCCCAGGATGCAATTTCACCTTCTTCAATCATCAGATTCTCCACAATTTCCCAAACGTCCATGCAACACGATTTATAGTTGACATTCAATGTATGATTCGTAGAATATAGGCCCCTCAGAAATTTTTACCAATTTTGTTGATGCATATTGTTTTGTTCTTATGGAATTTTTACATGATTGAAGTAAAATATGAGTGATTACCATCTTGTCTATAACAATACCCTTTGAACCAAAGAAGTTTATATTCCTACAAATAGTACGGGTTCTCAGACTTAATTTATAGGCTTTAGTGTACAGGGGCTCACTCCTATGTTCAAAAAGCGAAATGTTCATTTGATAAGGCTTAATCAGTACATTAGGCAGTTGACCGGTGACATTAGCTGGAATTGAAAAACCATGACCCGATTTTGATGCGCCACATACTTGAAATTTATTTTGATCCCCTGAATCAAACGCATAAATAGGGTTAACAAAAGCTAAAACTGTGATTAAAGTATAAAAAATCAAGAGCATGAATAAATTTAATCATCAATAAACGAATTTTTGATCTTTGATTGATGAGGCGTTTTGGATATTTGATTCTTCTTTCAATTAGTTTTTGATTTCTGTAGGGTAGAATCCGATTTTAAGAGTTTGCCAGATTTCAAATATTTTTTGTTTAAGTTTTTACCTTTCATGGTTGAGGTTTCAAGGGTGACTTACAAGGTCACAACTTGTTTCAACAATGCCGATTTTGTGGCATCATCTTTTGCTTCTTGGGCATTGATTTCAAGGCCGTTCAAAGCATTGATCAAAGAATCAACTGTGATTTGACCTTCCGTTTGCTTAGACAATGCAGGAGTTGAATTTTTCAATGATTCTTGTGGCCGAATTGATGGCTTGTTGTCAACTTCCATATTTTGATTATCATCGTAACATTGATGTGGATCCTCTATATGAGATCTGGTGCATTCATGATGGAGACAATAGGCACACCTGCATAATAATTCTGAACAAACAGAATCAAAAAGTGCAAGGTTCTCAAAGCTATTATTTATAGGATGAGTGATTTCCAACTGATCATCAGCAATAGAAACATTTTCATTGTCAGAAGCAAGTGACTTTATGTGTTGCATTTAAGGAATTATCTTGAAGAGGATCATTACTTTGAATTTGAGAGTTTGGATTCTGTTGATCAGGCATTTCAGGAAAAGAAACTTGATTTTAAGTTTTCAATTCACTCACATTGTGAAAATCAAAATTGGTGTTTATGACATAAGAATATTGAAGTGTATCATCAATGTATCGATTTTCATCATCCTGATCCATAGATTCCAAAAATGAATTATTTTGATTTGGGTTATTTTCAACAAAATTGTTTGAGTATCTGAATTGATTAGAGCAAGTACTACTCTGATTTCTGTTTGAAGGAGAATTATTAAACATATTTTTTTGGCTAGGATTTCTTTGAACAAAATTGTTTGCATATCCTGATTGATTACCATTTCTATGCATTCTATTTTATCCATTGGAGGAAGAAAAAACATTTGAAAATGAGCTATTTTGACCAGGTATGAAATTATTCAATTTTCTAGGCGCATGAGAATTTTGGTTTCTGTAAACTTGATTTTGGCCGGTTCCCTGAATACTATTGTGGGCGTGGCATCATACGAGCTGCTGTGTGATGTCCAGTGCAACCACAAATTTGACAGGGGGATCAGCACTGTAACGTTCCATGATTGGTACATCCACAGATTTCACATTTGACACGATTTACAAATTCTCTTTGACCACAATCCTGAGTCGAGTGCATATTGCTTTTACAATGCGTACAATATTGACGATTTTTATGACTAAACATGTGTTTGATTTCTGCTAGTTGCATTTCGAGATTCTTGATTCTTTCACTTTCTAAAGAAAAAACAATATTAGTAGAAGGGGATGATAGTTCTGGATTTGCCAGATCATTGCCTGCGATTTGTAACTCAACATATTGAGCAGCTTCAGCTGCTTCTGCAAGATTTCCAAATTTCCTAAACTCAATAGCTTCTCCTATGTGTGCATGTAACCCTCTGAAAAAAATTGGCTTAATGACAGATTGTTTTATATTTTCATTTGCATCAGGATAAGCTGAATTAGCTATCCATCTTAAATCTTCAATGTATTCTAAAACCGGTTCTTTGTATTTTTGTTTATGATCTTGTATTCTTTGTTGTAAAAAAATCACTGTCTCAACCAGTGGGATAAACTTCTAGTAAAGCATTTTTAAAATTCAATTATGTGATTGGGGGATTGTTGGGGTGCTGTTTAGGCTCCTTTATTGTAACCAAAGCTTCTCCTGTGAGATTATTTTCAAGGTATGTGATTTTGTAATCATGGTCATTTGCAGAATCACCTTGCAGTGTTAAGAATTTTTCAAACTTACCAAACCATTCAGTAAGATTCTCCCCTAGTGCACCTGAAAAAATTGGTGATGGTCTTAAACCTAAAAGTGGATTAAAGTGAAAGCTAGCTCTTCTGATTTCCTCAGAGGCTTGATCCAAGTGAATGTTTTGTAATTGATCATTCATTGCGTTCAGTCAATGATCAACTGGTGCGATTAGCTGTCGAGTTTCATCTACTCTTTCTGTGAGAAAAACGAATCTCTGCTGCAAAGGAGCAAGCACATCTGAAGTTGTGTCTCTTATGGTGTTTTCTAAAGCATGTGGGTCAACTAACGGCATACTTCGTAAATGATGTCTTGTACCCTATTTTTTTTAGCAGTTTCGATTATTTCATCGATTCCTTGAAAAAGTGGGGTTTTTGGACGATTTGGATTGTTAGATTGGCTAGCAGAATCCACAATGAAAGACTAGCAAAATGCTAAAGCAAAGAAAATAAGCAGACTGAGGCCTGTATAAGAAAAACAAAGTTCTATGCTATCAAGAATGCCCAGTTCCCTTCTGCCAAAAGGGTAACGCTCTGTTCTGAAGACTTGTTGTAGACCGGCAAAAAATGACAGAGAAAAAAAATAGATTTAATAAGTAAAAGTGTGAAAACAGATAATTAACACCTGCCCATTCACGAAAAAAATAATGAGGCTGTGCTCAAGGGTAAAGTAGACAAAATTTTTCTTACTGAACTTGGCTGTGCTACTGTGTGAATTGAATCTAAACTACACACTATCACACAGAATTAACAGCCACTTTTACTTGAAAATTTGTTCAGAAGAAAAGATTTCTAGCATCATATGGTGATTGTCCATGTAATGTATTGATCCTTCATGTACATAAACAAAATTTATTACTTTCCTACAACAGCATATATATATTAATATTATATTATATTATATGTATATATATATATATATACATATTAAATGCGTCTGACTCTAATTGTCGTAATACATAGATCACATTTTTCTATTGATCTACTATCACGAGAAACATTGTAATATACATCATTTTTTTGTCTGCTTGTGAATCAATTTGCTTTGCAAGATAATTAATGTGCCAAAATGTAGATAACAATTGGCCTATTGAGCATTCAATAGACACATTATGATATGTATACCCTCTTCATCTTTCAATGCAAAAAATGTATGTTTCATTCATACTTGCTATACCTTAATTATATATGATTTTGATTTTTCATTTAGCTTGAAGGTACATAAATTGATTATTATCATCTCACGCAAAGCTTATACTATAAACGATTTATTTTCATATATGGCAATATACAAAGAATGGCCAAGAAACATCGAAAACATTGCTTCAAAGTGGTGAACGATAAAGATATGATTAGTTCCCAAGTTATGGAAGTAACACCCAAAAAGGCTGACATATGCTAACCTCTGCATATAACGACTCACATTACACCAGTCGACAAAGTTAGAATTTCAAGGAAGAAATGTGGATCTATCGGCTAGGGAAAAGCTAGCAATCAAATGACATCAGAGGATATACCCACAAAGATTCTAAAAACCATGGATAATTTGAATCTAGCAGACATTTCAGTCAGTGAAAGTGTCAAATCTGCAAACAGTGAAAGAACAACACGAGTTTCATGGGAAGGGAATCCATGAAAGGAAAAAAAAGGCTTACAGAAGTGTAGTACAGCAATGAGAGCACTCTTCACTGCAGGTCATAAATTGATGCCTTCTCCTGTGACTACTTACCTATTGGATCAAACAACATTGGATTCAACAAGTGTGGACATGACTTTAGCAGATTTGACTCCAAACTGGAACGCTACTCTTGAAACTGGATTAGCTGTTGTTGAAGGATCTAAAGTAAGTGATGTGGAATTGGCAGTGAATATCATTAAAGAATCGGGTCCCATTGACATCCAAATGCTAGAATTAGATGGTAATCCTCATTTGACAGAATCAGGATTAGCTGTTTAGGTATTTCATTTCACCCAAGTTTTATTGCTTATTTCAATTCTGAACAAGCACATTTGCATAATATTGAAATGCAGGCCAGTGATTTCATTCTAAATGCATGCAATCATTTATTACCAAATGTATCTGCTGTCTTCATTCCCATGCTTCTCCCTAACTCACAACCTGTTCCACCAGCAATGTTAAGAATTTCAATTGGTCACTGGGTTCTTGGTGTCTACTACAGTCATGAACATAAAGTCGTTTTCTTTGATCCTCATGGTCAATCTTTGATCCTCATGGTCAATTACAGATATTGCAAAATTTCAACTTTGTCGAGCCATTGCTACACTTCGGACTAAAATTAAGAGAGAGGATTTTTGTATTGAGTGTGAAACAAATCATTATTTCAACACTCAAGCATTTGATGATGCAACAAATCATGGATATTATGTTTGCCTATATACTGAAATAAGTATTATGAAAAATTTCACGGGTTCAATGAAACTAAAAAATTTTAATATTCTTCATTACAGACAAAATGTGTTGAATATTTTGTCCCAGCTTCTTCACAATATATATCCAGCATATCAATGGGTAGAAAGCTTCTTCCCTGCTCAAGCAGAAGTGGGGCAAATTAAACAGCCTATTGTTTGTCGAAATAATGGACAAACCAACAACATCCAAACAATTAAGAAAAAATCAACCAAATTAAACAATTCCACCTAAACAACAAAAATTAAATCCAGCAAAGGACAATGAACAAAATATATTGAAAAAACCAATCCCAATTAAAAAAATGCCTAAGATGGTGCAAACATACCAAAACGACCATGCTGGCAAAACCAAAATTTGACCAATATTATGCAAGCGAAACAACAGATGCCTTGAAGAATAGCAAAATAAACTACAGAAATGAAAGCCTCAACAAAAAGCTAATGTCAATTTTGGAGCATATGGTTCAAATTCACAACATCTGGGCAAAAATGTATTTTTTTGCTTCCGAACTGCACAAACAAAAGTTCGTTGAATATATGGCCTCATATGGACAACAACCTCATTTCCATGTCATTTTATTGAGGAATTGCGAAGCATGTGACTTGCACATTGCTTATGGCGAAATTCATACACACAGGATCGACTTACCAACAAGCAAACAAATTTGGCACAGCATCAGTGGAGAGCCACCAGACATTGCCGGAATTGAGCTGTATGGAAAGAAAGGTGGTATGACAAGGATACTGTCTTTCAATCTGAACGTTGATCTGGCCTGTTACCCACCATTGTTCCTGTATGGAACTCAAGGCTACAAATACAGAATATTGAAAGCTGATCCAAACAACAAGAGAGCAAACAACGATTTGGCTGCCCAATTTAATGCTGGCAAAGACAGTGGCACTTTATACATGGATGATGATTTGGATTGAATTGACGATTGTTTAGATGCTGAGGACAATGCTATGTGTTACGCCCTGTTAGTTTATAGATTTGCCTGAGGAACTGAATGGGAACTGAATGGATAAGGCAGGTATAAGAAAAGTCAGTTAGATATAAGGTTAGATATGCCAATGATCTTACACTTTCAAATGACCTTCTATTCACGATAGACAACAAATGATAAATGATAATTGTATAGAAAATATAACGTAAGACAAAATAAGCCAAAGAGACGATTAGTAGTCACAAAAAGAAGAAGAGGAAAACTATGAAGAAGACCCTTTGGACTTGTGACGTGGCTTATATCCCATTACCTTAAGCATTGGCTTAGGCATTGGGTGAGCCTTAAATCAGATTATCACATCTATTTTCCTATACTTTCTGTAAGCATGGTAGTACATTCATGAATGGTGTCGTTCTTCAACACCATGCTTTCATGCTTTGAGCTAGTTAAAAATAGCTTGAGCTGCAAGTTATTTTTCGATTTCCAAAAATCGAAAGTAATTAATCATGCATGACAACTTATAATAAAAAGTCAAGATAATATAACATAATAAGGAAGTAAATTTTAGTAAATAAATTTATATCATAATTTTATCATTTTTATGTTCATCATATGCTCCTCGACATAGCGGTCCTTAAAAATCAAATGTCCTGGTTTGAGGTTTGTTCTTCAAGTTATATCCATGCCTGGGTTTCATGGTCTTTTCTACTTTAGCTTTCTGTGACTGATCAAATTTATTGTCATGATTCTTTCTTATTGTATCTTGAAACATTTTTGATCTATTTACATGAATAGTCTGTATAGTTTGGATGATTGATATCAGATATTACAATGTTTGGATAATCAATCTTGATTATCTTGTATGGTCCTTGATACAAAGGCATGAACCTTGAGGTAAGACCTTTCTTGACCACCATAGATTCTTTCAATACAAGATCTCCATTCTTGTATTCAATGTTATGGCTCCCTCTGTTATACATCTTAGCATAATGTTCCTGAGCCTGTTTGATCTGATCTTGAACTGTAGTTAAAGCTGTAGAGAAATGTCGCTTCACTTCTAGCCCAGAGCTTTCCAGATTGATAAGTGGTGAAAATTTAAAGTGAAAAATGAAAATTTAATTGAAAAATTTGTGAAAATTGAAAAAAATTGGAGAATTGAAAAAATTAAAAAAAAAATTTAAAGTTGCATCTATTGGTGGCTTGGGAATCCTACCATGAACAAGTTCAAATGGTGAGAACTTTGTGGATTCATTCTCAAGAATGTTTGCAGCAAAACCCACATAAGGAAGATGATCATCCCAGTCTTTATGATTTGATTCCACATACAATCGAATCCTGAGGGCCAAGGTTTGATTGGACCTCTCCACCTCCCCATTTGCTATTGGGTGATAAGCGGTAGTATGCAACTTTTTGGTGGCAAATAGTTTGGTTATCTCAGCCATTAGGCTGGACATAAAATCTGAGCCCTGATCAGACTGTAATATCTTAGGTGCACCATGATATTTTCTGTAATAGTAAGTGGACCCATGCAATCCACACCCATTCTTTCAAATGAACCAGTCATTTGAATAGGTTTAAAATTTGCAGGCACTTTATGTGGGGCAGGCTTATTGACCTGGCAATTTGTGCAAACTTTACAGTAGTCAGCCACATCTTTATTCAATGTAGGCCAGTAATATTTGCGGGCTGTGAGCTGAACTGTTTTTCCAGTTCCAAAATGATCTGCAAATTGATCGCATGATGTGCCTTGATAATTTCTGGCTTTAATGATTTAGGAACCACTATGTTTGCAATATTGTTCTGTGCTTTGTACAGAATTCCATCCTGTAATTTGTAGGTTTACATCATCATTTTGTTGCTCAGTAATCAAGCCGAAATTCTGTCTATCAGTGATAGTGCACACAATAGCATTTTCATAAGAGATTTTGGGTCGTGTAAAGTTCTTAACCTCTATGTCAAAATGGGGTTTATTCTTTGGGTTAGGTAACCGGGATAATGTATTCCCATTTTGATTTTTGCATCCCTTCTTTGGCTGAATGTCCAAATTGATGCAAGCTAAAGCTAAACCCCATCTGGCAATGCAGGCTGAGGGATTCTCCTCGTTCAACACTGCTTTCACTGCTGTGTGATTTGTCTCAACTGTCACACTGTGTGTATGGTCGAAAATATTTTACAAATTCAACCACTGCAAGTGTCTCAAGCTCAGTTATAGGGTAGTTTTTCTCAGCAGGCTTTAAGCACCTGCTGGCATAGGGGATAGGATGTTCCTGATCATCCTCCCCAATCTGGCTCAAAACTGCAACTATACCATAAATTGAGGCATCAGTTTGCAAAATGAATGGTTTACCAAAGTTTGAGTGCACCAGTATGGGTGGGTTCATTAAGCAAGACTTTAAGTAATCAAAAGTCTGTTGTTGATCATCCTCCTATGAAAATTTCTCTTTTTTCCTGAGCAAATGCGTCAGCAGCTTGATAAACCGTCTATAGTATATGACAAGACCAAGAAATGATTTGACATCCTTTGTTTTCTAGGGCAGGGGCAATTCCTTGATTGCTTCTATTTTCTTCCTGTCGGGTTCTATACCTCATTGAGAAACTTTGTGTTCAAGGTATTCCACTTGAGTACGGGAAAACTTGCATTTATTCAACCCAAGTTTCATGCCCCCTTTTGTAAGATGGAACTTCCTTGAGACCTTCTAGCATTTCTTCATGCGTTTTCCCAGAAACCAATATATCATCAAGATATACTAGAGCCTTATTCCATTGAAGACCTGACAGTAGAATGTCCTGCAGTCTTTGGAATGTAGCTGGGTCATCCCACAGCCCAAAGAGTAAATAAATGAACTCATATAATCCCAATCATATGGTGAACATCATTTTCTCCCTATGCTCAGCAGCTATAGGTATAGTCCAATAGGCATTTGCCTGATCTAATGTTTTGAAGTAATGCATGCCATTCAATGTATCTAGGATATCATCTATCCTAGGCTGTGGATAGACATCTTTCTTTGTTACTTCATTCGGACCGCAAAAATTGATACATAATCTATGACTGCCATCCTTTTTCCCGACTAAGACTACATTTGTACACCATGGTGATGTACTTTTGCTAATGATTCCCTCTGCTTCCAAAGTTTTCACTTCAATAGCTATGACCTCTTTCTCCTTGGGGGACGTCCTAAAAGCATCTTAGGGGATGTCCTAAAAAATTCTGCAGAACCCTATCATCCGTATTACATGGAATCTTTTTAATCAATTTGGCATCGACCTTCAAGTATGATTTGAGGAAATTATAATTCAATAACTCCCTCAGTATGTAATCGTACTCAGCAGAGTTGCATGCATTCTCCATTACAGAAGACTTTGTTGAATCCATAACATGCTCATAATACCTCAAGTCCCCCATCCAATGGTCTCTGTCCTACTTAGTCACACCAGTGTTGATTACCACTGGTTGGTAGCAGTCCATTCGAAGTTGAAACAATTGCAGCTGCTTCGACCAGTCCTATCGAGGAGACTTATTCATGGCAAGACCTGCTGTGATATACTATAGGACATCTACTGTATCGGTTAATTTAAAAAATGAAACCCCTTGCAACATTTCTGTATGCAGTCCATTAATAACCTCATTTGTCCTATTGAATTGTTGATCCATTGTGTCCATGTCCTCTTCATCGCTTTAATCTTCCCACTAATTCAATTTCTTTTTGCTCGGACCAGCTTTTAGCGCCTTGGGATGAACCCCAGACAGTGAAGTGTGGTCCATAGCATTAGCGGAATTTTTGATATCTGCAGGACACAAATATGCTGGCAAGTCAGCTTGAAATTGTATTGCCCACCTGACCATCACTTCTTGCTACATCATGTGGTATACCTTGAATAACTGCCTTTTTAGGATGTCTTTCTCTTCTAGGAAGTTTTGATCCTTGAACCCTGTTAGGTCTTAAGAATAGACTGTATAAAAGTGGAAAGCCAAGGTTTTCACTTGGGCCAGCGACAAAATATCATAAGGGTACATTGCTGTAACCCCACTCAATTCGACACAGAACCAGCAGTGAAAGAATCCCCAAAAAAAGGCAATTGAGTAATGAGCATCCAAGCCAGCATACACAATTTCAGCATCCTGAATCTTGTAAGCCAACAATTTTTCTCGAACTTTTTTGTCATGGAAGTTGCATTAATATTTGCCAACATGATCCAAGTTGCATGAATATTTGCCAAAATATGCCAAGTAAAATTTGGCGAAAGTCCTTTTAGTCCGAGGTTTTCAGATTTTCAGGACCTAAACCTAAATCATGAGTGTGATCAGCCTTGGTCCCCATCATCATTCTGATGCAAATCTCACAATCACCAGTATATTCCAAATCCTTGGAGTATATCATAAGCTGAGGCCCCTGGCCTGGATCCATAGATGTTCAAAATTGCAACTAGATCATCCACAGTTTTGAAACTGACCAAGAAAGGATCCACTGATGAAAGGAATCAAATCCTGCAGCTTCAATGTTATAAAGTCGATAACATAGCTGGAACCATCTATATGCAGGAATGACACCAGCCTGGTGAACTCTCTCCCTTCCAGGTTTTAAATCGCTGCCTTATGAGGTATAACACATGCCTCGGCCTTCTTGACCTTTTCCACGTTGAAATTGGCTCAACGTTGCCACCATGGACCTGTTCCAGTTCCATTGGTCATTGCGGCCAATATCCCATGGCACTGGCGAACCATTGTTCCATTTCGCCAATGTCAATCAGACTTTTGATGTTGTAATCTAAAAATCAAAAATAAATTGCCCCTTGACCCTCTAAAAATTAAGCATTAGGCCACCACCACCACCAATTAACTCAAATTTATTGGCACCGAATTGGGAAAAAGATTTAGCATGGAGAAAAATAAATTATTTACATAGGTTAAGTGTCAAAGTCATAAGTAAGCAGGCCCGGTTAACAGGCAAATGCTACACCAATTTTTCAGGAACCTCACATTTGCACCACCTCTCCCTTCTCGACTTCAGCCACCATCAATTTACCACTTACCCTAGCAATAACTTCAGGCCTCAGTACCAAAATTAAATAATGAATACATAACCAATTAATGTATTTAATTAATCGAGGAATGAATTTAGTAAACCAGGGGCTTTAATAAATACCAAAAACAAGTGCTTCAAAACTGGATCCGAGGTAAAAACCATTAGATCTTGGCTTTTCAGGGCCATAAATCTATTAGGTTATATCTTTTCACCTATCCTAACCTTTTTAGAAACTTTTCTTCCAACTCGTTTTCCCCTTTGTTTGCCCATTCAGAAAATTGAGCGTGAAGAAATCATTCCTAAGACACCTAAATGGGCAAATTGGTCCCACTTACCAAGAACTAATCAAATAAGAACTTACTGTCAGTCAAAAAATATTGGTCATTTTGGCAGCCTTATGGTTGTCCAGCCTTCACATGATCTGCATGCATGCAATAATTTTTCCCAAATAGGACGACACCTAATTTTGACATTTTGAAAATACAATTAAATTTTTGAAAGTTTTTCGCATTGTATTTTCTAAAGCAAAGAAAATGTTAAAGAACATTTATCATTACTTTAATATAAATACAATATATGAAATTACCAAAAAAATTTTTTTGGGTTCTTGAGCTGGAGGAAGAACTTGTTCTGAAAAAAATGTTCAACAGAGCATAAGGAAAACACGTCTTTTAAAAATGAGAATGAAAATTGGTTGTAAACCTCCCCAAAATGTAAACAAAAAATTTTAGCTTCAGGTGTACAAATTAACAATCATATTCTTAAAATTTGACCCATCGCTACACAAATTTAAAAAAGGTATTAAATGAATATAAATCAGTTAAATAACACAAAAAATAAAAACTTTATTCACAAAAAACTACATGTATACTGCATTGTTTGCTGAAAAATTTTTAGACACAGAAATAATGACGGGACGATCTTTGGTCTCCATGAGATTTCCAGGTACAGTAACTGGAGTATCCCAGAAGACCTGCCCCTTTTCGTGTCGAGACCATCTGGCACTTTTGCATCAAAAGTGTTTTAGCCTACTTGCGGATATGACCTGCTTTTTAAGGGTGTTATTCCAATGAGCTATTGTGAGCGCATTCTCCTTCAATCTTTTATCTAATTTCATCCGCATGTGGATTCCACTGATTAGTGATACCCAGAACTTCCCCTCTGAATTCTGCAATGATACCAGGTATTTGTATGAAAGCTGTAGCACCCAAATTCCCATCAAAATGGAGAAATTGCCATACAACATCAAGATATCATTGTGCATGATGACAAATTTCTGTCCACATGACACAGAAATTAGAAATTTGATTTATGTGTATTTCCACTTCCAAGTAGTTTAGTTTAGCATTCACAGGGTCAGAAATAGAAGAGAAATGACATAACAAGAAGTTTTTGCTGTTTTGTGACCAAAAGTGTGCGAAGTATTCAATGATCTGTATTGTATACATCATGGAATTCTGAACAGTTAGGGCGAGGAGTTGTAATCCTGTAAGCAATTTGTAATTTTGTGATTATGTGGAAAGTGTTGATGTTATCTGCTAAGTAATTTCGTTTTAATATGTATGGACATGTATTAAACACATTTTCAGCATGCCATAATATGGTACAACCAGGGCTGTTGCATTGACCAAACATAGCTTAGCAGCCACGTATATCTCCTAGATCTGAAATCATGGATTCACCATTATAAGTAGCAATTGTGCCCTGTTCATTCAATAAAGAATTTTGTGATTGCAGAAGTCAGTGCGGAACCACCTGTAATTGATTCTTAATGTACTATTTGTGGACCATAGAGTTATGTTGTGGAAAGTTTTGCATCCATGAGAAGTAATGAGTTCTGTTTTTACTCCATCCATAGCTATATTCAGCACATATGGAGTTCAGGTGGTATGGAATTTTTTTTCAAAATTTTTCCAAATTTGCATATATCCGAGTAAAATAATGACGCTGATTATGAATATGCCAGTAGTTTTCCATAAAACCGAATATTTTAACTGCAAACAGGGTGTCCTATGACAAAATTTTGTTACCCAAAATTTGCATATTTGTGATTATGGTATGGGTAAATCGATGAAGCTGATTATGAATATGCCAGTAGTATTGCATGCAATCAAACATATTGACCAAAAAACTTATTACGAATTATGGAAAAATCAATTTTTTTTCTCGAAATTTGGTGAATCGAATACAGATATTGGTTACAAATATGTGAGAAGGTCTTCAAGGAAAAAGATGTAAAAATGATGAAACCCAAATGTAGCCATACACATATTGTAATATACTACTGATAAACATCTTCAACAAAAAGTGACTACAGTAAAACAACATATAAAATGCTTAAATTGCGGCTTCCGGGTAAACCAAGCGAATATGTTCAAGATGATGAAACGAATTATTCCAAAAACGTTGGCGCCAAAGAAACTCGGCCAAGTAATTTCTTAGCATTGCACGATGCGTACCGAAATGACTGACTCAACATGGTTTGTAGTCGCATGCATGATTGGGTCAACAAAATTTATAGAATGGTTGACGTTTAACTGCTTGTAACCCATGTTTTTTAGGGTGTTATAAGCCCCCCACATGTCAGAAATAACAGTGGTTCCAGGCAAAATAAACTGCTGAATAATTGGCAATAACATTTGAGCATTTCTTTGGTCAACAGGAACCATGAAACTTTGTTTTGTCTCTACGTCATAACCCCCAAATACCCACTGTTCACCTAACAAATGACCTCGGTTATATTTTTGGCCTACAAAGCAGCTGTTATCAATTTCAACAGTATGACCAACTACACCTAATTGAATGGGATTTAACACAAAGTATTCGTGGCAAATATCTCTACAGAATTGTTTCCAATCTATGACTGTTTTATCACTTAACTGCAGCTCATGCATAAGAAACGTTTGTTTGTCAATTTCATAAGCCCATAAATAGGATAAAATCAGAATATCCGAAATTGATAAATGACTGCCACTGAAAAATGAATCTCTTCGAATTGAGCACGTTTTTCTGCAATCATGGCCAATGGAACATCACCAAATGGCACCATCGATCCCTGGTTTATTTTCTAACTACATTTCATTAAACTACTGGCATATTCATAATCAGCGTCATAATTTTAGTTGGAAATATGCAAGTTTGGAAAAATTTTGAAAAAAAATTCCGTACCACCTAAACTTCATTAGTGCCCTATATTCTTGTTTTTGGGTAGGTACAAATAATTCTAGTTCTTTTTATACATTTATACCCAAAAGAACTTTGTGGTATTGACCTAGGAACATACGTTGTGACATTTATAAGAAGTGGAAGATTAATAGATTTATGAGGTGGAACACTTTTTATTTTTGTTGGGATGCTAATAGCTATACTGCTTTTGAAAGCTGTATGCTTTGTATATTCTGAAACATAGAGTACCACAAGCTTGATATTCAATACTTCAAGAAGCTGGTAGAAGGCATTAAAATACTGAAGCTATAAACACAAACAAAGGTATCTCTATGCTGGCGTGTTTTACGAAATTGATTTGAAATTCATCAGTTGTTTTGGGTTGTATTTGGATGATTCTGAAATGATGATTAACAGCAATTGGTAAGGTAGAAATGCAGTAATAAAGGGAATAGAAAAAAAGAAACAATCATGAGATCATATTATACTCTACTGTCTGGCTCATAAATGCAGAGGGCCATTCAATGTACATTATAGAAATTTGTGGGCTGGGGTGGTCACACTCAATGGTTTTACACCCAGTAGGCCCACAATAGTGGCATGGATTCATGCAAATGTCACCAGTGTGCACACTTTTGCCACATAATCCACACATAATTAAAGGAGGGCCATCCATGAGTTGGGTTGTCATGAACTACATTCAAAGCATGAGTGCAGAGAGATTGTGGCAAGTTTTTGACCTCTTGTAGTGCCTTTGCAACACTGTTGCTTGCCATGTCTGAAATAGAATTCATGGGCCTTGCAACTTGAAAGTTATCATGCAACAATTGTGATTGAGTGCCTCATCTAAATTAGTGAATTCAGAAAAGTTTAATTCTTCTTTGATTTCAGGTGATAGATTTCTTAAAAATATAGATTTCAGAATATAGGCTATGCAAGACTACTTAGCTTCCTCAGGTTATCATGAAATTCTGCAACTGATTCAAATTTTTATTGTTTATGGTTATGAATAAGTTGCTGATGTTTGTCAGTTTCACAATTTTCAAGTAAAACAGTTTTCATTTGAGCAATGTAGTCATTGAAAGTGGTGGGTGGATTTAGTTGCCAATTGAGATTACAAAATGATGCTTGAGCAGTACCCATAAGATGAGATTTAAGAAGACCATTTTTATACATATCATCGGCATTTCATTCCTTGTAATGTAAAGTATTGAGCTAATTTTTCTAGCCATTCTGCTATTGACTCATCTAAGAAACCAGAAAACATGGGTGAAGTTTTTAGAGCAAAAAGAGAATTCAAATGAAGCAGTGATTCTAGTGTCGTCCTGACTATGAGCAATAGCTTGTTGAGTGTCTAATTTTAAAATTGAGTTCTTGCATGCAATTTGTCGAAGGTATAGCTATATCCTGAAATGCATTTTGTATTAAAGTTTCTGGTTCTTTGTGGGACATCCTAGTTTTAGAATCGGTGATATTTGCTTTAAGCTTACCAAGTTCCATTGCTTGCTGGAAAGGCTCATTTCTGTTTATCCTGAGAGGTTCCATTGGAAAATTTGCTTGAGGCGAGACAAGACTAGGGTCATAGTTTTCGGAGCCAGAAGAATGCACAGTACTGATCAGAGAGTTATAGGTGCAGAAAAAGAAGAGATAAAATATTTATAATTATCAGGCATTTATTACAAAACTTCAAAGCCTTGAGAGTACAATGCCAAAAGTAATGAAGGGCCCAGCAGTATAGCAAACTGTAAGCAATATCTAGCTGAAACAAAAAGAGTGGACCTTACTTCAGATCCAGAATGCTTAAAAAATGCAATTTTTATGAAGTAGTGCAGGAAGGAACTGAATAATAGGGCCAAATAAAGCAAAAATTGAAAAATGGAATAACAGTCCTGGCAGCCTAATCACTTGTTATGCTTCAGGGGGATCTGTACTACTGTTGTAGGAAAGTAATAAAAGATATGCCATGTCCGAGAACAAAGAAATGAAAATTTAGGATAATGTCTCCCATGGAAGTTTTCAGTACCAAATATTTGTAGGATTAAAATGGGAGGTGTGAGAGCATTTTTGATTGGTTAGTTATGTTGACCCCCCTGGTATTACTGCAATTGTATAGCTGTCCTACTGTAGGTAAGATTTTTGCTATTCCTCTGTGAAGCTTTGATAAATTATGCAATAGCAGTTGTTTCTTGAATTGAAAGAAATCAGGTTGACTGTTCTTCTTGTTATGCACATTTTGTCATTATAGTGGAATTGGGCTAATGGGCTAAAGCAAAACTTGTCCTGAAATCTATAAAGTCCACAGTTTATAGGTGTACTTCTGTGTTGAGGAATGAGGAATGATCACAAAAGTTATTCCAGAATGAATAGCTTTTAGAAAGCAGAAATTCTTAATACATAAAAAGTAATCAATCATGAAAGCTTTGATACAGTGTCCTCAAGTATTAGGAATTTTTCAAGCAATAATTCCAATGTTGTCAAAAGAAGTAAAAGTACGGTGAAAATTAAAATGAGCAAAATAAAGTAGAACTAAATAACACACTAAAAATGAGATTAAAATGGAAATATAGTGAGTGATCTTTGAATTCGTCCCTTGACAAAAAACAATAATGACATTTCTCCTTCTGCTTTTTTTCTGTGATAAATTGTACAGAATAATGTTATCTTGTGCATGGAAAGTATGTTATGGGATTTAACGAAATTTTATTAATTGAAGTTCTAAGTTCTTATAGAGAACTGTTTGCTTAAACAGTCCTGGGCTTGTATAAGGATGATATCTCCGATGCTAAATTTATCAGAGGGCTCTATGCCTGACAGATGCATGAAAGCTTATTTCATCCTGTAATAGAGTTAGAAAAGAAATATTTTGATTATTTTCTGTGTCTTACTACAACATGAAGAAGAACAACAACAACAAAATAACCAGGAATAGGGTAGTGGGTAAGAAGATTGAGTGGGTAAGATGAGATTGGTTGTTGATGAGTGGTATGGAAATGATCAGATAAGTGATGGTCTGTTAAATACTCAGTAAATTCTACATAATTGCTAAATCCAGTAAAGTTTTTCAATCAAAAAGGAAGAGAAGATTTACAAAATCTGATCGAGAGCGAATCACCTAATTAAAATTTAATTTAGTAAGAATAACCTTCACCTATTTGACTAGACTTCGGCAAACATGACCATGAGGACATCACCCACTTTTCAAAATATAATTTTGAAAATGTGAAAAACAAATCTAGACTACTGAGCAAGAATGTCTTGCTGCAGTTTGATAATGTTTATCATGAATAATGCTATCACTTATTTACTTTCTACATTGATAATGATAAGGAAAATTGAACTCTACATCAATAAAATATATTACAATATGCCCTTTTTAAATGAAACAAAACTTGTTACATACCTTAATCTTCTATCATACAAACCTTTCTTTCTCTTCTTTGTGTCATTCATATGCACTCAGAAATTAAAAATATATTCCAAATATGAAATTTCAAATGAAAATTATATGGAATTTTTTGGAGTGAAAATAAGTTTGAAAAATAGGGTGCAGCCAGGAGTCGAACCTGGGTTACCAGCATTCCGGGCTGATGTCCTCACCACTAGACCACCACACCACGAGGTGAACCCAGATTAAGGTGATCCCCTAGGCTACGATTTTTTTAGCACACAACTCCAATGCTTGGTGGTCGTGAACCTAGGACCTTTGGCAAGTAGCAGTGTACCTGCTGCTTTTTGAACTGCCCACCAATGAAGTTGCTTACTTTCAGAAATGAAAATTATATGGAATTTTTTGGAGTGAAAATAAATTTGGAAAATAGGGTGCAGCCAGGAGTCGAACCTGGGTTACCAGCATTCTGGGCTGATGTCCTCACCACTAGACCACCACACCACGAGGAGAAATCTTAAAGGTTCAATAACCAGTGAGATTGAGATGGAATGCTGCCCAACATTGCCATTCTGTTCATGGGAGCCCATTCAGTTTGACACCCCTAAATGTTTTACACTAATCACTGATCCAAATTTTCTGCTCCAAGTTTGTGCAAGAGTTAGAGGGAAACTATGCGGTGCTTGAAAATGCAGCACCTGTGAGGCCAGTCAATTCGACATTGCATGCCCTTTTCAGGTAGGTTTTTTTAAAAGCAAATGGCATTATAATCACTTAGGTCATCCATATTTACCTTTATAGAGTGTATATTGAAACAACTTCCACATGCTCATCAGGTGCTGAAAAGGGGCTATGGAGCTACTCAAATTTACATGCAAGAAGCTGCAGCAAAATTTCAAGTTTACATGCAAGAAGCTGCAGCAAAATTCCCATGCTCTCAGTACACTCATAAATTTTGTATGAGAAAACAACTAATTCTACTCAATGAATCTGTGACTAAGTATCTTTCCACAGCCACTATTTTGGGCTGTTGCTACTACTCTTCTATTGTGGCACAATTTTTTTCCATGGCAGCCCAAGTATATACCTTATCATAATCATATAGGCTCTTTTACTTGGAGCATTGGATCACTTCTAACTAAACTGTCATTACATGGATTAGTCAAAAATCTCCCAAATCCCGTCTCTTTTAACAGTTTTCACACAAGTTGAGCATTTGCATCTACCACATAACAAATGGTGATGGAAACTGAAGGATAAAATTCCTTTCTAAATTTTTTAAAATGTATAAGGATTCAAAATTAGGATTAAGTATTTAAATACTACTTTGACATATGCATGTATCTCATAGAAACAGAATACGAGGAACTACCAATAGCAAAAAAATCAATTTTTGGCCAAATTTCAACCATTTTCAAGCGTTTTTTTATGTTCACGAATTTTGATCACAGGGGACTGTGCTATCTGGGAGACCCAATGGTGTTGGGAATTTTTCGTAAGGGTCAAGACTAAAATTTAATTTTTTGTTAATAGTAGCAAGTGGTATATTTCTCATGGAGCTCGATACCCATAAAACTTTGTTAAACATCACAATTCAATGATACGACTATTTATTAAGCATCATTAATAATTTTTGCAGCATTCATTCTCTGATTGAAGGGAAAATTTGAGAATGTAAATTTGAGCATCTTTCTTCAGTGAACAAGGACCACAAATATGTTTCAAAATATTTCATTATTTGACCCCATTTTGTTATTACGTCAAAATAACATTCTCCAAATATACATATACATGCAATTGGTTCAATATTGTTTTGAAATGTTTCAATTTAAAGCTTTGACACACAAAGATGAGAAAGTTGTAAACCACAATAATTATCTGGTCGGCCAAAAATATTGTCCATTTCAAGTCCATCTTACAGCAGTGATAAATTCCTGGCATATTTAATTCCTTGTAGTTAATTTGAGCATAAAATATCAATTTGTTAACTCAATACGTTTCCACTTGACAAAATTTCATTAATTTATCTGCATAGCTTAATTCATTGCGCATGGACCTAAACAAATTTTTCTTTCATGAATTATAATAATGCTCTTCATCAAAATATTTGGCGAAAGGTTGTTTGCGATTGGTGTATAACATTATGATTCTCCATTCCTTGGCCTTACAATCGCATAAAAATTATATAACGCTTTTATTTTTGCCCGTAGGCACACAATGAACGAATAATAATACAGTGGTTATAGTAATGCGACGTTTCGGTAGTCTACCTACTACCTTCCTCAGGCGACAATAAACTCCTTTTTACAAAATTCGCTGCTTGAGGGAATTGAACCCTGGTCGTTTGATTGAGAGTCTAGAGCGCTACCACTGGGCCATGGGGGCCAGTAGTAACTTGTTTAGAAGTGCTATATATCCTGACTTGGGGGTACTAGTTCAGATTTGGGTACCTGTCTGTTGCCCTTCTAAGGAATGCTTGGTTCCATATGTGGCCTATTTCAATGCTCTTACTACCTACATTTTTTGACCCCACTTTTTCCATCCCAATGGTTTCTCTAATCTTCCTTTTGTACGCATTAGGCTCTTGGGCAAGTATGGTGGTATTGTCAAAATTGGGTGTACATCCACATGATAGGCAATAATCCGCCACACCACTTTTCTCAAGGCTCAGGTTCTTAAGGGCATTTCTGTGTTCTGCAATACGGGTCTTAAGTGTTCTGCCCGTTTCTCCTATGTATACTTTCCCACATGGAGCCATAGGTACTTGGTATACTATACCCTGTGTATCTTCTTTATTTTTAGGTGGTGCTACTTTGCTGACTCTTTTCCTGATTGTGTCTTTACTTGTGGCAACTAGTCGGTGTTAGTTTGGCCACTGTAAGGTATTAACAAACCGTGCCTTTGTATTCAACTTTTTGTTGGTCATTTGCATTTCTTCTTATATTTGCTTTGTTAATGATTGCTGTGGGATAACCATTAACAAAGCAAATATAAGAAGAAATGCAAATGACCAACAAAAGGTTGAATACAAAGGGCACGGTGATAATACCTTACAGTGGCCAACTAACACAGAAACTGAAGCCAATATGCCACAAGTACAAGGTTCGACTAGTTGCCACAAGTTGAAGACACAATCAGGAAAAGAGTCAGCAAAGTAGCACCACCTAGAAATAAAGAAGATACACAGGGTATAGTATACCCAAGTACCTATGGCTCCATGTGGGAAAGTATACATAGGAGAAACGGGCAGAACACTTAAGACCCGTATTGCAGAACACAGAAATGCCCTTAAGAACCTGAGCCTTGAGAAAAAGTGGTGTGGCGGAACATTGCCTATCATGTGGATGTACACCCAATTTTGACAATACCACCATACTTGCCCAAGAGCCTAATGCCTACAAAAGGAAGTAAAGAGAAACCATTGAGATGGAAAAAGTGGGGGTCAAAAAATGTAGGTAGTAAGAGCATTGAAATAGGCCACATATGGAACCAAGCATTCCTTAGAAAGGGCAACAGACAGGTACCCAAATCTGAACTAGTACCCCCAAGTCAGGATATATAGCACTTCTAAACAAGTTACTACTGGCCCCCATGGCCCAGTGGTAGCGCTCTAGACTCTCAATCAAACGACCAGGGTTCAATTCCCTCAAGCAGCGAATTTTGTAAAAAGGAGTTGATTGTCGCCTGAGGAAGGTAGTAGGTAGACTACCGAAACGTCCCATTACTATAACCACTGTATTATTATTCGTTCATTGTGTGCCTACGGGCAAAAATAAAAGCGTTATATAATTTTTATGCGATTGTAAGGCCAAGGAATGGAGAATCATAATGTTATACACCAATCGCAAACAACCTTTCGCCAATGGCCCTGACATACTTACTATATTCCGGAAACTTGACAAGTGCAGTGCTAAACTATCTGAATGCACATCAACCCTAACATTCCTAATGAGATGCAGGGATAACAACATCATTCCTAGATTCCTTCGACTTACAGACCCTTGTGGCTCACAAAGATCAAGGACAATCCTCAGACATGCAGAACTTGCATTAGTAAGAGAAAGGATTAATTACGTGAGGTATAAGAAATACCAGCTAACAGCAGAAAAACAAGAACTGGAGACAAGCATACAGTCCAAGGTAATAGATGAACACTGGCAAAGGATGAACACATCAACCAAACACACAGCCAGAGTTACACTTGAGAATGCCAAGAACAGGCAAAAAGCAAAGTTCCAACAGCTGATGCCAAAGAATGTGAATGCACCACAACTAGACATAAACAAAGTGGTTGTGAACAAAAGCAACAGGCAACTAACGGATGTAGAAAGAAAAGTGCTAGCCAAAGGAATGAACTTTGCTATTACACCCTCAGCAACATCCAATGGCGGACATAGTTACCAACATCGAATGTGCAGCACATTTCATAGAAAATGACAAACGAGGTGATTTTCAGTTCGAAATTAGGAAAGCAATTGAACATGAGCGAAAACCCAAGCTGAACATAACAAGACAGGAAGCTAGTGCTATCAGGAACCTGAAGCGTGATAAGACAGTTGTGATACTACCAGCTGACAAGGGTCGCGCAACAGTACTACTGAACACTGATGAGTATGACCAGAAGATCATGGCAATACTGGATGATGGAACAAAGTTTAAATGCCTGGGAAAAAGAAATCCAATTAGCCGAATAGAGAAAGAAGTTAGAAAGCAAGTACGAGATGCCAAGTTAGAAAAAACAGTAACAATAAAAGAACGATATAAGGCCCATCACATATATGGCCTGCCAAAGATCCATAAGCCAGAAATCCCACTAAGACCAGTAGTGAGCTGCATTGGAACAACAATCCATCCATTGGCTAAGCACTTAGTAAAGATCATTAGTCCATTGCAGAACAATATAGAATCTAACATAGTCAACAGCAAGGACTTTGTAAGCAAGATCAAGGACATAAAGTTAGATCAGAACACAAAAGTTGGTAAGCCTGGATGTTGTAAGCTTGTTCACAAGTGTTCCAGTAGTAGAAGCAATAAGCTATCTCAGGGCCCAATTGGAAGCAGATTGCAACCTAGCAGAAAGAACTAGTCTAACAGCACAACAGGATGCAGACCTAACTGAGTATTGTGTGCGCAGCACCATATTCCAGTTCAAAGACAAATTCTACCAACAAACGGATGGCATGGCAATGGGTTCACCACTATCCCCTGCACTTTGTAACCTGTTCATGGACAAACTTGAAACATCAGCATTGAAAACAGCACCAGACAAGCCAAGAATCTGGCTGCGATATGTGGATGACACATTCATCCTGTGGGACCATGGTGAGGAAAAACTAAGATCCTTCCTAGAACATATGAACCAACAGAATCCAGCCATACAGTTCACCATGGAAACGGAAATCAATGGGCAGTTACCATTCCTAGATGTTCTTGTCAAACGGCAAGGACAGACAATGGCAACAAGTGTCTACCGTAAACCAACGCACACAGACCAATATCTAAACTTCCAGTCAAACCATCCTGTAAACAACAAAGCAGGAATTGTAAAGGGAATGATATTGCGGTCAGGTACACTATGGTCAACTGAAGAAACCAGGAAAGTGGAACAAAATAACATCAGGCAAGCCTTCAAGAAAAATGGTTATCCCACAGCAATCATTAACAAAGCAAATATAAGAAGAAATGCAAATGACCAACAAAAAGTTGAATACAAAGGCACGGTTGTAATACCTTACAGTGGCCAACTAACTCCGAAACTGAAGCGAATATGCCACAAGTACAAGGTTCGACTAGTTGCCACAAGTAAAGACACAATCAGGAAAAGAGTCAGCAAAGTAGCACCACCTAGAAATAAAGAAGATACACAGGGTATAGTATACCAAGTACCTATGGCTCCATGTGGGAAAGTATACATAGGAGAAACGGGCAGAACACTTAAGACCCGTATTGCAGAACACAGAAATGCCCTTAAGAACCTGAGCCTTGAGAAAAGTGGTGTGGCGGAACATTGCCTATCATGTGGATGTACACCCAATTTTGACAATACCACCATACTTGCCCAAGAGCCTAATGCCTACAAAAGGAAGATTAGAGAAACCATTGAGATGGAAAAAGTGGGGTCAAAAAATGTAGGTAGTAAGAGCATTGAAATAGGCCACATATGGAACCAAGCATTCCTTAGAAGGGCAACAGACAGGTACCCAAGTCTGAACTAGTATCCCCAAGTCAGGATATATAGCACTTCTAAACAAGTTACTACTGGCCCCCATGGCCCAGTGGTAGCGCTCTAGACTCTCAATCAAACGACCAGGGTTCAATTCCCTCAAGCAGCGAATTTTGTGAAAAGGAGTTTATTGTCGCCTGAGGAAGGTAGTAGGTAGACTACCGAAACGTCGCATTACTATAATCACTGTATTATTATTCGTTCATTGTGTGCCTACGGGCAAAAATAAAAGCGTTATATAATTTTTATGCGATTGTAAGGCCAAGGAATGGAGAATCATAATGCTCTTCATCAAATACAAATGCAATCAAAATTCAGATTGAAAATTCCAATTTATCATAAATGTACTTACTGCAATGTTTTTGCAGCACTGATATTCATAACATTTGAGATAAGGTGTTCAATGACTCAATATCAAAAACTGCTAGAGAATTTGTATGTTAATTGTAAAAAGCCATACTCAGACAAAAATAAGTTCCTGAATTTTTTTGACTAGAAAAAACTAAGTTTTTGCACAATTTTTTTATTTGAGTCATTGTAAAGTTGTTATCAAAACAAAAAGCATTTTGTTTCTAATTTCAAAAGTATCAACCAATTTTTTTTGTTTTTTAAACTGTCTCTAAAGTATATCATAGCCATGCATGATATCTGGCTGCACAATGAAAAGTCCTAAAATTTGACTCTATTCCATATGCATAAGTCCTGAAACATCAAGATTTTAGTTTTAAAACATGCTGTTAGACAGAAAAAGTTCCTGAAATTACCATAAATGAACAACATTATTTTTTCATACAACTATGCAAATCTCATATTTTTGATATTTGGAACATGTTACTTCAACATCAACAATTTCATTTTCACCTTGAAAAGTACCTGATATAAATGACATTTTCATCACTCCTTTGGCATTGGTGTTGATTTTTACTTCTGGACCTGCCTCTGAACTATATCATAACTATCAAAAATGGAGAATTTGGGTCGGAATTACCTAATATTCAGGGTAGCAATAAGCGACAATGCATGTCATAATTCAAAGCTGAAGTTTATATCTAAAATACAGCAGAAAAATTTCCGAATGAATCAATAACTTAAGGACACAAAGTTTAAACTGGGTAGTAACATTCAAAATGGAATAAAAACACTTTTTCTTATCTTGAGATTATAGTCATTGAATGTTATGGCATTTAGGTTATTTTTATTCAAAGAAGATACATCGAGACATCATCGAATTCTTATTTTTCTCATTTATTTCAAATTTATTCTCATCAGAAACAATACTAATACTAAACTCTTCTACATATTTGTACAAACAAAGCTGTTAATGCTGTTGGAATTTAGATTTATTGGCATCAGGTGTTTTTTTCCTATAGGGAATCTAAAATATTAAAAATCGGATTTTCAACTTTTTAATTCAAATGTTCCTTAATACTTTGCCATTGATTGTAAAGTCATGGAAGCTTCCAATAACATTCACAACATCAGGGTATCTGTGCAAATGCATAGCATAGAGAGCAACTTTTCAGATATGCCATTATATATTTATTCAACTCTCAACAAGCAGCAGAAATCGAATGACCTTGATTTCATATGACAATATTGGGAAAGAATCCCTGGGTTATAAAAAACTAGCACATGCTGTCTCTCTAGGCCTTGATAAACATATTCATAGAGGTGTAGTTGTTCATTTTCTTGCTTCTTCACTTGACAATCTAGCATGGAATAATGTGCTGGTTTATACAAGAAATTTAGTAAATCATCAACAAGTAGATAGCATTATCACTGATTGCACATTGAATGGAATGAAACTGTTTAGGCCAAGTATGATTCCCCCCAAATGATGAAATATATAATGCAATACCAATAGAAGGTGCGTCAGCTATGATGGGAGCTATTTCAATATTCAAAGATGATTAGAAACATCAGTCTGTACATGGTACACTAAACCAACTTATTTGACCATAAAACAAATTGTCAAACTAAATTGTCAAACTAATTCATATGTAAGTGAATTTCAATGAATGTTATATTTTGTATAAGTCAGCCCATGACACTTTTGCAGGTTACTCTATGTCCAGAATTCAAACACCTTGTCTCGGATATAGTTCAGGCCAGTATTTTGCGCAGAACAGCTAAAACCTTAAGCCTGGCTCATACTTTCACTCCGTTTTTATCTAGGGAAAACAAAAAAAGCTGGGGCCTTGGGTGAATTTGTAGATTTGAAATATTTGAGCATGTAGAAAATATAAAGCAGCTGCCAAATTCCTCCATATTGCTGCACAGGCCATGAATGCAGTCAATAATAGAGTATTTCAATGAGTATTGAATGAGTCCTCCAAGAAGTTTTTGAGTGTGCACATATTGTTATTTCACAGACAATGGCCAGAAAAGGCTTCCAAGATTAAAGACAACAAAATTGTGTTCAAGTGAAAACCTTGACTTTCTGCCTTTATATGGTCTATTCTCAAGACCTAATGGGAATCAATGATTGAAACTTCCTAGAAGAGAAAGATATTGTAAAAAGGCAGTTATTCAAGGTATACCATATGACAGGTAAAGAGTGATGGCAAGGTGGGCTACACAATTTCAAGCTGATTTGCAGGCATTTCTGTGTCCTGTGGATATTGAATATCCCCCCTAAAACTATGAACCACACTTTACTGTGTGGGGTTTATCCCAAGGTGCTAACAGCTGGCTGAAGCAAAAAGGAAATAAATCAGTTGGAGGATTTAAGTGATCCAGAGGACATGGACAGAATGGGTCAACAAGTCAATAGGACTAATGATATGAACAACAGATTGCACACAGAAATGTTGTAAGGGGTTTCACCCTTTAAATTAACAGATCCAGTAGATGTCATATGCTATATCATGGCAGGTCTTGACATGAACAAAACTCTTCGAGAGGTCTATCAAACAGTTACAATCATTTCAACTTGGAAGGTAATTGACACTGGCATGGCTATGTATGATAGAGACCATTAAATGGCAGACTTGAGGAATCATGTGCATCTTATGGATTCAACAAAGTTTTCTGCATCGGAGATTCTATGCTACTTGATTCCTCTACCATTCTTTTTTTTCTGGCCTGATAGTCCTGCCAAGTATGATTACATACTGAGGGAATTATTGAATTATAATTTCCTCAAATCCTACTCGAAGGAGGATGCAGAATTGAAAAAGAAGATAGCATGGAAGACTGATCACAGGGTTGTCAACTTGTTTAGCTATACCTGTCTTTTCATTTGCAGTTAGAGAGGAAGAAGAAGAAGCATGGGACTTATTCAGCTTATTCAGAACATCGTGAGGAGTAAGGGCAAATTTACTCACCAATTTTATTTTATAATAATTTCTATGTAACAAAAGTTGCTATTGCAGATAATAAAGATGGTAATATTAGTTGTACAAATGCTCCACCACTCTGAACAATTTTTGTACATCTATTATGTAAATCCTTTTTATTGTTTTTTCATGTCTTGTGGCTAAAGCTCTAAGCAATAATTTATGTTTAGCCAATTTCTTTTTTAACTTAGAATCAATAGGAATAATACTGTTGAATATGTTTGAACAGATTTCACATTTACAACAGATCAGTTCAGGGGAAGAAAGCTGAAGAAAAAAACAGAGTATGTACAAGGAAAAAATTGAACCCTAGGATGATGAAGAATTCTGCGTTAAAGTGTGCTAGGTGTAGTGAGTGCTAGGCTTTAATGACATTCCTAGTATTCAGCACAAAACTGGCGCCCCTATGTGGATTTTATTTTTATCAAATATCTACCAAAATATGGTTACATCTGAGGAGTTCAAAAGAAGAATGGATTTATTTGAAACATATGAGCCACCTGGAGAGTTGCTGTTATATGACATCAAATCAGATATTTATTTTTGCAAACTGTTGGTCTAAGCACCACCCTATGCCATGAAAAACCACAAGATATGAATGAATGCTATCTGAGGCTTGAATTCAATTGTTGTTCATGTTGGCGCACCACATTCTCAAATCGATTTGCAAACCATCTTGCAAAATGATATACCCAAAATTCTCTGCAAAAACCACAGAATGGAGGTTGATTTAATATGCGAACAAAATTGGATCACAAGAGGTGGTACCTTTGAAGATGAACTGGTTGAATGGGTAAACTGAATGCCCCTTACTGGAAAGATTTAAGGTGATAATGAAAAGTTAGTATATTCAAATGGATTTTTTGTGTGACTGATAGTTTTCCGAAACAACAACTTTTGTGCCTCTAATGAAATTGACCTAATGACCAAAAAAAATCCCAGGGTTTCGGATTCTTATAAAAATGTGTAAAGTATAATATAATGTCAAGTATAAAAATGTATAAGATTGTCCAAGATCTTATGAATATTTGTAATAGTCCGTATAAACTACCTTACAGAATTTTGCCATGACCATCCCATACCATATACTTTATTATAATGATCTTATGCCATGCCTTATAGAATTTTATGACATGATGTTATATTATACTTTACTCAATTTTACAATATTCTTTTCACCCTAGTAACTAAATTGATAAATTTTATTTCACACAGGTATAACAACAAATAAAACAAATCTATGTAATCAACAATGAATAGACTAATTAGATCATATTGCACGAAATCTTGGCGTAAAGACAAATAGTGAACATCAACAACAAAAAGTAAAGCATTTAACAATAAAACAGAATTAACAGATTTTACAATGAATAAAATGAGGAATAGATCAAAAATTGCACAACTCACCCGTAAGTGCTAATAATAAATCATTAATAGCAAAAGTAAAGCATTAAGGGTCATTTATACTTGTCTTTTTTGATGGTCCGTTGTAAGCTACCCTTGGTCATTTTCTACAAAATTGCATTTATCCTTTCCAATCAAAAGTTGATTTTCAGGCTGTTGGTGATTGATTCCATTGAAAAAGGCAAGCATAAATGACCCTTTATGATAAAACAAACCACTACTTTAAAAAAGTGGCGATGATTGCATAGAAGTTTACAGTACACTCTGCTTTTGTAATTGAATGCGACGTCATTTTTCTTTGTGAGTGTTTTTTATATCCAAAAGCTGTCCTGCATTGTGCTCAGCTGAAGTTTACAAATGTTTCAACTCGTACAACTATTTTGGTGAACAAGAGTATAATTACCTCATCGTATATCTGTTCAGTAAACTTGACACTCGGTTTCATTTGTTTGCAGATGACATACTTATAAAGCAAAGTATCGTCAACGAAAATTTGTCTGAAAAAAAGTATGATTATACAGGTTGAATGGCTGATGCATGCTTGAAAAAACGTTTCCATGAGAATTGTGCAGTGTTCAAATTTGTTCCATGGTCCATACTTTGGTGTGGTGCACAGCATAATATTTTAAGAAAACACTAACTCGATTAATTTTGAGGATAGGGAGGAAATAACTCAGCTTTGAACTTCCTCATCATTCTGAATCTACCATATTACTCTAAATAAGCGCCTAAGATGCTACTGTTTCAGATTAGCCCTGTGGGAAGAGCGAAAATTTTCAAATCTGTATTCTATGTTCATATAAATTCCAAATGTTATTGTGCTTTGCATGCTAATAAATTTTACAATTCAGTTTCATTGTTGTCTTGTTTTCAGATGCATTGCATACCTTTTCTCTTCCTTGCTTGAAACAAGTTTTTTTGAAAGATCAAGTGATCCACAAACCTGGTAAGTCAGAAGAAACCTGCTAAACCAGCATATTAAGCAACCTTCTGATTAATTAATGCAGATTTTCAGTAACAAGTGTACATTAGAACCACGCATGTGCATGGGGGTATGTACCCCCGTAGGAATTTCCCTACATCCAGCAGAATTTTGTGAAACTTAAAATTTTAGCATCTAGGGCATTAGATTCATGCCAAAAGTGGTAAAAATTGGAAAATTTTCTGGCCCTTCATGCCATACTTATTCCAAAATTATTTACTATGTCCTTTCAGACCAAAAATCATGTGTACATAATCACATAAGATTGTTTTTCTCAGAATAAAGTCATCACTTTTGTTCGAAATTTAAAAAATGTTTTGAGACTTGAAAAGTATTGACATCAAAAGATGCGGCACATCAAAAAACGTGGCTTGCAGAACATTTTTTTTGCTCACCACCCTCCTCTATCCCCCACGCAAAAAAGTCCATGGACCCTACCCCTGGAAATTTCTTGCCATGCATGTCTGTTGTCAACCCATATATATGCTGAAATGTAGATTCATCAACCTCTGTCTCTTTTTACCATAGAGCAATATAAACATTATTTAATCATAAAACTTGCTTTCATCCTCCATTAGCATTTGCTTGAGCTCCAAACCCATCAATAACATCTGCTGCCACATCATGAAACATCGAATGACTTATTTGTGCTCCATTTTCAGCATTCTGGATGCATTCTTGGTGCTGCTTGTAAAATGCATCAATCAAATCTAAAAATGCATAAAGGTGAATTTATAAATAAAACATGGATTATAGTGCACCAAAAATGTTTTTACACTTGAGAATTTTGATGCCAGTAGGATCTAGATCTTCCAGCGGTCTTCGAGTTTGAGGAGTAGAATCCCTATATGTGCGTAAAATTCGATACTTGTATTTAGCCAGAAAGTCCCCATACATTTTGCAAACAATGGTTTTTATGAATTCCACACCATTATAACCTTTTTCTTTATAAATGTCATTGACAATTGATGACAAATTGAGGTTCTCGCTGGAAACATTTAACCATTCGAGCTGAATTATGAGATTGTGGGTAAAATGTGCTCTTAATTTCTAGAATTAGTATGAATTATTTGAGATTTCTTGCACTTAAGATTTTGGTTTCAAATTTTCTCAATGGTTTAATTTAATACTAAATTTCTAACTTTGTGAAATACATTCAAATAAAACCCATGTGCATTGTATATATACAGACTTATATTGGGATCGTTTTCTTCAACAAGATTAATTCAATAATGATTTTCTATTTCGTTCAATGCTATTTTTGATGGCTAGAAAGGAAAAATATAAATATAAAAATAGGAATATAATTTGATCGCAAATTCAAAACCTGGTGGAGTGAATTAGAATCCTAAGCTGAATCTTAATGATAAAAAATTCGAGATCTATAGCATTGTATCCCAAATAAACAGGACTCTTTTGGTCAAAATAAACAGTGTTTCATTAAAATAGTACTCATACTGCAATGGATCATTGAATTTTCGAAATAGACTTGTCTTGATTGGAAAGAGCATTTTCAACGCGTGTAACTTTGCCATGTAACATAACAAGTTCTTCGCCTACATCCTTGAGTAGGTGGTTAACTTTCAACTTTTCATTATGTCTCCAAAACTCAGAAAATTGGGTTTTAAATGCCTAAAACTGATGCAGATCGAAAGAAATACAAAAAACTAGTTTGTGATGGTTTTGCCAATAAATTTAAGCAAATTTATCAATTTTAGTGAGCAACCAAAAATTTATCTGTGCAATCAAAATTTTTCCTCAAGTTGCACATTGCAACCACCATTTTTTTCTCAAATGGGTTGTTTTGAGGAAAAAGATTTCGAAATGAGGAAAAAAGTTTTGGGTATGGTTCTCATTGAGGAAAAATTTTTGAGGAATTCAAAACTGAAAAGATGCGTTTTGATGGACTTAAAAGGGTCAAAATCTTCCGGCCCCTCCGGCCAGTCATGGGTATTATCTTGACTATTTTCTATCAGGCTGGCTGTTAGCATATCTACTTCGACTTACTAATTAATGCTCAACAGTTTCCATCAATCAAGTTAGTTAGCTCGTTTCCTTTCCTAATTGTTACAGTTCATTATGTCGCCCAAATGTGAGATTTTTCATCAATTCTCTCAATTTTTCTCTCGATGCTTGGATTTTTTTTTAACGTTTGCAACCTGAACTTCTGCATTTGTTGAAGATTGAAATTGAAGGCATCATTCTAGACTGCAATTTTAGAACTTCTGTTCCTAAATATCTGTTGGAGAGATTTATTTTGCAGCATTTTAGAATATATAACCCAAAAATTTTTCTGGTGCTTCGGGCCAGAATGGGGAATTAATTACAGTTAATCAGTTTGATTTTAATTTATTTCTCAACGTTGTGAAGGTTCATTTTCCAGCGTTTTAGAAAGTGAAAATCCAAAAAATTTTAGGCTCTCTGCACCGAACCAAGAGCTAAATAAAATTAGATGATCAGAACCACTGAAATGTCAATTAGATCGGATATATTCCTGAGAACTCTATCGTTAACATGCTTCACCTGCTCCTGTAGAACACCAATATATCCTTCATGAGCTCATTTTTAACTAACATAACCAGAATTTTCTCAATTTTTCCCAATTTTTGCAGGTTTCTGACTCCAAATACAACAAAATGCTTGGGTATGCTCCTCTAATGCATAAAAAAGCATCTGTAGCAACATTATATGCGTTTTAAAAATTAGGAAAATTTGTGGCAAATGAAGAAAAAAAGTTTGGGTCCGGTTCTCATGTGGAAAAAATCTTGGAGAAAAAAAACGGTAATTGCAACCTGGCCTGTGAAAAAAAACCATGCCGATCAGTATTTTTTTTGTGTGCCAAAACATGGTTTTTGGCACAAAAAAATTTGGAATGGCACAAAAAATTTTGAGCATTTGTGCCAATTGGAACAAGTTTTTTGGCTGGTCAAACATTAAATTTCCTTGATTTTTAGACGTTTTAGGTGCTTAAATGCAAAAAAATTTTCAGTGCTTTGCAGCGAATCAATGAATGTAATATTTCCCATTCCTATATTTGACCTGAATGCAAATGGTCTCTTTTTGAACAGCATATTAGTATGGTTGCAGCAAACTTTATAGGCTGTCAAGACTGATGAGTGAAAAAAAGAATTCTGAATATTCTCTCTTCATTCAGTCAGATTCGGATTTAAAACTGAAATTCTTACTTTTTGTCTTTGATTGATTCAAATAGAAAAATCGATATCATTGATAATGGTACAATGTTTCGATTGAAAATTAACACTATTTTCGACTTTATTTTCTCTATTTTTCACATGGTTGTTAAATAAACATAGATATTTGTTTGTACTTTGAAGTCGGAAATTGAATCAGTTTGAATTCCCTGAACAATTCTAGAGCTATTTAAATTGTCTCAGAATTCCATTTCTTTTTGGCATTTCGTGAACTATTTTGTTGCACAGTTTTTTCTTTTCTCACTGGCATGGTCAGCTGAAAAATAGGTTGGGCAATGGGCACGATTTTTACAAAAAATTAATGCGTTAAACGTTAACTTTTTATCAAACTTTTGGCCTAAAACTTTTCTGCAGTTTTCAGTATGTCTCTAGTAAAAAATAATAATTTTTTTACCCCTTGTGCCAATTGGCACAAATCTCCGTGCACAAAAAAATGCTGGCCGATGTATATGCATAAAAAACCCGAGAATATTCAAAAGTCGTACTACAGTAAACGCAGTATGACCTCATAATTGCTACTAGAGGAGCCAAATATACATGTGCATCAGTCATTGGTGCAACTTAAAAAATTCGAATTGTTTCAATTCAGAAAAATGATCATTTTTTGCATCTGAAGTAACTTCAAACTTGTTAATGACAACTCAAAACTTTCAATTCGAATCTACTTAAAAATCAGTAATTATTCAACTAATTCAATTATTTTGAGTTACCCCAACACACTTGCCATACTTGAGTGAACCCAGGAACTTTTTTTACAGTGCATGATACGGTTAATGAAACATGTAACGTTACTCTTTTGCACAACATTATAGCATTGTAATGTATATCATTACCAGTATAACATCTTATGTTATACAGGAAATCATAAGATCTATATCGACCTTATGATAATGTACAAGGATCCTATGCTATACAGGTAATCATAAGATCTATGATCTTATGACCATCTTATCATATACCCTGTACCATTTTATTTCTTACCACAAAAAATATCCTGAAATTTACTGATAGCAAGCAGAGAATTAAAAAATGTGCTACAGCCTTTTCCATAATGACGTCTTTCATTAATTAGATACTTGTTTTCTGTGTGTAGAAAACTACCTGAAGCGATCTATATAGACGTCACTTTTTCATAGAATAATTTTTTCTACCATTAACAGTTTTTAAAAGTATTTATCAACCTTTACAAAGCCCATCCTATAAAATAATGCACACAAATTTTTTATCAAAAAAAAAATTATTGGTCTATATAAACCATATTTGCTACCATCGTCCGCATAAGATTGGCGTATCCTTATATAAGCTTATGTTATACCTAATGCACTATGAGACCTTATACACTACCCTATACTTGCTTATAAGTACTCGAAATCCTGGGATGTAAAGAAAGTCCATGTTGTTTCTTCACGTTACCTCTTCATTTTCTCACCAAAACTCAGAGAATTAGGTTCTAAAAGTCTGAAACTGACAAATATCCCAGAGCATAATGACTATGAAATTACGAATTATATGATAAATCCACTCAAGGAGCCTCTATGATAGCAAACATAAACTTTTCCATCCAAGCCTAGCACCAGGAATTTTTTTTCGTGTCATCATTCAGATTTTCTGTTCAAAAATCATCAGTTCTAGAAATTTATTATTTAAAAAATATTTATTTCAAAATTCAATATTGAACTTTTATAAATTTCGCAGAAGGAGTAAGGAAACTATAAATTTTTAAAGAACTCTTTTAGGAAAGTGCTGAATTTTTTTTTGATTAGGAAACAATCTCTCATTTTTGCCCTTCTATGAAAAAATTCTCGATTTTGCCCTTTTTGACCTTTTCCTGGAAATTTTTAGGATTAATCAAAATTTTGAGCTATTTTTCGACTGTGTTGGGACCCTTCCCCAATATCTTGGGGAAAAATTACATTATTTTCAACCATCTTGGGACCCCCAGGCTTTTGATGAGAATCAGTACCACCATCTCTTAACTTTGAACTGTAGATTCCCCCAACTGACAGGACGTCTTACAGGCAATTATGGAAAAAATGTGGATTTTCACTAAATAACCAAATAAAATATTGAAGAATACCAATTGAGGCATGAGATAATGCATTGAAATAATGAAAACTATGGTAATTTTAATTTAATTTTAGTTAATCCTGAATAATTAAAAATTATGGTGCTCCTGTCCCTGGTTCTGTTTTAGTTGCTTTGGCTCAACCAGAGCTAGCTGTTTTTTGAGTTAATTTTCACATTAGATTTAATATTTTAAGCTGAACAAGTTTACTTCTAAAACCTGACGTTACATGAATTTTTCCGTAAAGGGAATCATCCGTGTATAAAAAACTATCAACATGGAAGGAAAGAAAAGCCAAAATCGAATCGATGAGTTGCTCTCTAGAAGAAATGGTAATTTTTAAATATTTTGTTGTTGGTGTTTTCTTTTGTGAACAGACATATTTCTAAATATTTCTTGGTACTCAGCACTTTTTTGTGAACAGACATTTTTTCTGATTGCCGCAAGGGCTCCAAAAATTTGTGCCGATGGCACAAAAATTTTTTTTGCCAAAAACATACTGAAAGCTGAAAAAAGAGTTTTGGGCCAAAAATTTAATAAAAGTGTGATTTCAATTCTATTTACAACACAGTATACATATAAAAATCGTGTCCAAACTTTTTTTCATCTATTTATGCCAGTGAGATAAGGAAAATTGAACAATAAAAGAGTAAATGATGCTCAATGGAACTGAATGCTGAGGGATTTCACATAACCTCTCGAGATCTTTTTGGAAGTCAATATGGTTTTTGATTTCTGGTTGTTGTTTTTTGTGAACCCATTGCCATGCCATCGGAAGAACGCTGCACTATAGTCACAGAGACCTGGGTTCGAATCCCGGTCGAACATTATTTTTCGAACAGTGTTTGGTGATAGTTATGATGGCAAAATGTTTACCCATTACGTGTCATTGGGAAAAATGTTTAAAAAAATAAATTGAGAATATAAGTTCAGTAATTCAGGTGTTGAAAATTTGAAAAATCAGAAATTCAATGAGAAAATTAAATAAAACTAACAGAAATTCCAGGAAGCCCGGAAGACAGTTAATGTTTTTGTCACCATCAACATGATCATTGCTGTCGACACCATCCTAGCCATTGATGTTTTCTTTGGTGATACTGTTGCCCTATACCATTCCCCCCCCCCCATTGCAATCATAGTAACCCACAAAATCCACAATAAGGTGTATAGGATTTTCAAACAGAAGAGAAAACAGAATAGCAGAACTAATAAAGTGAACAAACAGTAAATATCACAAATGAATTTCAAATTCAATAGTTCACTCTATTCTAAATAATCGGGCACCTGTCATTTTTTGACACCATATATTACTGTAGCTCTGTTTATAAATTTCAGTCAGAAGAAAGAGAATACTGATTAACCATCAATGTTAACACCATTGTTGATTTCAACTACGCCACTGTTGAGTTTTTTACCTACCAATTCAGCTGCACCATCCGATGATCTCTTGATGCTAACTTATTACATGCACCAGTGCGGCTTATCAGGGATACTGTTATTGCTTGTGTTATTCTTCTTGCCAATGGATATATTGCTTACATATTTGCTGCAATATAAAGTTGAGCTCATCAGAAAATCATTTCATCCTGCAAGAGCAAACTAATTACAACTGGAAGCTAATCTACTTAAACTTACTCACATAAGCATTAAAAAGTGAAAAACTCTTTTAAAATAAGAAAAAGAGAAAGATCAACTGGATTTTCATGAATGGAGGCAGGTTGCAATTAATTATATTTCCAGTCAAAACGCAAAACCATTACATAAACATTTTCTTGAATGAAGGAATTCTAGCTATAGATCTCCTGGACACTCTCTTATTGAGTTCAGCCAAGTGTATCTACTTGATGACTTTTTAAAGATAAAAACTGGAATGGAGCTAATTGCAGCAAATAGATTGAAAATACAGATCAAAGTTGCTATATGTCTCACTATAAAGCTTGCAGATAAAAAAGAGACCATACTGGTCTATGTACAATATGATTGTACTGCTGATCTCATATTAGGCACTAATTTTTTGACTGACACAATCAACCCACTCTCTTATGGGAAAACCAGTCTTCCTCTTTGAGAAAGCCTGAGCTCGCTTCCCTCATATTACCTTTCCTCCTTATTTAGCTTTTTAATTCAAAATTTAAAATAAGTAAATAGGTTCAAAATTGACCGATGTACATTGTTTCAGAGATAAGCAATGCTGGGTTGGTTTTCACAACGAGCAGAATGATGTACCATCCCAGTTAGATGGAATCACTCCGTGTTTCATCATACTGGTTGATGCCAAGGAAACTCCCGATTTATTTGACACTGGATGTCCATGGACTACTATTAGTCAATGTCTTCACAAGGCTTTGATTAAGGAGAGTCAGAAGGCGGCTATGGCATTCCAGCAGCATCAAGACTTTAATCCATTGAGGAGTGTTAATAGCAAGGCTGTTCATGCTATCCTCTCGGGACCGTATGTAATCATGTTGCCTGGAACTCACCAGCCAAACACAAGGATTGATGTACATCTCCATGTGTGTAAGACTACGTCTCCTTTCAGGGCACCAGTAGATCTGATTCTTGGACTGGACTTTCTTGAACAGTTCAAGCACATCACGTTTGATTACCAACGAAAGGTCTGTGGGTTGAATAGGGTAGAACTGCCACTTCTACTGACAGCAGCTGAAATTGATCAGATCCAACTCTGGTGGGAGAACTCATGTTCACTATCAAGGGCCTCCTATAGGTTGGGGTCTCGATCATGATCAAGGACTTTGTCCATCTCTCCATCACCCTCACGGGCATCCCCAGTTGCCCCAACACATGGGTTGACCAGAGGAATCCCGAACCTCTTCCAGGCATGCAAGCTGTCATTTAATGGCCATGCTAGGGTCAAGTTTCCCTGGACCTTCCTGGAAACTCTCCAGTCACACTAGAGAAAGGCTGGTTCCATGAGCCTAGTGATTCAGATGCTCCTGCATCACCTGTGTTGGAAGTGCCACCATTTTCCGACAAGGAAATTGAATCACTAGGAGCTACTCAGAGCCCAGGGGAGCGATCAGATCATGTACTTACTGTACAGGTTCACCCTGCTTCATGGGACAGCTGGGAAACATCTGTTGATTACGCTCTGGTAGGTCTACTTCATGGCACCAGTATGCCGATTCCAAAGCGAACCCATATGCGGGAGCCAAGCTTTGGTGATCTGATCCAGGTCATGTGGGGTCTGCCTTCTACCTGACTGAAATAAGGACCCTTCATATCAGGGTTCTCCTGAATAACAGGGTGGAACCCAAGGCTCTGATGGACACAGGAGCCGTCTTCTCGCTCCTAGATCATAAGCTGGCAGTCCAACTACCCAACTTTGTGCTCACACAGACTAGGGCTCGCCCCAGAGTAGCTAATGGGTCTCTGATCCTACTACTAGGTGCTGCCTATGTCACGGTGACAGTGGGTGATGTCTTTGAATGGATTCAGGTCCAAATACAGGAGAATTGTTCAGCTGAACTAGTCCTTGGAACAAACTTCCTGGGAGGGTTCAATTCTGTTAGCTTGAACTGAGAGAAATCCTTTCTCCAGTTCAAGAACTGCAAGGTCCTGTGTGATGGTCTCATTCACAATCCTCCTTCCACAGGTGGTACTCTGCCCTTGCAGGAGTTCATTGCCCTTGAGCCCCACCCACTGACACAATTTACAGCACCTGTACCATCACTATATACAAATGTATCAGAGGTAGCTTTTTTCCCTAACCCCTTTCAGGTCACATACACTGACCTCTATGCTATTGATGAGGACACAGATTCCACTGACCTCATGCACCATGAGATCAGCATGGGGGATGCCCCACCAGTCCACAGATTTCTATGCAGCACCCCACCTAAGGAAAAGGACCTCATCATGCAGGAAGTCAGGGCCCTCCAGGAAAAAGGTATTATTCAGCCTGACACATCACAGTGGGCTATGAATACCATCCTGGTATGCAAGAAAAATGGGTCCCACTCCATGTGTATTGACTTTCCTGGACTCAACAAGGTCACGAAAAAGGATGTCTACCCTCTCCCAGGTATAGATGACATCCTCGACACACTTAAGGGTATGAAGTACTTGATACCCTTGATCAGGCTAACACCTACTGGTCAATACCTATTGATGAGGCAGACAAGGAAAAGACTGCCTTTAATACGCCTATTGGACTGGATGTGTTGTCACAAGTTTGTCTCAGTGGAATTAAGCTCAGACTGAGCATGTGCAAGTTTTCACACTCTGAGGTGAAATATGTAGGCTATCCAATCTCACAGAGTCGTCTGGAATCGGATAAAGTCAAACTGGCTGCCATCCAGAATGTACCCCTTCCACAGAACCCCAAAGACATTAAGTCCTTCCTTGGCCCCTGTCTTATTACAGGTGTTTCATATCTGGTTGCACCCTACTCAGCAAGCCGCTGACCAAACTCTTACTGAAGGAAATTACTTTCCTGTGGTCAAAACCTCAGCAAGCAGCATTCAATGCACTCCGACGATTGCTGATGAACCCTCCTATTCTGCGCCATTCGGACTTTACGAAATCCTTCATCCTTCAAATGGATGCAAGTATTTCAGGAATAGGAACCTTTCTAAGCAAGTTAGACAATGATGGACACGACCATCCTGTTGCATACGCCAGCTGAGGGTTAACAGCATCTGAGAAAAACTACTCTATCACAGAGTTGGAGACTCTTGCTGTTGTCCATTTCATCAAGCACTTTCGACCATAACTCTTTGAACATGAGGTGGTTGTACATACTGACCATACTGCTGTCAAGGCAGTATTGGAGAAATTTAACCCTTCTGCCAGGGTAGCTCGGTGGGGACTTGTGCTCGCTGAATTCAAACTGACAATTCCACTGCCAAAAGGTTGGTCTAACAGCAATGCTGATGCATTATTGCGACTAGGGGATCCTAATTCTCTCATCAGTCAGAGTATTGATGATACTCCTCTTTACAGGCCTGAGGGACAAGTGATGATGATCACCCATGGTGCTCAGTGCCTGGCGAGATCATCTGAATTGATCAGTGATGGTGCCCAGCACCTGGCCAGATCAGAGCCTTATGCTGAGATATCAACAAGTGTGCAGGACTGGGACCTTCCTGCAGCTCAATTTGAGGATCGAGATATAGCCTCCATTCTTAGATCACTAAAACCATATGGTGATAAGAATGATGTTGATGGCTACCAGTTGTTGGATAACATCCTTCAAGAAGTGGACAGGCGAGTCCAACAAAATTGTCATACCCAGATCCATAGTTTGGTTACTACCATTATCAAGGCCCATCATAATGACATTTTAGCTGGACACTTTGGTGCGGAACATACCCTGCGGCTAATAGTCCGCTAGCCTTCCCATAGTGGGGACGTCAAGTCCTTTTGTCAGCAGTGTGATCTTTTCCAACGGAATAAACCCACTAGACAAAAGACACAAGTAGCCCTGAAACCTATCACCATTATGGGTCTGTTTCACAAGGTAGGTGTTGACTCTATGAAACCAATGCCCACTAGTGAGGCTGACAACCATTTTATTGTAGTCTTCATCAACTACTTAACAAAATGAGTTGAAGCTTTCGCTACTCCGGATTTCACTGCCTTTTTGTCACACAAATTGTCTGCCAGCATGGGGCACCGTAGATTCGTCAGTCTGATTGTGGCGCTGATTTCACATCAAAACTGATGGCCCAAATCACTGCCATCTGTTCAACTAAGGAAATCCACTCCAGCCCTTATCAACTGATGACAAACAGTGAAGTGGAAAGGGTTAATCAAATGTTAGCTACATGGCTACGTATGTATGTCCATCAAGGTCATACTGATTGGGATGACCTGCCATACTCTGTGTTTTCCATTTACATTAGAATGAATGAGTCAACAGGATATTCCCCCTTTGAACTCATGTATGGTTGCATGCCCATGCTACCTGTTGATGCCATGCTCTCATTCAACCCCCTGGGGCATATCATTGACACATCCACATATGATATAGAGGTCGAACAGCATTTCACGAATGCCTTGACCTTAATCCAAAGTCCCATTGAGAAATCACAGGAGGTTTATGCTTGATCTTACAATCCCATGGCACGAGATGTCTCATACAAAGTTGGGCATCAGTGCTCAGGTTGTGCACTGCCAGCAGATGTGGTCTTACACCTAAACTGCTGCCTATTTATGATGGACCCTATTTTGTAATGAACGTGGCATATCCCAATGTCACCATTCATCTTGAGATAGATCAAGAAGATACTGTGCATGTCAATCAGCTTAGATGCTATGTGTCACCTGATCCACCAAGTGAAGTAGAGGAGATACCTTCCACTTCACAGTCGTTGATTCCATCAACAAGTCAAGATTTTACACAAGATCTCGTGGATGCAGAGGTCTCTGACCTTGATGCAGAGATCTCTGACCCGTAATCAAGAAGCTCTTCTCTTCTTTTGTTGCCATCTTACAGAGATGGATGTCCTTTTTCCAAAGACCACCATGCCCCTCACAGAATACACACTCTAGTTCCAGGCTGGATGATTAGTGTAAAGAAGAGAATGAGCAGTGATCAAAACATCTAAATTAGGGTATGGCCCCCATACCAAAGGCAATAGTATGATGGCAGTTCCAGAAATGTTTTTTCTTTCAACATTTTTGGTTCTGGGATTTTTGTAATGGCTTCGGTTTTCTGTGGTCTGGGGCTGTATGTTCTTAGTTGATAACATGTCCCAAATAACGAACTGATGACTGAGAGAATTTTCATTTTACGAATTTTAATTTGAGATTGATGTCACTCATATATTCAAAAACTTCATCCAGATGAGACAGCATCTCATCATGGGTTTTTGTGAAGATGATCAGATCGTCCAAATAGACAAGACATGTTTTCCATTGCAAGTCCAAAAGGAGAACATCCATTAAATGTTAGAACATGGGGGAGGCATTGGAAAGTCTGAAAGGTAGGTAGTTGAAATGACACCATCCCAATGGACAGTTAAATGGTGTTTTTTCTTGATCATTTTCTGATATTGGAATCCTCTAATAGGCATTAGCCTGATCCAGCGTGGTGAAAAAACGCTTACCACACAATGCATCAAATATGTTGTCATGGGTCAGTGGGTGTGTGTCCTTTTTAGTGGCACTATTCAAGCCTCTGAAATCGATGCACATTTGATAACCACCATTTTTTTGCGAACTATGACAGGGTTTGTGCACCATGACGACTGGCTGGTACTGATTATGCCTTGTTTTTCTAGCTGTTTGACTTCTACAGCTATTAATGTTTTTTCTTTTGGTGCAGTGCAGAACATCAGTCGTTTTACTGGTTTGTTTTCTTCTGTGATGATTGTATGTTCAACTAAAGATGTGCATCCAGTGTCCATTTTGCTTTTTGCATACAAATTAGGATATTTGCTTATGATTTGTAATAATGACTGTTTTTCTTTTTCATTTAGGCTTGTGGCTGACGAGTCAATGTTTTGCTTCAACCATTCCATGAACTGACCATTAGTCATCTTATTGGATGACTTTTCATTGCTGGTAAGAAAGGTATTTATTTCTTCATTTGGTAGCAAACACCTTACTGTACCCATGCAAGTATTTGGGTAAAATACTACTTCAGTTTTAAGGGATTTCATGGGAGACATTCCAGTTTGACCAGCAAGATTTGGTGAAATGGTTCCAGCAGAGAAATTGTCATGTTTCTGTGCCATGTGATCATTGGGAGTGAACTGAAAAATAGGTACTTGATTATTTTTGTATTCTTCTGCAACTGGGACTAAAAATTCTGTTACACTTCGTGATTGTAGCACTATTTGTTCATTTAGGTAGATACTTTCGGGCTTTTTCAATGGATCGTAGTGCACTCCAGAACAAAGAATTATTTCAACACTTAGTCTGACATGAGCTTTTTCATTGTTGATTGCCCAATCCTTGGAATGAAACAAAAAATTTGAGCTGAGCAACAGGTCAGCTCAGCAGTTTTTTTGGACACAAGCCAACAATGTTTCTGTGATGCGGCCAATCTGCAGGGTCACCATTGTTAGCAGCGATGGGCACTACATTAGTTGGCTTGATGATAACATCATTGAGTTGATCAACAACTGATTTGTCCATTAATGTATATGTAACACCACATTCTACCATAGCATTTGCTAGGACTTGTTTATTTATCAAAACATGGATATGCAGTGTTCTTTCATGAGTATTTGTGATGGTGTTTACATACTGGAACTTTGGGGCTGTGGGAGCAAGCTTCTGTGGCACAGACAGGTTAGGATGTGGAGCTTGACTGAGTTTTCGGCTAACTAACTCCAAGAGTGGTTCTCCCATGGTTGGAAGATCAGGTTGCCTGATTTGTGTTTGTGGAATTGATATATGTCTGTTTTGCCTTGGCAATTTGTAATCTGAGTTACGAACTTTGGGCTTACAGTAGCCTTTTGGCCAGTACGACAAAGCTGCTTTGAACTGAGCATAAGTGACTGGTGGTGTTGAAGAATTTGATATGTTTTCAAATTTTGTCAGGGCATCGCCCCTCAAATGTAACTCCAAATATACAATTTTTATTGCATCATCATTTTGCTTGATGCCTTTCAACAGCATTTGTTTTTCAAGTTTTTTGATCCACTCATCAGTATGCTCTGATGGTGAGCTGCAAAAATATGAAAATCCAGCTTTTTGCCCATAACAGAGCACCGAGGTCTGGGGGGGTTGGGCCAATTTTTTGGGCGGTGGTCAGTAATTCCCAAATTTTTGGGGGTAGAGGTCTCTGCAGGGAAAAAAATTTGATTTTTTCAAAAATCTGAAACATGATTCAAAAAATAGTAATGTTTGTCTAAAGAATGATTAAAAATGTATATATGGTGTTAAGCATCGAAAAAATGACGTTTTTGACCATTTTTTGTTCAAACATTGACATTTTACACCAAAAAAATTGTCAAGGGGTGTAAAAATTTGTATAATTTTTGTGTAAATTCTCGCCAAAATATATATTCTATTTATTCCTCATTTTCTCGTCACATGTACCATATTAGAAATCGATTAGTATTCTCTATTGTTTTCGAGAGTGTGGGTTCCTAGTTAAAAACCAGACTATTTTTCAAGTACCTTGTTTTTGTTGCACATTTTCACACTCAAAATTTACTCAGCAGGAAACGAAAAGGTTGACACATTCTAAAACAAAAAAACACTTTTCCTCAAAATACAAAAATGGGTTCATATGTTTTGAACCCTCCAACAATTTGGAAAATAATTCAGGTAGCAGGTGCTACTGTACTCTAATGCACAGCAGGGCTTCCAGAACCACACCCCAAGTACATGGATCTTGACTCGAAAATTGGAGAAGATTCAGTCTTTGGTTTTTTTATGCCATTATGCTTGTTGCTTGGGTGGTTCTTTCTTCATGTGACTTTGCTCACTCGCACCTTACAGTCCATGAGGTTTTGAAACAATTCGCGTTTTGGTTTGGGGCAATTGTGTTGCCCATACAGTTTACGGGATTCAGGCTTGGAAACCAGCCGTATCCCTGCTTATCAAATTGTCATCCATTACCCGAAAACGACCGCTATTTTCAATTAATTTGTGTCAACCTTTTAAGTCTAATTGCTACGCACCACCCTTGCACATCTTTATCATACCTTCCTATATATTGCCTTATCCACCCTATTTACTGTAAGTTATCAAATAAATTACAAAAACCCTAGTTTTAGTTTTTTGCTACCTAAATCTCTAATAATTTGGGAAAACTCAAGAAAGGCCGTGACAAATTGGCATTTTCAGTATTTTTCCCACCAAAACTATGGGGGTTCATAGGGCTACTATATGGCTAGCCATAGGATTGGAAAATCCTGGGTGGCCATCACCTAATGGCTAGCTATATGGTCGACATTTTCTGGGGGGGAGGGGGTTCCCATAGCACTTCCCCCCCCAATTAAATGTATGGAAGGAAAACTGATAGCATTACTGCTGGCAGTAGAACTAGCTGAACTATTTGCACTTTGCCAAAATTGAAAAGCTAGCAGGATCTATCATTGTTTTTCTTGATCTGTACCTACGTGCACTATCTTTGCTTGCTTTTGTATATGCAAAAATTCTTTGCTCGAGGTTTCTTTTTGTTCGTCCAGATTTTAATACAATGCAACATAGTGACACAACATCAGAAAAAAAAACTGAAAAGTATCAATATGGGCAAGAAAGAAAAATTTGGATCAGGCTTTTTTTTGAAAATCCCCCTAACATTAGGTCACAAAAAATTATGTGGCCTCAATTGTACTGAAAATGACGTCAGATACCATAAGATAAAGTGTGATGGTGTTTCCCAAAATCAATTTCTTCTTTTGGATTGAAAACTATAGTATTTATTTGATTATATACAATAAATGTTGCCTAATGAAGGAATAGGCTAGGTCGATTAAACAATATGCAATGAGAAACGAAAATCAGAAAACAACAAACAACAATTTGCACAAAAACCTGCACTGGGATGGCTGCCAAAATTATGGCAAAACTGTGGTAAGATTCTGAACATTGTTGCAGAATGGCTGCTCCAAACTGCTCTGGGAAGAGTAGTGACTGAGTTTCAGCTGTTACAAGTCACTGAACTGATAAATGAGTACTGCACAACTGAAAAACCTGGAGACAGACCAAGCTGCCTCTTCAAAATAAACACTCAGCATCTCCAAAGCAATTCGACAGCACAATGTCTCCAGTCAGCCTGGTACACCACAATGCAATAATGCAAAAACGATTATGATCAAAAATTAATATGCCAGCCCATCACAGCCCGGCATCTTCTCAATACAAAATGTTTTGCCAAGAATGAAAAATCCCACTGTCAAACATTGACAGCCAATGTCTATGCAAAAAACAACACCATCCATTTTTTTGGACCAAAATATTGTGACACCAACGGTTTTGTTTGTGTCACAATATTTTGGTTACTTTAGCAACAAAGGACTCTAGTAAATACAAAAGGATAATAGAGGACCAAAGGTCACAGGAATTGACTCTCTGACACCTGGTCAAATATTGTTAACCATTGACACACTTTGAGCAAACTCCATCTATCTAGCTGCTGCTAGCTAAATTTAGAAAATTTCTGTAAAATTGGCGAATTTTCAAAAATGTAAGGAAAATTATTTTCCCTAGAGATTTGATTTTCTTTAAAGTTCCCATCTACTCTAGACCATGTTATTGTTAAAACTTTTGACAAATGTGACCCAGGTTGAATAAATTTCGGGGAATGACCAACAAATATTGGATTGAACCTGTCATCAGAAGAGTAAGAAAAATTAAAACCATTCAGTTTAATTTATAGCCAGTTTCAGTGATGGTATCAATTTTGTAACTGAGATTTGTGTCATATTATTATGATTCTGGCTATGCTCTTCTGTGTCTCTGACCTTGTATAGTAAAATCCCTAATCAGTGCAGTAAATTCACTGGTCCTTCAACCATCTTCTTTTGAACTGTTTTCAAATTCACTGATTTAATTTTTCGATCTTCCACTTTTAGAACTCATAAATTGTCACTTTCTGCAACTGGTATTTATGGCAGATAATTGTCTGAGTGTTCAAACATGACTCAGTTTTCTAGATTGGTTAGATGTCCCAATCATGGTCAAAGGTTTTGAAATACCAAAAATTGTCACATAGAAATTCTACAGCAGCTTAGGCACAACTTGCTTTGCAGTGTCACCAATGAAGGTCGATCGTTTAGGAATTGCATCAGTGAAAAAGTGAAAAGAAACAATGAATCTATTTCTAGTACTTTAATGTAAGGTCAGAAACATGACTCAGTCAAGGAACAACATTGTGGAAGAAACAAAATGGTGAGGGAAACATAATTTTTGAGACACCCCTCAAGATCCCAGGATTACAATAGTATATGCTGTGTTATCTCAATACAACTGATTTACCAGGCTAAAATTATTTTTTATCCTTGACATGGTAGTAACATATACAAATCTGCTTCATGAAATTTGACTCCCATCTGGGAAGTCAATGTTGAAAGGACTCATTATCCAGCAATCTAGAACATTATAATTGGAAAAAAAATTTTGCAGTACTAGGCACAGGAATCAGTGACATTAGAATGAATCATAAAACGTCCACTGATCTTTGTTTTGTAATCTATTACTTTGTTCTTTAGATTATTTGAGAAAAATCTTTGATGGTGTATTGTAAACACTATTTGGTATACGACACTAAAAATTCTCAGCCAAAAATCACACAAATATGTCAGACCACTTTGCAAAGTGATTGAATTGGGTGGATTTTTGTGCTTTGCTGCATCCTGAAGTATCAAAATACCCTGTTGCTTTCCTAATATTTGATCAAAGGTTGTTTGCAATTGGTGTATAACATTATGATTCTCCATTTCTTGGCCTTACAATCGCATAAAAAATTCTTAATGATGTGTGAAGATGATTCATTGCAATAAATGTGAGGAATGTAGCAGATGGTATTTACATATGTTGTCTTTGAAATGCCCCATCAGTGGCAGATCAGATATGAAGAAATTGGTTGGTTCCCTTTTTCCTGTTACAAAGATTCTTTCAAACCACTCATAAAAAATATAATTTTGTGAATAGGCATTTGAAAAATGCAACTGATTCCTAGATTCCTGATATTTTTATCATCCATGCAGGTAGTTTTATTGAATTGAATACTATTGGATGCAGTCTGGTAGGTACTTTCCCTATCGATTCACGCTTGATGGGATTTTATGCTAAGAACTCAGGAACTAATGGTTAATTAGAAAAGATTTTTGTTGGCGATAAATCACCTGCAATCAGGTGCTATAGTAAAGTGCTAAAAGTACTGAAAATTGTTCTCTGACACTGAGCCCTTGGGGGGGGGGGGCACAGTTCCCACATCTCAAAAACTTGTATCCTTTGCTGCTCAGAGAAGCACATAGCATATAGTGAAAACTTTCTCTGTGAATTCTGAAATGATACCAATATTCTATGAAGGCTCCAACATATGAAAATAATTGTGCTTGATAACAAAGGTCAGTCTACATGATTAAATTTATAAGTTCATTCTTGAGCATTTTTGCTACAGTTCAGCTTGACTCTCACAGGGGTGTAATGGGCAAAAATTGATGACCTACACCATGACCAAAAGTTTTCAGTATTTTCAGTATATCAACTTCTAATTGGAATAAGTTATATTTCATCATTAGCGATTGATTGCACTTCTGTCTTGTCTCCAAATGGGGTTTTAATGTGTTGTTATTTAACACTGACATATTGCAAGGCAAAATATCATAAGCAGTTTTTTTGAAGTTTGACACAAATATTGGTTAATGTCTTTTGTTAGAATTTCATTATTTACTCCTAGATTTCCCATAAGGACCAAGTGTTATTCTTGCCTGGATAGATTTCATTCAATACATAGGGCATAGTTTCCCATCATCTCCCCTTCACAAATGTCATGGGTCGTTGAATATAAATCTGGGAAATATATAATTGAAGGAAAACAAATGTTCAATTCATTAAATATTTTCAATTAGATGTGAATATCCAAATCTGAGGTCACTTTTAGCTTCTGATCAATGTGGTAGCAAAATAATGTGATGTGCAAATAAATATAACATATTTAAAATCTTAATAACCCCAATGGGATCTGATGTGCAGCCTGCTCAACTCACATTGGAAGCATGAGTTGATAATTTAAAGCTGAGGGTTGGACAATTAACGTTGGACATCAATGTTACTGAATGTACTTTTAGACAGACTAGCAGTCAATGGGTGCTGCACTAGATAAATTGTGGGGTACTTTGTATGAGGTGCAGTTTGAGGTCAGCACTAATAGGGCTTCCTTACCTATATTCCTGGTGAAACTTCGCAACATTCAGAGTAAATAAGAACTGAATCTTTGTGTAAGATTAAAAGATGGTACCAAGGTTCTAGTTATGTATCTGTAGTTAATTACACAGACAGTGGAAGATTGTTCCTGTATGGACAGAAGCAACAAAAAGACTAATGATAAAAGAATTCTAATTGCAGCACAAGGTGCTGTGAAAATTTATGTTTTTTGTCAATTTGTAGATTATTTTTTTTCTTTCAATCCAGCCATATAGAGTAGCTATGGGGTCAGGGTCACGCAATACCTCGAAATTTGATAGGTTCCACCAGACCACCCTCCCACTCAATCCTACCTCTTCTGACATGTACACATTCAACATATGATTTATATAGGAAAATGTAGTTCTATCAAACCTGGAGTAATATGATAATTCCACACATCAACAATGACCTTGCTGCTGCACATATTTAGAAAAAGTCACATTTGTCTTCTGCAATTTACCATCCACGCAAAATGCAAACTAAACAAATGACCCTACTTTAACAGAGTGCATCTGTTAATAGGGCATTTGACATGTTCTTCATTCATCTTTGAAGTCATTGTTGATGAAAAGTCATAAGCAAAATCCCAGCATATGGTCTATGATAATCCAAACACTAGAGATAGTACTTAAAGTTGGCCCAATGTTTTCAAAACCGATGTATTTTTAGGTTTTCTTAATTGTAATATTTTCTTGTTTTTGAATGTGATTGTTATTTTTGCATGAATGTTTTTGATTTTACTGAATGTTTTTAGCATGCATGAATGTTTTTGATTTTACTGTTGTTATTTTTGACCCTAATTGATGTGATATCACAAAATTTGAATGGCCATCAATTGGGTCTACAAATTGTATACCATTTATTATAAGCTAGACAGAACACTAAACAATATTTGATGTTGTAACAGATGGAGACATAATGGACTGAATTTTCTATTTTGATGGACCTTTATGTTATGAAGAGGGTGTGGTGCATAAAAGCATGGTGGGTTGAATTGGGCATGAGCCACATTTTGACATCTAATGTGATGTTCCAATTAATCACATGTAATGTTGAACCAATTTGAAGTTGGCCAGAAACCCTCTCATGGGGACTCTTTATATATATATATCCATCCAGCATTTTGCAACAAAAGGTTGGGCTGACCTAAAGAAGAAACAACAAAAATTATCCTGCAAAATTCAGCTAATACTAATGAAACTGTCTAAATTTCAACTGCGAAGACATATTTGAATATATTACTTAAAACGAAAACATTAAAAAAAATGATAATTAAGAGATTGAAAATGGCAGCGGCTAAAGAAGGGAATGTGTGAAATTTTCAAACAACAGGAATTCTCACTACCAAATCTGAATGTTTCACTCTGCCTGCATACATAGTGTTTTGCCTATGATTATGCTTTTTAGGAAGTATTGATATCTGGGTTTGGGATTAACGAGGTCCAGGCTGCTCATCACTCACCAGCATTCAAAATCTATCTTGGAAAAGTGTTTTTATTCAGGAGTACAAAAAAAATATGGGATGCCGAAACTGGCCAACAGGGCCATGAGTAGGTGAAAATAAAACAATCAACCAACCCATTAATAACTATGAAAAAACTGATGTGTAATACATTTGGGAAAACACAAAGGCTGGTCTGGAAAAATAAAGCTACTACTGATAGAGTATTACACTTTCTGCAATTCTGAAATAAGCTCTGCAAACTGGAAAAAAAGAAAATGATTAAAGTTGTGCAGTGAGGTAGACAAAATTAACACAAAATTGATGATTAGATACAAACAAATTTGCATGAAGATAATTTTCATATGAGAAAAAAATATGTGAAGAAAAACTTGACAATTAATTATTGTTTAATCAAACCTTGGTGTTGTTCAACGTCTTGTTGCCACCCATAATTGCTTCTGTCTTACCTATTAGTGGATTCAAATCTGCTGGACATTCCCTTATTGTTGCTGGATCAAGTTGGATTTCTGCAATGATTGAAATCTGGAATATACTGATTACTGTAGTTGTTGTTGGAATGACTGTTGTTACATGGATATGAGTAGGCATGGCTCAGACAACTTTCTGTGTTTTTCTGCAGGCATTCACTCCTGTTGCTGGAATGATTGGAATTGCAAATGAAGCTACTGTAGTTGGAACTTGATGATAATATGATGAATCTGAGAGGGAGTAATGTGGTCACAAATCTTGCTGGTTGCTGCTGTGACAATTTTTCTTACTTGGCCAGACATGTTTATTTGTGGGCATGCTGTTTATCTGGAGTCCATCCAAATCAAATTCCAGCAGCAATCGAGGCAATGCTTTCTTTCTGCAAAAAAAGGCCAATAAAATTTTTGTGAATTTTTTTACAAGTCGGTTCTCTTCCCAAATGTGGTTCAAACTAGTATTTTCGGAGTCCTCATGATGCCAGCTATCCAGATCAGGTGGAGAATCCAGCTGCTCGTCACATCCAGGAACTCATTTGCATAAAATCTGCACACATGTCACATTTTCCTTCTAATTACAGAAAAATCCTACCTACTCCAAGAATCGAACCTGGTCCACCAGCCTATCAACTTACTGCACTTACCACTACACAATTTCACCACAAAGGATCAACACTATATTCCTTTAAGACATTCAACATTATTTTAATGAACAACTTCATTTGGAAGAGCCTCTACAGTGCTGCGCCTTTCGGGTGCAGCTGCTGTACACTAAGCCTAAGCCTAAGGAAAATATTAAGGACAGTCTACTCACTAATCCAATTTTTCGGCCATTCTTCGAGCAACATCCATGGTTTAAACCATTGTCCAAACAATTGAATAACTACGTCGACCATAATTTCGTTCATTACCAGCTGAGCTGACCACAATTGACAGCTGGTCATCAATCAATCAACAGTACACATGTCAAATAAATACTGCTCCCTCCAACTGCATCATATAAACCTGCTCTCCAATTCCACACTTCATAACATGAGTCTCTCACTTTCAATTTACACTCCTACAAATCCACATTGTTTGCATCTTTGTTTTTTTATTATTTGCCGGCATGTTTTTATTAAATTACTATTTATAATGAAAGGGATACGATTACTGTATCTTATCATAACACCACTTTTTATATGGATTTTTCGCGCAAAATGTTCACCCAAATCGCCTCGATTTCTGCCCCCCTAGCTGCGGGCATCCATGGCCTGACCTAAAAACTATCCAAGCATCATTTTGAAACCCTTGGGGATGAATTTTACAAGTGGGTTCCCAGCCTTCGGCTGGGAACCCACTTGTAAAATTTAGCCAATTTTTGTGCTGACACAGTTGTTCATCATTGAATTATAATACTGTAAATGTTGTTGATACGTGGATAAAGCTCTCAAGTGTTTTGCTGGGGCAGGATCCTTCATCCACTATTCAAAAAAACTATTTCAACTCATGTCTTTATTGTTGAAATATGCAGCTGTTTTAGGCAATTTAGCTAAAGTCATTTGGGCCAGCCTTGGGTGGATTAGTTGGTGTTTTGACCACCTTGTTCAGCTTATTCAGGCAATTGATAACCTTGTAGTTGACAATTTTCATATTTTTGTTGAGTTTTTTGTAATTTACACTGGAAAACAGCATCAATTACAGAGTTAACAGAGTACTACAAGAAAATTCAACAGAATCTACCTTGTAGAACAATTTTACAATATTAACAGAATAAAAACCAAACCAAATTTTGAGTACATAAAATTTATACATAATAGAAATTATATGGTAATGAGTCTTTTACTACTTTTACTAGCTCAGTAAAAGAACATATAATGTGGTGAAGATTGCTGGGTAGCCTGTAAGGTATGCATAGAAGATGAGGGATGTATAACCAGAAGTTTGAATGAATTCAAAGACGATAAAGCATTCTCATCTTTGAGATTATCAATTTCCACTTTTGTTTAAATAGAACATGAGGTGCTGAAACACAGCTCACTAAGTTATTGTTATTTTCTTTAAAAGACAATTAGCTAAATCAGGTTTCTCTATCTTGAGGGAACTTGTTACAGTTTCAGGAATGTCCATTCACTCATCAATCATTCCATAACTCAGCCTTATTCCATCATCAATGATTTCATCCATTTCAGCAAAACCTAGTTTGTATCCACCAAAGCTTCACCTGAATCTGTTGGATCTGAAATCTGTCCAGCTCCTGACTCACTTTCACGCTCTGTAACCAAATCAAAATAATCACTTGGTTTGGTCGAGAGAACCTGGCTTGGATGGTAATTTGGCTGAGTTTTCATGAAGGGAGACTATGATGTATGATTGAGAACAATTTTCTTTGCCAAACTTGAAGCTGACGATTGTAAAGCTTTCAGCTGAAACTGACTTCCACCTGTAAAAAAAAGACACCACAATCAACCACTTGTGTGACAATAATAGCCCTTGGCTTCATTGAAATGATGAGCAAGCTGTCTATGCTGTCCATCATGTAAATAGGCAATGCCAACAGATTTGGTTTTATATGAAGACAGTCAGATGAATCCGAATATCATGGTACTGCTGGCAAGGAGACAAAACCTTTAAAAAATTTATGATTTGCTGATTTTCAAGAGAATTGAAGAATGACTTTTTTAGGGGTTTTCTGAACTACTTCTTGTTTGACTCTTGAAACGTCATAAAAAATGCATAATATTATTTTCTGAAATACAAACCGAAAATTTTGCATGGCTGTTTGACGCCATTTCTATTGCCCAACACCATGTAGTGGGTGGAATCATTGAGTTCGACAATTTGACATTTGGATGTCCAAGCATATCCAGTCATGAAAACCATGTGGCATTTCCTTGTCTGCCAATAAAGCAGCCACCCTTTTTAAGCAACTTATATCTTTTGCAACTATTGCAATGAACATGATGACTGTAATCTGTGTATTTAATGGAATTGATTCATGTATCATAATACACATCCACATCATGGGACAGGGCACATCGAACTAAAAACCCAAACATTGATATTTCCTAGCATGGTCACTTGACTGACAAAATTATTTGGAAAAATAACCAAATAGACATGCCTGTAATCATCTAAATCCAAAGAAACAGACAAATGTTCATGAAGTTGTCTGGTGCCCCAGTTGCTGACTCCCATACAACATGTGGTCATGCTCCACAAAGTGGCATTTCATTACTCATTAAGATTTTAGTTTAATTTTTGGAAAAATTACAGGAAATGATCAACATTCAACAAAATTATATGGCACCATACCCCTGACTCCTGCCGAGCATCAAGGTCTTGCATCACAAGCTGTCACAGTCAGCACTGATTTCATGATTCAAGATTTTAACCTAATTATTGAAAAGCTTTGAAGAAACAGCCCAATTTGTGAAAAATTGTGTGGTGCCTTACCCCTTGACCTCCTTCAGGGCATGCAGTCCAGTGGAAAATTTCTAAAATGTACATCAGTTTTGCAGGGCCCTTGTATGTTCCACATTTATGGGCCAGACAGTAGAGTATAATATGATTTTACCTACAGGCATGAAGTATGGGAATTCTATTGCCCTTGTTTGTTTATGAAAGCAAAAATAGAACATCATGATGCGCCTTGCCATACTATGTACAGTGGCAAGATGAAAGAAAAAAAACAAATAAGCAATAAAAAATTTAGATCTTTAACTCAATGAAAATTGATCAAATGCTTTCGCAAGTTATATTTTGGAATCAGCTTAAAACATAAATTCCAAGTTTGTGTGACATCTTAGGGATTTGACAAACACAAAAAAGTTAAAGCTTAAATATTTTTCAAACACATGGAAAGTAATACTGAAATGGAAATCCTTGATTTTGTGAGTCACTGTCTTGTTTTGTTCATTTTTTGCTCATTCTCTCTCTCTCTCTCCTTCCTGTACCCTACATTTGTGAGTTTGGTATATAGTAGGGAAATGGAAGTCATGGATTTCACGGCTGTTGTTCATTTTGCAGGTCTAGTTCTTGTCAAAAGTATCCTCTCTCTTATCTCTTGCATAATTTTACGCCCTAGTTAATTATAATCAATGTACAATATAATAACAATGATTTTCAGATTGTCTGTTTTCTTATCTAATATAATTAATATTCATTTTTGCTATTTTAGGTCCATTTAAAATAATAATTTTTAAACAGCATGAAAATATTCAAATTTTAGTTCCTTCCATAACATTTGTTATTTTATTGATTGATAATGAGTGTAGAAAATCAAAAGGATTTTTGGGAACAGATGTTGGCTAATAATACATATCAGTTTAAAAATCACACCTTTTCAAAAAGCGAAAACTCATTTAAAGCTTATGTATGCCTAAAATTGAATACCATTGAAGAGATGTCTACATGGAAATCAAATTTCGAAAAAGCTTCCAAGTAGAATTGGAATGCTAGGTCCACATTTCCAAATTGTACAGGTTATTTGTCATGCTGATTATGTGTGCCACCAGAGCTCAGTAAAGAAAGGAAAACTCAATGGGGATAACGTTGTTAGGAATAAAAATAATGATTGCAAAGCTACACTGAAATTAAATTAAGAAAACAAATAATCTGTTTACAATATAAAATTATTAACAATTAACATTATTTAGATAAAACCTAATACAGAGAATATATAATATCAGGATCAATTTGCAAAAGACAGGTTTTTTGGCATAGCAGTTATTGATTGGTAACACAATCACCAACTTGATGCTCTCTCTTACCAAAAAATTGACAATAATGTTTGACAGCAATTCTTATTGTATTATGAGCAAGGTAAAGTATCAAAAATAGATGCTAGCTGGTAAGGCGGTTGTGTACTATTATGAAATTTAAAAGGCAAAACCCCACAGTTTTTTAAAAAATTGTTAACCTATAACTTTTTTTGTGTTTGTCAAGTCCCTAAGACATCACATATATTCTGAATGTACGTCTTAAGCTGATTCCAAAAATATAAGCTGTGAAAACATTTATCAATATTAAGTTAAAAATTTCAGCTTTTTATTGCCTACTTGTTTTTTCCTTTTTTATCTTGCCACTGTACAAAATACGGCAAGGGGCTAGCAATGATCTATTTTTGCTTTTATAAACAAACAAGGGCAATAGAGTTCGCCTACCTCGCCCCTTTAGGTAAAATCATATTATACTCTACTGTCTGGCTCATAAATGCAAAAAATGCCTGTAAAATTGATGTACATTTTAGAAATTTGTGGCCCAGCCCCTCACAATGTGTCACAATTGACAAATATTTTATTAGTCAATATTTTAATGAAATTGTTGAAAAGATTCCACTAAACAGCCCAATTTGCAAGAAATTGTGCAGCCCCTTACCCTTTGACCTCCCTCTAGTCGTGTGGTCATCCCCAAGCCTCCCAAGGTGGTGTACCTGCCATTTGATGCATTCTTAGTTTCTTGTAGCTATTTTGAAATTTAATGAGCTGATTGATCTTTTTGCTACAGTAATCAACAATTTGTTGAATATTCTGCATATACACTTATCATCATAACCCTTTAGGGTAGTGTGCTGCAGCCATAGTAATACCCATTTGTGTAGACCACAATACAGTACGCCATTTGTGTAGACTGCAAATTATATTTCCATATGTTGTTCTAACATTTGCAGACAGAAAAGAACAGAAAATCAATTTTTCACTTTCATATCTTCCATGTGTGTGAATAGTGTACAATCCATCACTGCATAAGCCGACATAAATCTCTATTTATTTGTCTAACTGGAACAAGAAAATAATGCTGTATTATTAAGTGTAAAAAACCCTTTAGGATGTCCCACAAACTTTTCTGTCCTCAACAAAGTATACCAAAAGGGTTCATCAAGAAATGTGATTGAAAAATTTAGCATATTTCACATTGCTCGAAGCCAGAGTAAGATATAAAGGATACAAAGACTAATTCTAGAAGACATTAATAATAATGAATTCCACACCAAGAGGTATGGAAGAGGTATGTAGATAGTATTGGACCAATGGCCAAAAATTTGCCATTGACTGATGCCGATGCATTGGCCAGGGTCCCTGATGGCATTGGCCCCTGCATCGATTGCTGATGCAATTGCTGTAATATGTACAAAATGCAACCTGAAGTTGCTGCACTGTAATAAATTCAAAATTATTATGAATTATTCACAAAGTTTTACTGATATTTTCAACATTCAATAATCAACAACATTTTCATCCATCCATTACGTCATCAATGGCATCATCTGTTGTACTATCTCGACTTTTATTGCTGAGTTCACTAGAAGCTTCTTCAACTTCAGCTTGTTTTTCAAAGTTGCACTATTGAATTCAATTGCATGCTTCAAGAATAAAAGCATTTGTACTTTTTCAGCATTAAACAGGATTTTTTTCCACTTGTAACATCTCTTGCTTTTCAAAATGATCATTCACTAGCTACTGACCCAACTGGAGCTGATGAAAATTTCATGGCAAGCTAAAGGAAATTTTTTCATAATGAAACTCATTTTTTAACTGCACACAGTTTTCACCCTTATTAGCTGATTCTGGTTTTGTTGCAGCATTTTCTTCTAATATTCTAGCGGCAAAGAATCAAAATCTAGTTTTGATTCAGCAATATATTTCAGAACAATGGCTTTTGCTTGCTCATATGACATCACAGTTTTTCGGGCTCCAGCTCATCTTCAGACGAACTTGCAATGGATAAATAGTGCCTGAAATTTATCAGTTTTGTGTAAATATTTGAATTATTTACATAAGTATTAATTGTGGCTCACTGAGAAAGTTTGGATGATGAGTTTGAAATGTTTTGGAAAACTACGGTCTTGTCTAAAGTTAAATTCAATTGCCAATGCAATGACCAATTGTGTATGAGGTTCAAATATCTCAGCAAAGCTTCGTGATTCGATGATTGATTATAAATTTTAATATCATCCACAAAAATAATCATTCTTGTGCTAGGTGTCAAATTTAAAGAAGCTATATCGTTTATATAGAACAAAAATAAAATTGGACCTAGGACACAACCCAATGGAACTCCACTTATTACCGGCAATTCAGTAGATAAATGATTTCTAGAACGAACAATTTGTTTTCTTTTGGTTAAAAAATCTGAAATCCATTTAATCAAATTTCCAGAAATTCCATATGTTGTAAGTTTATGTATAAGTTTGACATGAGAAACTGTATCGAAAGCTCTTAAAAAATCTAAGTATAATGCATCTACAGGAATACTTATCAATATTGTCTGTGATGAATTTTAAGTACTTCAAAAAATGAGTTTCACATGACTTCCTGCGTAAAAAACCAAATTGAAGATTGGTAAAAAAACGGTGTTTCAATGTGAAGGAGAGTATAGATTTTGATTATTTTCTTGAATAGTCTGCAGGCTACGCAGGTCACTGATTGGTCTATAATTTCTATAATCACTAGGATCACGCTTTTCATGTATAGAAGTAACAAAAGCAATCTCCCAAATTTAAGATAATTTTCCAGTGAGAAATAAAACAGTGAAAATCTTTTCAAGAGGATATGCCACCTAGTGAACAAATTTCTTAGTGATCAATATGGGTATATCATCTGGGCTTGTGAGTTCTTCATTTCCTTGTTATGCTTTATTATGATATCTTCTGTTATTTTGAGTGATGATAATTTTCTATTTCTTCGACCATAATTTATTTGAGGCAAAACATTGTTATCCTTTATGAAAACAGATCAGAAGAATTGGTTGAAAAGTAGTACTTTTTATGTGTCATCAAACAAAATGTTTTTTTCCATCAAAAATAGGTGTGACATCTTCTTTATGGTTAATTCCACCGTTAACATAATTATAAAATTTCTTCAAATTCATTTTTATTGCCAACTGATGATCCTTTTTAATCTGAAATTCTTTTACAGCTTTTTGTAGAGTATGACATGATTTTTAATACCCATTTTTAGTAATATGATTCCTATGAACCATGTGAAGCTTCCAAGCCATTAACTTTTCACTTTGGAGTTTTTTGATAAATTTAGGATACCTCTTAGTTCCAATATTACGAAAAGGTATAAAGTCTGAGATTCCAATTTCAAGAATATTAATAAATTTTTCATAGAAATTGTCAACACATGTCATGAAACTAGCCTCCCAATCAATGCTCGATAAGTAAGCAGAAACCATGCATGTATTCATTTCAACAAATTCACCTACTTTACAGCATTATTCCTTTCAGAAACACCAGCTATAATGGATTTAATGCAGTTATGGTTGCAAATAGCTGACACAGGAGGCAAGATGGAGATATCATAACATTTATTGTGTACATTGCAGAAGATCAAGTCCAAGATATTATTTTCACCTGTCGATTGAGTAATTAAATGGGTCAAACCATTGCTATTCATGGAATGCCAGAAAAGTTTGTTGTAGCGTTTCCACTCGGCGCAGAAACCATGCATATATTCATTTCAAGAAAATTACCTACTTTTACAGCATTATTCCTTTCACAAACACCAGCTATAATGGATTTAATGCAGTTATGGTTGCCAATAGCTGACACAGGAGGCAAGATGGAGATATCATAACATTTATTGTGCACATTGCAGAAGATCAAGTCCAAGATATTATTTTCACCTGTCGATTGAGTGATTAAATGGGTCAAACCATTGCTATTTATGGAATGCCAGAAAAGTTTGTTGTAGTGTGTTTCTGCTGATTTTATTGTATTTTTGTCATTTTTGTCGCTCCGTCCATGAGGCTCGCAAGTACCAGGTGGAGCGAGCAACATGGACCATTAACAGCCATCTTACTGTAGCCCATGCCAGTACGCATGCGCTGGCTGTCCCTTGGTGTGTGCAGTAGAGTCAGTTCTTATAATGTAGGTTTACTATTAGTTTTATATTATACTGGCTGCCTCCCTGCACACCTTGTCTATTGTGTTTTTCTCCCTAGTGCATGGGAGTGATTTCTTTGTGCTATCGCCCAGCCTCATTTTGTAAGTAAGTGTTGTTATTGCGTAAGGTAAAGGTTGAAGAAAGGTTTTCTTTCCTGTGTTTATTTCAATTGGGGCAACAAATTAAGGAAGCATCTTTCCTTAGTTTGCAGGGTAATTAGTGTCGGGTTTAGGTACATTGAATTAAGTTAATCAGGTAAGCATGGGCGTGGAAAATACACACATTAAGGATGAACCCTAGGATCCCACTCCTGCCTGAATCATCAAGTGCCGACACCAAAGACAAATACAACAAGTTTTAGTTGTGAATCATTTGGAATAGCACAATCATTCCAGTTCAGTTTGGGTAGAATGAAATGCATTAAAATAATAACTGGGAGATTACTTTTAAAACACCAAAAAAAAATCTGTCCATTGTTTTCTACTCGGCTCAGGTGGGAAGTGGGGGCGACTCTCTTCCTATTTGATGTATAGGTGGAGACCTGGCACAAAATAGGGGTTGGGTTGCTTAGATGCGAATTCTGGGCATGGACAAGAGGGAGAATCAAATATTCAAATTAATTAAAGAAAATATAGGGTGGCAGATGCAAGCTATAACACAAACCGGATGCAAAGGGTGGAACCCAAGAATGAGTGAGAAACTAAAGAAACAGGTCATTTCGAGGACCTCCTGGGCCTGCAGTATGGTCTGGGTGGAGCTTACGACGCCCAAGCTAACTTCTGCAGAGGAAAACGGTGCAACAGATGCCCAGGTTCACATAGACATTTTCCAGTTCGAAAAATTTAGCAATGGGGGCGAGTTTCATGCCCATGCTAAACATATGAACATCTTTAATGAAAACTTCTTTACTAGCCATTTTGCATTTCAAAGACGATGCTAGTTTTACTGATAAGAGGTGCACATAGTGCACCAATTATAGCCATGAGCTCGCAGGGCTGGTTTGGCTGAATTTTTAATCAAAGGGTTATACTACAGTTTGAAAAATAGGGTGCAGCCAGGAGTTGAACCTGGGTTACCAGCATTCCCGGCTGATGTCCTCACCACTAGACCACGTCACCACGAGGGGAATCCAGATTGAGGTGCTCCCCTAGGCCCAGCACACAACTCCAATGCTTGGTGGTCGTGAACCTACGACCTTTGGCAAGTAGCAGCGTACCTGCTGCTTTTTGAACTGCCCACCAATGAAGTTGCTAACTTTTTAGAAATGAAAATTATATGGAATTTTTTGGAGAGGAAATAAGTCTGAAGAATAGAGTGCAGCCAGGAGTCGAGCCTGGGTTACCAGCATTCCGGGCTGATGTCCTCATCACTAGACCGCCACACCATGAGGTGAACCCAGATTAAGGTGCTCCCCTAGTCTACAACTTCTTGCTGGTAACCCAGGTTCGACTCCTGGCTGCACCCTATTTTTCAAACTTATTTTCACTCCAAAAAATTCCATATAATTGTCATACTACAGCCTACATGCGGAAGCAAAAATGAAAGAAATAAAACAAAAACAGAACACAAAAATGCATGTAAAACATAATGAATGAAGCAAAATAAAAGTAAGCAAATGTGAAATAATAAAGTGGCGAAAAACATAAAATATCTGCTTGATGGACATTAGGTGACATTTGGGAAAATTGGTTGGCATGTGAAACTCCTGATATGAGGGTATGCAGCATGTCCTTGGTGGTTGATTGTCCAAGATTGTGATTGCTGGTGGTCATAAGTCCATTGGATTCTTGGCATACTCTGGCTCATTGGGTGATATGACAACTGGAAGTCAGTGGTGGGTGGAGTTGCTGACGTCAAATGGTTTTAGAAGTCGGTGATGCATGGATTTGCTGATGTCAAATGGCCTGTAAGGTCGGTGATGTATGGAGTTGCTAGCATCAGGTGGCCTGTGTAGAAGTCTAGAATGAGAGGGAAAGAAAAAAATTTAGGGGCGATGTGCAGGCTATCGTGAGATGAGCTTTTGATGTCATGCTAATGCAGAGATGTGCCTATACCTTTGTTCAGATGCGCTGTTCACTGCTCATGTTATATTTGTAATTTTTGGTCAGGGCTTTGGATGATGGTGGGCAGGAGTTGGGTCCAGGGATCCATACTCAATGCATATGTTTCTGACACCCATGCTTACCCAATTAATTAATTGCTTAACGTACTTAACCCTGACAATAATTTACCCCAAATAAGAGAACCTTCCATTTCCCAATTTGAAATCTCAATGAGTAAAAACCAAAGAGGAGAGAGTTCCCTCTTGATAATTTTACCTACTAAATAATACACACTAATGTACAAAACCAATAGGTAGGCAAGAATTACAAAGAGTCCCGCATGCTGGGAAAATATGACAAATGCATGGGGACACACACTAGTATACGAGAAATAACAATAACAAGAGAGATCTCACCACAGGCATACTAAAACTGAACTACAGTAAAATGCCCCTCGATGGTCTGCATAGCTCACTCCATTTCCAGCCTGCATGCATCTTCAACTAATTGACAAACTCTTTGAAACTCCTATGAATCAGTGGAAGCACACTACAACACTCATTCTCTTTTTTCCAATAATAATCCTGCATGGATCAGAATGGATATTCTGTGAGGGGCACAGCAGTCCTTTGAAAAAGGGCGTCCTCATCCATGAGGGGACAAAGAAGAGAAGAACATCTTGATTAGGGCTTGGAGACCTCTGCATCAAGATGTGGGTAAATTAGATTGGAGGTAAAGTCCCGGCTTGTTGGAGGAACAACGAGGGTGCCGACTTGACTGCCTGTGAAGTGGAAGGTAACTCCTCTGCTTCACTCAGCAGATCATGTGACACATAGCATTGAAGCTGATTGACGTTCACAGTATCTAGTTGATCTATCTCAGGATGAATGGTGACACTAGGATATGTAGCATTCATTACAAGATAGGGCCCATGGTAAATGGGCAGCAATTTAGGCATGAGACCATGTTAGCTGGAACTGCACAGTTTGAGCACTTGATCTCCTACTTTGTATGAGGCATCTTGGGCCGTGCCATCATAGGACTGAGCGTAAGCCGCTTGTGATTTCTCAATCGGACTCTGGATTAGGGTCAATGCATTCCTGGAATGTTGTTTGACCTCCATATCATACCTGGAGACATCAATGATATGGGCCAGAGGGTTGAGTGAGAGTGAGGCATCAACAGGCAGCATGGGCCTGTGACCGTACATCAGTTCAAAGGTTGAGCATCCTGCGGACTCATTCCTGCTAATGTTGAAGGCAAACAGAATACGACAGGTGTTCATCACAATCTGTATGACCTTGGTGGACATGCATATTTAGCTGTATAGCTAGTGTATGATTAGCTCTATCCACTTTGCCATTGGTCATGGGATGATAGGTGGTGGAGTGGACTTTCTTCTTTGAACAGATAACAGTGATTTTGGCGATCAGTTTTGATGTAAAATCAGTGCTACGATTAGACTATCCTGTGCCGACAGACAATTTGCATGACAAAAAGTCAGGCTATGATTTGCATAGTGATATCCAGAGTGTGGAATGCTTCAACCTATTTCAAAAAGTAGTCTTTGAAGACTACAATGAAACAGTTACCAGCTTCACTAGTAGTCATCGGTCCCATACATTAAACTCCTACCTGATGAAACAGTCCCATAATGGTGATGGGTTTCAGGGCTGCTTTGGTCTTCTGTGGAGTGGGCTTTTTCTCTTGGAAAAGATCAAACTACTGACAAACTGACTTGACTTCCAGACTGAGGGATGGCCAGTGGTACCTGCAAGCTATGAGCTGCACAGTACATTTAGCACCAAACTGTCTAGCCAAGATGTCATCCTGATGAGCCTGGATAATGGTAGTAACCATGGATTCAAATATGGCAATCTCCCATCGAGGGATCTGAGCAGAGGGATTAAGCTTTCCTAACACTGCTTTGACCGTGGTATGGTCGGTCTGCAGACCACCTCACGTTCAAAGAGGTATGGTTAGAAGTGCTTGACAAAATGGATAACAGCGAGAGTTTCTAACTTTGTGATAAAGTAGTTTTTCTCGGCCTCTGTTAACCCTGGACTGGCATATGCAACAGGATGATTGTGTCCATTATGTTCCAACTGGCTCCTATTCGTGAAATACTTGCATTCATCTCGAGGATGAAGGATTTCATACAGTCTGGATGGCGCACAATGGGAGCATTTGTCAGCAATCATCCGAGATCGTCGAATGCCTTCTGCTGAGGTTTTGACCACTGGAAAGTTATTTCCTTCTGTAAGAGCTTGGTTAGCAGCTTGCTGAGTGGGGCACAACCAGGGACGAAATGCCTAGAGTAAGACAGGAGGCCAAGAAAGGACTTGATGTCTTTGGGGTTTTGTGGAATGGTTAGGTTCTGGACATCAGCCAGAGTGACTTTATCCATTTCAAGACCGCTCTGTGAGATGCAATAGCCAAGATACTCTACGTCAGAGTGCCAGAATTCTTGTTCAGTCTGAGCTTCATTCTACCTGGTGAGGACCACACAACATGTCTGCCAGGTGCTCAAGCATCTGGGTGTGGGAATGGCTGAACACCAAGATGATATCAAGATAGGTCAATGCTGCATGCCACTATATTCCCAATAGAAGCACATCCATGAGAAGTTGGAACCTCCCAGGGGCCAAGGCATTTTCATTCGGCCATTTGGGTGGAGCTACAAAAAATCAATCGCATATAGCCATTCCATCTATTTTCTTCAATTTCATAGTTTACTGTTTACTTCTTTAATTTCATAGTTTACTCAACTCATCGCTAAAAGTAACCTTTTTCTCGAATAGATTTTTGAGAGGAAGAAATCGGGTATATGTAGAAAAATTTTGATGTGATTCTTATCGTGGAAAATTTTTCTGGGAGTTTACCACTTTTAAGATATTTTTTTTGAACTTCACTTCACTTCCCCCATTTTCTCTTTATCTCTGCAATGTGGAAAGGTTAAATTTTTTGCTATTTTTCCGGAGTCGTTTCTTGGCTTAGAAATCCTCATAGATGCTTTATTTAATTGTTTTGGAGCTTTTTCAGATTTGGAGTCTGATCTAGGTAACAAGCATTGGGGAACAAATTTCCCAGAAAACTAACCAAAGAGCATAATGACTTTGAATTACATGTGAAATCGATTGTTAGGTCCTGTTTGATAACAAGTGATAGCCTAAAAAATATGTGAATCTTTGCAGCACTAAGCACCGCAAAATATTTTTTTGGGCGTTGATAATTGACATTCAGTGACACTGGAAAATCTATTTCTGAAAATTTATCTCAAAAATTAGATTCAAATTTGGCCCATGTGAGTGATAGAAATTCTGAACTTAGACCTCTTCATTATGCCTCCATTCACATGTATTGGGAACTGGTATTCTTTTTTTTGGTAGCACTGTAATGAAACAGAAAAAAGAATGGGTGAAAATATAGGGGGCACAATCATACAAGGTTCTTGGAGTTGTCTAACACAATAAAAGTCACTTTAGGGGAGGAAGTAGCCAACTTTCCAGAGTTTTGAGGGAAGGGGTCACCAACAACAAGTTTTCGAAATATACGTTTTTCCCGACCCTAAATGAACGAATCACGCCTCTGATGAATAAATTTCTGCTTTGAAACTGATCTGAAAGTATTTGATGTAAATATCAGAAAATTTTTCACTTTTCCGACTGATTTTTGCTCAAAAAAGTCACTCGACCAAAAAATAGGTATTTATCATCAATTTCTGGCTGCCTGGTGGATTGTACCTGTCATAAAATGAGCATGGGGTAGGATTCACCAACAACTGCTTACAATTAAAAATTTTAGGAGGACTTTTCCCCCTTCCCAATCTTCCAATCTGTACAATTATATATGGATCGACATGATTGTTACGTGTACTAGTACTGTAGATTCATCAAACATTCATCAATCTCTACAATTTGAAACACGAACTATCACATTTGAAAAGATATAAAGTCTAAGGCTGTAAATTTAGAGATCCAATCCAGGAATGTATGATTGTTGCCAAAATTCATTTTCCAGCATTTAATAACATGAACATCGGACAATTTTTCTGAAAATCTGGAAATAAGAAGGATATATTAGGTATCTGTTAGTTTGATTTGAGTGGTTATGAATTTTTTTGTTATGAAGATTCATTTTCGACCCTGTTGAAATGCAGAAACCTGAAAATTATTCCTGCCGGGATGAGGAATAATCAAGATTCTGTCACTTCAATCACAATCGCTGAAATGTCAGTAGCGCATGCACATCTTCTTGCGTATGTTTTTTCCTCAATCACCTCCTTTCCCATGAAGTATTCATAGCCACGGCCCTGTTGTGAGAACCAATTAACCTCATTCACACAGTTTTTAAAGCAAGGATTTCAAAAAGTCTACTTTTCCATTATTTCTACTTGTGGGTTTTTGGGTTGTCTTCTGTCTTCTTTGGTTTTGGATTTTATTCAAAGAATCAGTAAGTCTGTCACATTCAAATTTGATCCTAATTCATGACCATGCTAGCTGTTCCTTATACATAAATTATCCTATTTTTTGGTTGGCAATAAGTGAAAGTTGGTCAATGTTTTTTATGAAAAATAGTCATTTCAGAACAAAAAATAGTTGAAAACATACCTGTAATTGGGGAGGTTGAAGGGGACCCCCCCCCCCGACTCGACCAACCATATACCCAACCTCCCACTTACCCCCCAGTTTGGGAAAAATTAGAAAAAAATGGCAAAAAGTGCCTTTTTTGAGAAAAATTTCGACTTTTTTTGACCCCCCTCAACTAGTCGGACTTCTTACACATATGGTCCAAAACGTCAATTCTTCGGCACCTGGTGCTTTGTATACATTTTTCATGATTTAAGACCAATATTACTACTTTTGAACCGATTTTTGACCTTTTCAGGCTAGAAAATTGAATTTTTTTTTTTGTTTGAAGATCCTTTTACTTATATTTTTGACAATCAATCATCCCTACATCCTCGCACCTTCCTTGCATCTATAATTGAGGGTGAATGAATCCTGATTTCTGGAAAAAGTTTTTTGTCATGAAATGTTGAATTTCCCCTGGAACAAACCAGACGAGTTAGATCATAACCTCTGATTGGGGAGGGGGGTGCTTTTGGATCCCTTTCTGAAATCGTCAGCCACATAGTTGGTTATCCATTGTATGATCCTCCCCTCAACATGATTTGCCCATTCGATGGCTAGTTATATAATATACATGAGGACTCTCCCATACTTTTGATCAGAAATATACTGGAAAATGTCAATTTTTGGATGAAGAATGCCATTTTTGAGAAAAATAGTCGAGACATCTATTTTCTTGATGTCTTTAGCAGCTTTTTGTATGTTTTTGGTGATACTTTGTACAAATTTGTAAGATGGGTAGCCAAAACATACTTAATAAGCCTCATAGTCATTAGGCATGACTATTCTAAGGGCAGCAGTAAAATTAATACCAAAATTACCTTCATGCCCCCGCAGCAGTGAAAATGGCGAGCATTTCATTGCTGCATGGGGTGTGGCATTGTATGCAATTACCACTACCCTGAGGTACCTCAGCCATTTATTGTTATCCTCAATTGTAATTTTTTGCAGCTGCTTTACTAGAGTTTGGTTAAATCTTTCAACCATACCATTACCGTGTGGGTGGTATGGCCTTGTGAAAATTTTTCTTCACTCTAACAGTTTACAGACTGCTTTCATAAGATCTGAATTAAATCCAGATCCATTATCACTAAGAAGCTTTTTGCGGTACCATGCCTAAATATCACATGCTCTAAGGATGCATCCACTATGGTTTCAGCTGTCTGATCAGGAATCAATATAGCTTCAACCCATTTACTCAAATAATCCTGAAAGACAATGACATATGGGCAACATTCCCTCAAGGGAGCAATCCCTACTATGTCCATAGACACAATGTCGAAGGTACCCTACGGTATAAGGGGTAGCAATGGGAATATGGAGCTTTTACCGGGAGTGGCCACTTGGCAGGCAGGGCAAAACTTCAACCAATTTCTGACATCTTTTTTAATGCCAGGCCACCAGAACCACTGTTTGACAACACTCAGAGCTCTTTTGAACCCTTGGTGTGTCATTATAACGGCTCTGTGATATTGGTGAAGAATGCTGTCTCTGAGGGAATTCAGGACCAGGATCTGATCATAGCCACATCCCTCAGTTTCCCTATAAAGAATTCCATTATCCTCATAGAATCCACTATGATACTTCATAGTGCTTTTGACACCTAATCTTTTCCAAATAGGGATAAGATTAGTGTCTTCTTTTTGCAATTGGGCTATAACTTTTAAGTCAATTGGATAATTGACCTTATCATCATCACTTCCTTCATTTTTTCCTTCTTTCACTTCTTCAAACTGCTTTTCTCTATTGGGGAAAAGGCAAGCAATATTTTCAGGATCAATTGGTACAGATGTACCTGGTTCTTGATTTGCTGCACTCTGATCCAGAACTTTTGCTTGTTTTCAAGTTGTAACTGCATCAACTACCATAAGCTTTTGCACTTCATTTTTGACCTGCAATGTATCTTTCGTAGTTGGTGCAACATTCTCTTTTTCTACCATCAATTCCTGGATATCTGTCAATTCCTTGGTCTGCTCAGGGACAACTTTTCGTCCCTACTTTCAACTTCTTCATCCCTTATACTCTGAAATTTTTGTACCAATTCCTGGCTCCCAATTTCATTGGTTTGAGTTCCGAAATTACAAAATGGAATTTTGAAGACATATTCCCATTTTTGTGGGTTCTTGTCCTTAGCATATTTGGGTTCATCCTTCCTTGAGAGGAAATCAGCCATTGCATTCTGTCTACTGGGCACATGATCCAATCTATGATTAAATTGGTTTATAATGGAATACCATCTCTTCAATTTATCATTGGTTTGAGTATTTACTTCCATTGATAAAAGTGGCTTATGATTGGTTTTGATCAATACTTTTTGTTCAAACAAATAGTTCCAGTAAACTTTAAGAACATAGATAACTGCTAGGCATTCTTGCTCTGTAGCACAGTAATTCCTCTCATCTACCTTATGGATTGTGCTGCTGTAGGCTATTACTCATCAGTCATCTTTAATCTTCTGATAAAGTACTGCTCCGGGTGGGGCTCCACTGGCATCTGTTTGGAGAACAAACTCCACTATTCCATCCAAAACAGGATACCATAAAAATGGCACTGAGGTGGGTGCTTTTTTCAGTTCTTCAAACACTTCACGATGTTCCTCTGTAGCTTCGAACTTCTTCTTCTCGTTGGGGTAAAATTATACAACAGTTCAGTGAGGTTCACAAGGTTTGGGATAAATTTCTTACACCATTGCAGTATCCCCAAGAATTGTTGCATACAGTTCACACTATTGGGAAATTTGAATTCCATAATAGCGTTCACTTCTTTAGGATCTGGTAAGATCCCATTTTCATCCAGTATGTGTCCAAGAAAATGAACACTTTTTGGAAGAAATTCGCACTTCTCCAGTTTAAGTGTTAGCTTTGCTTCTCGAAGAGCTTGCAAGACCAATTCTAAATTCTCCAAATGTTCTTCATAAGTCTTGGTGAACACAATGATATCATCAATATACACCAGGCAGTTTCTCCAGACTAGATCATGCAACACTCTCTCCATCATTCTTTGAAACTCTGCAGGTGCATTTTTAAGTCCGAAAGGCATAACTTTAAACTGATATAGGCCTTCCTGACATATAAATGCAGTTTTCTCTTTGCTACTTTCCTCAAGTGGGACCTGCCAATATCCAGACTTTAGATCCAAGGTGGTATAAAATTTTGCATTACCTAGACAATCTAAATAATCATCCATTCTCAGTATAGGATACACATTGTCTTTGGTAACTTCGTTTATACCTCTGAAGTCCACAACTGGTCTCACAGTACTGTCTTTTTTCCCAACAAGGAAAAGTGGAGCAGCCCACAGTGACTGGCTGGGTTCAATAACTCCTTTATCCAACTAGTCCTGGACTTGAGCTCTAAATCCCTGATCTTTGGTTAGTGGGAGCTCTGTAATAATGTTTTGCCACTGGCATTGGATTACCAGTATCAATTTTGCACATAAGATAGGGTGTTGTAGTTAAGGGATCATTGGGTAAGCTGAAAACATCCCTGTATTTAGACAGTTTTGCCAGAGCTTTTTCCTTCAATTCCTCATTAATATCAGCCTTCGAGATCATTTTATATATAGGGCTTCCCCAAATGCCAATGCATCATGCACGGATATTCTGGGTGTGGCATCAAAATTATCATCAACAGTAAATATCCCACAACTCATACTTTGTACTTCTGATACTCCTGAATTTTCTTGAAATATTGAGTCACAGTAGCCTACAACCTGATTAGGTTTCAATTGGCATTCAGAACCCATATAATTTGAAATCATCAGAACAAAGTCTTCCCATTTACCATCAACCAGTGTGCTATCAACTCTAAATTTCTTTTCATCTTTATTTTCTTCTATGACCAAACAATTCAGATCTGTTTTAGGAGTTTGTTCCCATAGTCTTGCCTTAATAAGCACATCAGTTCTGTGTGGTATGTATACTTTGGTACACAACACCACTGGAACCACAATGCCTAATCGGCATATCCTGGGGTATTGATCAACTTCAGGAATTCAATGTATCACAGGTGTTTTCCCTATACAATCAATAGCTTGTATATGACTCACGTGATCTTCATGTACAAGACTTATACCTATCTCAACTCCATTAAGCTTCATGATACCCTTACCAAAATCTATCATTGCTCCAACATCTGGATGTGCTGAAAAATCCATTCCAATTATAAGATTTTTCTTGGCATTTGGAATGATTATGGCCTCCACCAGGAAAACTCCAAATTCATGATGCAATTTAAATTGAACATAACCATGTGCATGTACTACTGCACCATCAGCAACAATGGCTTTTAGTATCTCAGGAAATCTGGTATATTCTTCACCAAAAGCTTACTTAAACCATGATGACATCAACAAACACTGAGCACCAGTATCCACTAAAGCCTTGGTGTAAGTATTACGTAGGGTCACATTAAAGTGAAATGGGAGAATTCGAGGAAACTTAGAAAACCTTAATCATTCCTCCTGATTTGGAATTATCCCATGCTTGAATACCTTTGTAACCTTTGAATAATCCTCCTTCATCATGGCACGCTTGAATACCCCAGGCCATTTCATCTCAATAACACCTTGACCCATAGTGGCAATGCTATTAACATTTCCAGCAGATCCCAACTCTGTCTGACTGGACGTGGATGGCTGACTACTGGAAACTGCTTGTATACTTCAGCTAGGGTTACTGACTTGGACCTGAGCTTGAGGGGGAGCTGTGATCATCAGCTCTTGGCTAGGTACTGGCAGTCGTGGTGCCATATAGAGTTGCTCATTCTGCAATCTATTCTGGTAATCAATGAATTGTTTATAAGTATCATAATCGACATTATCACCATGATGACCTATGGCATGGGCTCCTCTACTACTCCCCCCAACATATCCTCCTACAAAACCTCCAAACTGTTGCCTGAAACCTCTGTTTCCACCATATTGATTATCCCAATTACATCCTTGTGCATTTTTCCATTGAAGGGTTTTACAATCAGATGTGTCATGAGAGCTATTTCTATGGCATCCAGAATATGGTTTTATGAACTCTTTTCCACCACGTTTTTGGCGTTTGCCCTTATTAACATTGGCAGAAACATCATTCAATTTGGCATGAGTCTTTTGGCTTATCTCCTGATAACATTGAGCCAACTTCGCAATCTCCTGTAATAATTTTGCTAGAACAGAATCACTACTAGGTTTCTCAGGCTCTCTTCCCTTTTGGGGAGTAGTAGCCATTTGAGTCCCCTGTGAGTTATTCTACTGTACAGAAGTATAGGAATCCTTCTTTTCTGAGGCTAGGATTGTGGTTTGCTTCTCTCTCCTTGCTTACTATGGCATACCCTTATTTTGAAACTGCCTTTTTGGGGCATTGCCAAATTCTTTTCTACCAACATAAGCCACTTCAGCTTGCCCTTCACCCATGGTCACTTCATTTATCACAATTGGAGATTCCGCAGTTCCTCTCTTTTTATAAGCAGCTGTATTCCATTTATCTATTTTGTGCACATCCTCTGCCAGATCATTCCATGTTTCATACTTCTCTCTTTGATCCAGCAGTTCCATCTGATACTCCCCAGATGCTTTAAACAAAAAAATATCAATTATGAAGCGATCTCTGAACTCTTCAGTCTTATTAGGATTTAATCTGTCTACTAGAACACTAATTCTCTTGAGAAATTTCACTCAATGTTCATCAAACTCCTGCTTTATGTTCATCAGTTCCCTTGTTTGACCAACATTTGAATCTGGAGCTTGCACTTTGAGCAACTTCCTTCAGGCTTTTTCGTAACTTTTGAACCTTTTGGCAGTAGCAAAAGTTCACTGTGAATGGTGAAAATTTCCAAAGAATGATGCACAAAATCGTGCTCCTCAGCTTTTCTTGGCCATCTCGCAGGGTTGTTTGAAGCAATGTACTCACTCAAAATAAAAATTACAGCAGACATGAAAGGTGTAACACATATACCTTGCTTTTCATTTGATCTCTGCTTCTTGAGACATTTTAGATAATTGAAAACTATTGCATCATGTACTGTATGTCTTTTTTGAATATTGCAAACCTTGTGGTACAGATGGATTGTGACCATGATCCTATCAGTCCAATGTGCTCATCATGCGGAAGAAGCAGTGTCCTGTTTGAGCTGTTCAAATTGCCTGGTTTGGAGCAACTGGCAATACTTTGCTGAAAATTGTGGAAAGATGTCTTCTTTTTCTGCATTAGTGAAAGTTAGTTTGCTTTAATTAAACTTTGACTATTACTGGCATGCAAGCAAGAAATGAACGATGAATGGTTCATTCTTGTTTCTCTTTTCTTTGGTGCTGTATTTTTTTCAGTAAATTTTCAAGATTGTTAAAAAATAGAAATGAATCGTAAGGAGAGAGAAAGAATAAATAGAAAACAAAGAAGAAAGACGATTGGCAAGGGAAAGAGGGAGAAAAATAACAAATAAAACCATAATAGATAAAACCAAAAAACAAATATAGAATGGAGAAGAACTAGAGAAAGTATAGGCGGAGAAGGTGAGAAATGGGAAAAAACAAAATAAGGGAAAATAAAAAATAAAACAAGACAAATAAAGCAAATAAATTGCTAAAACAAATGAGGCTGGAAAAAGGTAGAGAAAAACATAACAAAGTCATACAAACTATAAAACAAAGCAAGCTTAATCATAGGAAAAGGAAACTGAATATATTCTGTAGCATACTCTCTTTCTCTTCCATAATCCCATTCATTGTCTTTTTTCTCATGTGTTTTGCTCCTCCTCATTTGTTTCTCTGTCTGAATGGCAAATTTTTCTCCTCTGCTCCTTCTGTATTTCTTTTTTCACATATCTTTGGTCATATCCACTGCACATCTCTGTTTGAACGTATTCAAAAACAACCTATAGGCCAACCCTATATTGCTTGAAAAAACATTATAAATGTAGCTGCTTCCATCTGTTAATTATCTCTCTGCAAAAACAAAACATTGACTGATCCAGTGAAATGTGTGGCCAAACTCCTAAAAGTGCTCAGCGTTACACTGCTCAACTTTTAGTAGGATTTATCAAACAAGCCTTATATAGCCAAAAAACTAGTGAAATAGATCAACTGTATTCAAAATGTATTTACAAAAAGATATGCAGAAGGATAATGAGAGAAATTTTTTGTTAGTTGCTCAAAAACTATTGCTCCTTCAGAAGTATGTAGCATGATATATATTGTATGAAATTATGAAAAGAAGGATGCTTTGTTGCATAAACTATACAATTATCCAACTAAGAAGACTCTACCTGATTTTTATCAAAGGGCTGAAAAGATTGATGATAAAATTACAGTAAAAGAATTGGGAAGTAAAAGTTACCTAAAAGTAAAAAAAGCCCACAGACTATGTGATGAACTTGTAACTTCTTTTTAACATGGTATCAATCTTGACATTATTGACTTTGAAAAATAGGTTGCAGCCAGGAGTCGAACCTGGGTTACCAGCATTCGGGGCTGATGTCCTCACCACTAGACAACCACACCACCAGGGGAATCCAGATTGAGGTGCTCCCCTAGGCCCAGCACACAACTCCAATGCTTGGTGGTCGTGAACCTACGACCTTTGGCAAGTAGCAGCATACCTGCTGCTTTTTGAACTGCCCACCAATGAAGTTGCTAACTTTTCAGAAATGAAAATTATATGGAATTTTTTCTAGAGGAAATAAGTCTGAAGAATAGAGTGCAGCCAGGAGTCGAGCCTGGGTTACCAGCATTCCGGGCTGAAGTCCTCATCACTAGACTGCCACACCACCAGGTGAACCCAGATTAAGGTGCTCCCCTAGGCTATGATTTTTCAGCACACAACTCCAATGTTTGGTGGTCGTGAACCTACGACCTTTGGCAAGTAGCAGCATACCTGCTGCTTTTTGAACTGCCCACTAATGAAGTTGCTAACTTTTTAGAAATGAGAATTCTATGGAATTTTTTGGAGTGAAAATAACTTTGAAAAATAGGGTGCAGCCAGGAGTCAAAGCTGGGTTACCAGCATTCCGGGCTGATGTCCTCACCACTAGAACACCACACCACGATGTGAACCCAGATTAAGGTGCTCCCATAGGCTACAATTTTTTAGCACATCACTACAATGCTTGGTGGTCATGAACCTACGACCTCTGACAAGTAGCAGCATATCTGCTGCTACTATTTTCACTCCAAAAAATTCCATATAATTTTCATTATTGACTTCATGCTGTTAATAGGCTTAACCATATGAAATTTAATGCATTGATGAATTGTTCGTACTGTCAATCTGATGTTCAGTCAATACAGTTTGTCAGAGGTTGTTTTCACTCATTGTGAAAGAAGATGAAAATCATAATGAGTCTCATTGGATGTAAGGTGAGCTTTTTTCATATCATTGTCTACTTTTGGATCACTGATGATAGCTGCAGAATATTGAGCAGTGAGAAATGACTCGAAGTGTGAGTAATCGGGATATAGATTGAGATAAACTCAATATTTTCCAATTTGGGTGCCATCGCAGAGTGTCACTGGACTCACAGTTGTATTGAGTACACTCACTGGAATGAGCCTCACAGGCCTTATAAGACATGATGCAGCTTGCAAAGTACATTTATACAAGAATTTTCCAAGAGGCCCAAAAATTTTTGAATTCATGCTCAGATAGGTTTTTCTTGTTGTGCATCCACAAATCTGATAGAACAAGGGGGGATTTCAACAATTTTAGACAAAGTTACAGCTACACTAGTATTGCCAATTTTTATATCACATCATATCAATGTGGAAACATACACAAATGAGTTCAGATGTATATGAAATGCATACAAGAATTCATGATATCTTGGAAACCCTCACAGGCATGGACTTATTAGGCCAGTGCCTATTGGTCTACACCTATAGCTTCTGAAGACAAGGAAAATACTACTTCACAACCCCACCGAGATTATTTCAATTCATTTACCTCCTGTTTGAGCTCTGTAATGCACCAGCCACATTTCAGCATCTCCAAGACTTGCTCTTATCAGGCATTTGATAGAAAACAGCCCTGAGTTATTTTAATGACATCTTAGTCTTTGCATGATCACACAACCAGATGCTCAAGCTACACACCTCCAGTTTTGAGACATGAAACTATGCCTTAAAAATCACAAATTCTGTCGAATAGGAGTAGACTACATTGGCTACCAGATATCGGAAACAGAAATTATACCCAAAAAGAAAATACTGTCAGCAGTAGCTAATATACCTGTTCTAAAATCACACAATGATGTAAAACCATTCCTGGATCTTATTTTTAACTACCAAAGGTTCATCAAGAACAGTGCCCAGTTGACAAATCTGTTGGAAGAACTGTGAAAAGGGAATCATTCTTTGAAGTCCCATTGGAAATAGCCACAACAACATGCATTTGATATTCTTAAGCAATGCTCCATTACACCCCACCCAGATTTATACAAACCACTTTCTCCTCCAAACAGATGTCTTATTGAAAAGTACAGCAGCTGTGTTGACTAAGCCAAAAAATGACAAACTGGAGGCTCTGACAGAGTATGCCAGTCAGAGTCTAGAACTAGTATAAAAAACTGCTCGATCACCAAATTGGAGACTTTGACTGTTGTTGTCTAATCTTTGGGATCCTACTTCTATCAACAAGATGTATTGATCAATCAAATAACCCCCTGTTAAAGTTGTACATAGTAATAAAATCCTGCATATCACATTTCAATAGAAGGCTTAGCTTGGATGGATTTCACTTGGACATCATCAAATGAAAGCTCACAGAATCAGAATGCTGATGATCTTTTGCACTTATAGCATAAGAATGCACATAGAATGTTTGACTTCTTTACCTGTTGAGGGGTTCACATCAATGATGTTTTGCCATCATCACAATGAATATACCTAGTGTCGCACCAAGCATTAGATCCAACTCAACATATCTGATAATAAACATACAGACTGATACAGAAAAAGATATCGGTTCAGCACAACTAATAAAAAATATTCACATGGGTACAAAAATAGTATATCCAATCTTATGCCAAATAAAGGATGGTCCACCTGAGTCATTTCATGTTCCCTCAGGCAGGGACTCATGATAGCTCACCATGATGATGACCTGACCAGTCATTTTGGAACATGAAAGACACATGAATATTGGCAAGCAAGTATTTCTGGCTCACTGTAGCCAAAGTTTTCACATGTCTTGTCTGAAATGTAAGGTCAAAAAAACCACTTCAATGAAAGATCTGTAGAAACCTGAACCTCATTAAAGTACCAGGTTCATTTGGAAGAATAGGGTTGAATAAATGATCCCTATAACTATTACTGAATGAGATAATAGCATCGCTGCTATGGCAAGAGGTCCTATATCCATTTTTCGAAAATTTCTTGTTATAGCATTCCCCATGATGACCTAAGTCTGAAAAATATTCTGGCAAGAAGTTCTATACCCATATTCATCCGTGCTGTGGTTATATATCCAGAGTAAAAAAACTGTTATGGCAAAAGGTTCTATATCCACCAAATATATATAGAACCTTTTGCCATGAGTCATTATTTTTTCAGTCAAAATTTTGTGTGTGTAGCAAAAGGTTCTATATCTGAATAAATTTTTTTACTCTTCTTTTGTTTTTATTCTAATTTTTGAGTATTATAGTTAAATAATGAATTCCGATAGCACTAATCTGTTGATAAAGATGAACCCTTAATTAGTTTCAGAATAATGTTTTCTAATAAAAATTTGAACATCGAAAAAGCATTAGAATTATTATTGTCAAGCACTCAATCAGAGCAAGAAGAAAATTTGAGTCCCCATCGCCTAACAGGTCATCCCTCAACAATGAGACAAATTGATAGTGTGGCCAAAGGCGTGGAAAACAACAGTGATAAAGAAACGGCTAGCAGTGAGTCGGAATATATGCCGTCCGTTGCTGCAGAATCAGATTCGAGCTTCGATTGTCAAGAAGTGAATCTGTATTATTTTATCCTACATTCTGCTTTACCATTTCTTTTTTTCAATAAAGGATGCGGAGCTTGGAGATGGTCATGCTAAAAATAGATCTGATGACATAATTGAAGCAGAAAATAGAGTTGATGTTGCACCTGAAACTGTACCAGCGGAAGTAATGGCTCAAGAAATGGAAATCAGCAAAGAATCAACGAGATAAGTAATTTGTAGTATAATAATCAAATTACAATACAACGCATGCTGTTTTCTCAGAGTCGATCAAGATGGAAGAAAGCCGACCCAGATAATCACAGAAGGGAATGCATTAAACTATCACGCAATTGTGGTGTTGCTTATGAAAATCATAAAGGTGATAATTAATTTTTTCATGCAGCATGTTTACATAAGTTGTCTTTAGGTCAACGATTTGAAGCCCGTAGAGTTCAAACGGTCCATGATCATTCGCATGGAAAAACAAGTTCATTTCACTCTTCCACATTGTCAGAACTTGATTGGCAAAGTTTCTTCGAAAGCTACTGGGCTTTTGGCACCAATGAAATCCGAAAAAAATCATTTTTGCTTCAACACACAGAATGCGAATCAGCAAGGCGTTCCAGGATTGGAAATGTCAAAAATTCTTGGAAAAAAAATTCTCTGGTTTTTTATATGATGAAGGATGGGGCGAAAGTTCGAGTGTGTAGAGAATTTTTTTTGAAAACGCTCGACATATCACAAAAACCAGTGGTCAACGCATACAAAAAGTGTGATGCGATGAAATCTATTCACAACAATAGTCAGCAAGGATGAAACGAGCCTCATCACAAACTGAAACCAGCATACAGAGAAGCGGTGATACAGCACATAAATTCATTTCCCCCTGTCCCATTGCATTACTGTCGAAAATTGTCTAAAAGACAGTATGAATTCTAACTATACTGATTTTTTTATATTTCTAAAATTTATAAAGATTTCTGCATCCAAATTAGAGCGTTAAGAAATTGTTTGATCTTTTTCAAGAGTGGGACGATAGAACAATTGGATGCAGAATCGCTTTTCCTACTTATCAACGTATGTTCGGCACAGAATTTAATCTGGGTGAGAATCACAAAATTTCGGTAGCTTTGTTTACCTTACAAACCTGCTTAATCATTAAGGTTTCCATCAACCACGCAAAGATCAATGCGCCGCATGTACCATCTACAAAAATAAAAAATCTAGTGGGCATTGAAATGAAGTGCTTGAACAAGATCATACCGAGCATATAAGTCGGAAAGAAGCCTTTCCTCAAAAGATGAAGGATTTGATCGTGATGGCGAAGATAAACAGCGACATAGTTGTTGGGACCACAGATTTGCAATCTGTGCTTCAAGTTCCACATGCCAAAGAAAGCCAGTTTTATTACAAACGAAAACTGTGCCTTTATAATTCGACTTTCTCCATTGAAAATTGGGGTGAAGCATACTGTTAGGTTTGTACGGAGCTAGATTCGAAAAGTTCATCGAAATGCAAGCTAAAAAGAAAACACTTCATCGAAATGCAAGTTAAAAAGGGAAAGAAGAAAATTGTCATTTGGTCTGACAATTGTGGCCAACAAAATAGGAACAAATTCTCGATGTCAATGTATCATAAATTGGTTCAAGAAACGCCCAATTTGATATTGATACAACATTGTTACCTTGAAACCGGACACATGCAGGTTTGGGAGACTAGCTAATAATTCTTTATGTTATTCATCATTATGAATTAATCCGTGATTTTCAGATGTCTGTAGATTCCATGCATTCACTAATCGAGAGAGTCATACATGGCCACAGGGTATACATAGGGTATACATTATCCCTACCCTAAACTTTAGAGTAACCATTTGCTATCTGGCGATTTTTGGACAAAATTACAAAAATTACAAAGAAAAATACATTGACAAAAAATAACTGATGCAAGCAATGCACAGTATATGGTTGACAATAAGTATGAGAACATCAAAATAAGTTACTGGTTGGCAAATACACATCATCTTCCATTTCAGTATCATCCAATTTCATTTCCTTTCTTGTTTTCTTTTTTCGATTATGAGGGTCATCAGTGCGCATGTGGTTTTCTGCAACCCATGCCTTTGCATATTTTGATGCTTTGAACTGTTCCAAATCATTTGGGCCATATATTCTTAAGCGCATCAAAGCATCCAGGCTTATTCCTTCGAGTCTTGATCGCCTTGATGTGCGTATATGGTTCATTATTGAAAAGCCTCGTTCGGCATCAGCACTGCCAATAGGCAAAATCAGGACAATATGGATCAGCTTCTTGATATTTTCTCCCCAGATAATGCCACTGTCTTTTTTTAGAAAATGCTGCCAGAAAGTAACAGCTGTAGTCTTCTGAAAGCGGCAAAAGTCACTCTGTTTGATGATTTGAAGAAGTGCCTGGGTCCACTCACTTGCTGTTGCAGCTGCATCAAGCTGAAATTTCAATGCCAAGTCATTGATTGCATCAGTGCCATATAAAAGAATTTCAGATTCTTTCTGAGGGAGCTTTTCAGGAGCCAATACATCAAAACTTTCAAAGCTTCCTGATGGAAAATAAGAATCAATTTCATTTTTGATGCTGCTAAGAAACGTTTCACGAAAAGTGTCCAGTCTAGGAACTCGGCCCTCAGGTTCAAGCTCCACTGTTTGCCATTTCACAGAGATTGATGAGTGGTAATTGGCAAGACTGCATTTTCGAGTTGTTGAATCAGAGCATGTTACAGTGTTTAAATAATAGCTGATGAAGCTTCCAGGATTAGACTTGAGTTGTTCAATGGTGCTCAGCATTTGGTCTTTGTAATTTTCAAGCCCAATGAGGAGGCCAGCTCTTTGTTGCAAGCGCTTGGACCAGTGTGATAACATTTGTAATGTGTCACAGGTAAACTGCAGTGCCAGCAAGAAATTCTTGTTTTTCATCTTCTGTGATAGTCCTTTTGCTTGTGCACGTGTAATGTCAGAAAATGATGGATCAATGGAAATAGCATCAAAGTCAGTTACAAGCAAATACCAAGTGTCATTGATTGCTTTCAATGCATGAAACTCTGATGCAATCCATCGTGCTTCAAATACGTAGGTGACTTCGTGCATATTCATGTCCATTGCTTCAGCAAGTGCTCTGAGATGTGCCTTGCGCTTATGGCCATGTCGGTTGTAAAAATTGTGAACACTATTAATATTGTCCTCAAATTCCTTGTAATACCCAACCACATCCAATGCACTTCTAATTGCCAAGTGTAAGCGATGAGCCATGCAGTGGATGGTGAACAAATTGGTTGTTGTCCAGTCATTCAAAAGCTTTGAGAGGCCACCTTTTCTTCCAACCATGACAGCAGCACCATCAGAGGCATATCCACGCAGGTTCTTTCTGATGTGTTGAATAAATGCACCGGGTTCTGCATCCCAGGCTTCCATCAGTTTTTGAAACAGTCCTGAAGCTGTTTCATCTGCACCAAGTTTGATCAATTTGTAAAAGTAAACTACTGGTGCATCATGTTCCAATGCCTGAAAATATACAATTAGATAGTGATTTTGCCCACTATCAGTGGAGCTATCAAGGATAATTGACAATGGTTCATTTTTTCCAACAAGGTGCTGGATAAGCGTTTTATGCATCTCTGAGCTAACTAAAAGTGTCATTCGTTCAGCTGATTTTCGATCATAATGATGGTAGCCCAAGTAGATGCCATTTTGTTCCTGAAGAGTGACAATTTTTGAATGAGATAAAAATGGTAAATTCACCTTCATTTCAGCATACACTGTCCTTATCATGCGCATTGTCACAGCATAATACTTGTTGTCTTCTTGCTCATTTTGAACTTGAATTTCCTTGAATGACTCGGGTAGCACTTCAACTGCTGCTTGTTCTAATTTAGCAATAATATTCTGGTGGGGTTTAGACTGGGCATGATCTTTGATTATTTGCCAATTCCAGTGATAATCTGCACGAAGGACCCCATCAGGATTGGCCAGTAGAGGCTTGTAACGAGCATCCATCCCAAGTTTGTTGAAATATTTACTGCAAAGTCGGCATCTGTATGTTGAGGTTGTGGGATTTTCAGTGTTGGGCAAGTATTCAAACCAAACTTTATTATCAGTAATGGTTTTGATTGGCAAAAGAGACTTTTGGTGCATTTCCATGAGCTTGATCCAATTGTTTTGAAAGAATGATTTTGTTTCCCACTCTCGCTCAACTTTTTCCTTTTTCATTGAACTGATAGCTGCATCAGCTCTCTCTAACAGTTGTGCATTGTTTCCAGTTGAGGTCAAGTCATCACCGCCCATGTCTGCAGTTTGGCACAAGACGTTCATTTTTGCCATGTTGATTTCAGTTTGAATTGATTGATGCACAAGGCCACTTTGAATGCTCCAATACTCATCAGGTGGCAATCTGCTGCTGCACTGTGCTTCTTCCATTGGCTCTTCTTCTAGAGTACGATAGCGATGCGTTAACTGGTTTGTAAGTTTCACAATGTTAATTTCAATGATGAATCTTTTTCCACTGCAATCATTCTGAGCTCCAGGTGATGGTTGACCAAGCTTAAATTTTGCTGGCAACATTGGACCTATTTCAGCAGTGCACCGATTCAATGAATAGTCTGATTTGGCTTCCTTTGGTACATCAAATTCTCTTAGTAGGTATTGTTTGCCTGTAAATAAATTATACCAAATAAGTTCTTATAAAAGTAAATAAAAAAGAATAATAAATCAAAAAAAGAAAGAATGATAAATAATAAATCCTGTACCTGTGAAATCTGGAACTAATTCTTCAAAGATATCACATTGTTCAGATGACGCCCTTCGCCCATAAATGACAATGTCTATTAGTGAATCTTTAATTAGCTGTTTCAGTTCAGGTGTCAACTTCAGGTAAGGCGTTTCCTGTGATAGCTTGATTGACGGTAATCCATCAGCTTGATAAACAAGAGCAACAGCATGTGGATAAACGTTGGCGTTTGCAAAAAAACCAAATAATGTTGGAGTTGAGTGTGTAAATTTCTGTCGGTATGTAACTAGCGGATTGTCAACCTTTGAGTCTGCATTGGCAATGCCAAGTCCACCAAACACAAAGTATGAATTTTTAATTCGTGAATTCCACGAATTTGCAATAAGTTTGATTGTGGGTCCCTTGGCACCTCTTTGAAATGCTGAAATAACAATTATTTTGTGCCCACGTAAGCTAAGATCCTCTAGTTGTACTGTATCTTGATCATGGGGTCGCTTTTTTCCATAAGCAATAAGTTCAACAAATTCATTTTTCTCTGGTTTAGCAGGGTCATCTGAATTGATTTCATTAATCACAACTCCAGCATTTGAGAAGTGAGTACAAATAATTGTCAAAAGTGCATAAGCTATCAAAATCATCATATTGTAAACTGTCAATCAGAACTGTTTTAAAAAATCATTAGAATATTTTCAATGCTGAACACAATTTAATATTAACAATCTTTGAAATAAATAACAAACTGGAGCAAAAGAAACTGAGCCAAAATAATATCACAAAGTAAAAACAGCTGCCTTTATACATTGGACCAAAAACATTGTAATGATAGAAATAAGTAATTCAGTTTATTGACTAACTGGCTTCCAATAAACTTGTCAGAAAAACTAACCCAGTTTGTTTATTGCCAATAAACATACATTGGACCAAAAATATAATAAGGATAGAAATAAATAATTCAGTTTAATGACTGATTGGTTTCTAATAAACATGTCAGAAAAACTTACCCAGCATGTTTACTGCCAATAAACATACATCGGACCAAAAACTTAATAATGATGAAATGAATAATTCAGTTTACTGGCTGATTGGTTTCCAGTAAAACATGTCAGAAAAACTTACTCAGCATGTTTACTGCTAATAAACATGTCAGAAAAACTAACCTGGCATTTACTGAGTTTGAGTTTGGTTTTATCATCAATCAACATGCTCATTTATTTATTTCAGAAAAACAATGCTTCCAGTTTTTATCACCAACATAATCCAAAAAATACGAAAAGCAAAGCAAACACATCTAAAATTGACTTTTATCATTGTCACAAAAATGATTTGCTATATGTCAATTTTAGGATTTTTCCCTACCCTAAAATTTTGACCATGGCCATGTATGGAGAGAGTTTCAAAACAGGCTACAATTTATTCTCCAATTGAGTGGTGTAATGTTATTGCTTTAGCTAGATCAAAAAAGCTGCACAATGTTGTTTGTTTGTCCCACCACGACTTCGTCGATTTGAAATGTGTTAAAGAAATGAATCAAAAGCAATGGACAAATCGACTGATGGTGCTAAAATTAATTGGTTGAAAATACATTCCCTTAAATTTGAGAAAGAAAAAAATGGAATAATGCAGTTTAGCTGCAGTCACGAAGGTGACAATTGTGAGGTATTTTTTTACTTCTCTTCTTGACAGTTTTCATGATTGTTTCATTTTGCAGGTCACCAACATTTTGCCATCCCCGAAAAAAGGCCGCCCATCTGCACTAATGGCATAACCAAAACTCCATGGTTCGATGCAAAAAATTCAAAAGGCTGAAAAGGACGATCTGTTGTCTTCATGCTGAAGTGGATTAATTCCACAGGAATACCATGCCTGGTTCAAGTAAAACCATAATAATAATTACGGAAAACAGTAAAAATCCAATTTTTCGTTTTACAGCTCATTGGAAGTTTGCACCAATGAAAACAGTGCCCATGAAAATGAAGAAGAATGGGATGTCAATCAATGATTATTCTTATTTTGTCCTTTATTGCTTGTTTTAAGGCCTTTGTATTTTATTATATAAATAAAGTTTGGAAATATTGTCTGGTTTTATATTCTAATGTATGCTTTAACACACATGGCGAAAAGTCTTATATCTATAAATCATACTGTAATTCCATAATGGGCAACGGTATCAGGCTGTGTTTTAGTAGTTTATGCTATATACCCATAGGCTGGCTGATGAGAAAAAATTAACTCATTAGCTCATGAATTAGATTATAGTCAAAAGTTTAAAACTTCTATGGCGTTTTTCTCAATTCCTCAGAAAGTGGATATAGAACTTTTTGCCATGGCAGCGACAACTGTTTCATTGTGGCTTTTATTGACCATTTCAAAAAACATTCTTTGCCTAACATGACTAACACAAATTTGTGTGATGACTGGCTGATGTTTTTTTCATCCCTTGGTTTGAATTATATTATTGTATTTTAGTTTTTTAATTTAGTCATTTGTGTTCTGCATTGGAGAAATGTGCCCATTTTAAAAATTATTCATCATTGAAGGCTCAAGTAAGTCAATTATAACTGAATGATATTAGAGTAAAAAGAATTCTTGCAGAGAGTGATCATTTAAATTTTTTGTCCATAACACATCACATGGATTTACTTCTATGAGGCCGAGGAGCCTCACTGTCTGAGCATTATTCAACAGTAATAATATTGCCCAGCAAGTTCCAATGAGCCACCAAAATTCTAGTTGTCCTGAAAAGCACTGAAATATATACTCATGGCTAAAAGGATTTATTCAAAAATTACCATTTTACACTGAAAATTGGACTTTTCCAGTTTTCTAACCAAAAGACAAGCTTGGAGGCACTTGATACAGAATGTTATCAAATAGACAGGAGAGAACACCATAGAAATAGGCTATATTTATTGGTCTTTTTCTTCAGGTCTGGCTGTAATATATATATATTAGAATGAGCCCCCAAATCAATCAAATTTTCATGCTTACTTTTCATGAAAAATACTTCATCATCAGCTTCATTGTCAAAACAGACAATCAATACATTTTTACATCACTGTGTTATTGCAGATCAATATTTTGATGATAGAAAGTCTATTGAATATGAAGATGTGTTGGAGTGGAAAATCTACGATATCAATAAAATTGTCAAAGCAATAGAATTTCTAAATCTGAATGTGATTTGGGCACTATTAATCCAGAGGTGCACTCTGGAAATTGAATTTTTTTATTGACAACTGCAATGAAATGGATTGGGCAAATCCCGAGAATATAGACCATTTAATGCAATTTGTGCATCAAAAAGTTCGAGAATCAGAAGATGGATGTGTCATATGAAAATGAACTGTGAATGTATAGTTTTAGAATTTGACAGTTATCATTCATGATTAACTGCTCTGTGAATGATCCAAAAATATTTGTCCAAATCCTAATTCTTCCCTTTTAGATTAGAAAATCTACCAACAGATTTCACAATTTATCTAATGTTAGATGAAGAAAGTGTGAAGTAACAGAATAGAGTGCTTTCTCAACATTTTACATTAGTTTTAAATATGATACTGAGATACCCTATCTATTTGGTAGGCAAGAATGTAATGTAGTTCCCTGTCAGTTCAACTGGTCATATGCTTCTAAATTCAAATGGGCAAACCGATTACATGGCGATTTATTCCAAAATAATGACACCCTCTGACATTACACAGCAACCCATGATGGGTTTACAGCCTATAAAATGCCTAGGGTGCTGAGTAATTTTAAGTTGTTCCAAGAGGCCACCTTCCCTTGTTCTATTATTGAATTTTCTAGAGAAACACAGTGGTTTGGACAACAACCCTGATATTCAATGATTAGTTTATTCTGCGTTGGCCAAATGTTCCATTGAGTATGTAACCTGGAAGCTGTTCTCTCTCAGATCATTTTACACACCTAAGGAAACAAATTTCACCTCAGCTGGTGTCACTTACTATACCCTCAGAACCCAAGAAACCCATATCCCTACAAATTTGTCTGGTACAGAAACTATGTTTGGAAAAAATGTTTCCTTTGGATGACTCTGATATGAACACAGGCAGTGGCTGTGATGGGGGTCTTATTCACTTGACTCCCGACATATACCCTCTAATTATTTCTGGAATTTCTATGGAATGGCCACAACGCAAAGTACCACACATTTGATAACTGCTAACCTCATTTGCAAAAAAAGAAAGAACAATTACTGCAGACCTATTCACCATAAGAAAGTATGAACAGTTTTTTCATTTTTATAATGACAGGTGTAACATGCCCAGCCAGTGCCCTAACAGATAAGATGCTGTGTCATGAGTGAGGGATGGCCATTGTTATACTTGTTAGGAAATAAGCATGGTCCATCATATTTTTCCTTCGACCATCAGCATTTTTCAATGGCAGCTTCACATGTGGGTGGTTGCCTGGACTGGCTGTGTCATTCATGTTGTCAGGCTGTTTGCATTTTAGAACAGTGTAGCAGATGCAGTATAGAGGGTTGCCATTGCACTCTGTGAAATAAGACTACACCTTACAAAAGAAGTTTCGGCATTGGGTCTCATTTTTGAAGGCTCACTTTTTCTGTTAAAAACAGGATCTTTTTTTCAAAGTGAATATTGTCCACTTGAGTCAGCTCCTTTTTTTGTCCAAATATGACAATTTTTGTTTGAGTCACTTGCCCATTATACATTGGTGGCTTGATTATTATCTGCTAATACACCTCCCAATAACCGCTACGATTCAGTCAGGGGCAGTGATTTAATTTCATGAGCATTCACTCCCATGCTGTAGTCATAACCTAACAGTGACTTGACATGCCCTGTGACAGAAAAAATATACAATAAGGTCATGGCAGGGTCATCACCATCTAAAAAGTTGATAATGAACCCATCGTTATTATTTTAACCCTGTTTTCAGGGGCAATTTCTCCCAAAATGCTTTTTTTGCTTAAATTGTTGACAGGGGCAGTCTTCATATTTGCATCATGTCTTTTTGCAAAAGTGATATTTTTCAAGACAGTTATGGGTCAGGTGCAGATATTACTCAGGGTCAAGGAAAAGATATGGTTGTTTTGACAAAAAACCAGCATAGTGCCCTGTTTGATCACACCTAAAACATGTAATCCTAAACTGTTCCATCTATCTTTAATTTTCAGTAGTATTTTTATCCTAATTTTCTGAAAGTTGAATCATAAGTTTTTCAGATTTTTGATTCAACTGTTCAAATTGAGTTTTTACAGGGTCCTTATGTGGACATTGAAACCTAGCTATCTGAGATAAGAAGAATATAATGGGATGTTAGCTTCAACTGCAAACCGACCTAGCTATCTGAGATAAGAAGAATATAATGGAATGTTAGCTCCAACCGCAGGGATGTTAGCTTCAACCCCAAATTTGGTGTTCAATATGAATTTCTCTAGCAACCAAGTTTTAAAAATTGTCAAGGTGTTTGAATTTTATAGAATTTTTGATGTTGCTTAAAAGACCTTCGAGGAACATGGTTTCAATCAAATTTTCTGTTACACCAATATCAAATTCAGGGTAGGCATTCCTGGACAATTTTTCCAATTCATTGAAATATAGAGTTACAGTTTTAGCAAATGTTTGTTTCGTGTAAAATGAGGTTTGATGATGAAAAAGAACATTCTGCAGGACAATGCAGTAATGATGCTAATTTGAAACGATTATAAATTCCCAGCTGATTAGAGGAGTTTGGAGTGTTTTCTTGTTGATTGCTATTATTCACATGATTTATGAAAAAATGAACCAATTCCTCTATTTTCCAAACTTCTGGGCATATTTTTGAGGCCAGCAGACAGTCTAAATAAGATCAGCTGCAGTTGCAGAACATGAGCTTAACTAAAGTTCTCATTCAAATATTAAATGGGATAACAGAAATATATATGAAAAAATGATCTTACCATACCTGTAGGATTTTGAAAAGGCAACAAGGCAGCAACAATTTTTTCAAGAGTGGATGTGGCTATTCCTTCAGCTGTGAAAAGAACCGATGATTCTCCCAGTTCTGAATTCTTAAAAGCATGACCAGGGTCAAATTCCACCATGTGAAAACTTCCTAAAAGCAAGTTATTCAGGTTGACGTGGTATTCTTGACCAACTGTTGGAAATCCAAAGCTAGAAAAGTAGTGATATAAAAAAATCATTTCTGCATCAAGTTTTTTGTGACTGACCTGGCATAACTATCAAGCTCTTTCAGTGAGCTGTACAATTGATATTTTCAACCTGGAATCATTCAGAGAATATTAGAACCAGAAACACAGACTAAAGCATTTACCTGAAATAGAATTTTAGATCAGATTTCACCAAATATTCCAATAAGACTTACAATTTCTTTGTTGATATTCTATTTGCTCAACATTTCACCAAATACTTGTGATAAATGTACACCACTGTGGCATTTTGAACCAAGAGTCTGTGTGTGCAATACATACTTTTCCTTTCCATAATTAGCTTTTATCAAGTGGGTTGTGAGGCTAAAAACAAATAGGATCAGTAAATCAAAAAAAAAATCAAAACCTTCTCCATTCTGAAACAACCTGAAAAGGGCTTTGACTTGATTTGACCATATATCAGTTGTAAATGAAATATGATTATAATTTTCCTGGAATTTCTCTTCAATTTTTGAAGGAAGTTCGTCATGGTATGCAAACAAAGTCTTTTTGTGTTTATTCAATTTGTATTCAGATATCTAAATACAAAAACACATTTCTATATTCAAAATATCTACTCCCACATTTTTTACTTCAGTCATTGAATCTTGAAATCCTATTGACTCCACAAATTCGGAAAACAAATCACAAATGGCCTGCATTTGTGCTATTTATAACTCAAAATTAACTGATTTTGGATCTTCTGAGGGCATTTCTGAGAAAGAGGACATGTTACAACAAATTTGTTCATTTTTTATTGCATCAACTCATTTAATTTTATTATCTGCCTGAAGCAAATGACCAAAGAGTTAGAGGTTCAAGTTCATGCTTTCGTTCCATTTTTAAATCACTACAGTCATTTTCTCAATAAACAAAAATGCAAAAACAACATGATGAGTGGCAATTTATTGTACAAATTACATTTGTTTTCATTACGTTCATTTCCTTCAGCCACAAACTACTTATATGATGCCAGATGTTTCCTTGACAGCAAATACCATTACCTCTTTTGGATGGCTGTATTCTGCATTCAATGCACTTTGCTTTCTCTTCATCACCTGGGGACACTGTGAACTATTCCCACACTCTGCTAGTGAAAGAAGAACTTGAACCCTTATTTCTGGAAAAGAAATTTTTATGAACCTTTTTTAATTCATTGAATGCTGCTGCAGCTGCTCCAGCTCCAGTTTAATAAGCTCCCAAATAAGCATTTTTGCATTTCTCACAGCCTTAGTTTGTCTTCTAATCAGTGTTTTTTCGAAAAATAGAGAGCCAAACCTTGAGCCTGACAATAACTGCTCATCTTGATTTCCTGTCAGGATGTCATCACCATCTAGTTCAATGCCTCTATCCTACAAATAAACAGAGTTAGCAGATCTACAAACATCTTTCGTGTTTGGAAAAAGAAGAAAAAACTTTTCCAGTTATTCTTTTGCATTTTTTCACGATGCATAATACCAACATCTTTAATGTCACTGAAGAATTTGTGGACAAATTTGAGAAAATTATACTTCCAATGAGTCACTGGATCCACATGTTGTTTATAAAACCTTCACACTGATGCAGTGTGCAAAATAATGTGCATGTCTTATGTCTCAAGTAGTGTAAAACAAAAACAGATTATTTTTTTCACTAGCTTCCACTCAAAGCTTTAATCCTTAATGCCAACAAAGCTTTACTTAAAGAATTTTCCATATCCGTACATGCCAAAATTGTTACTAGTGTTCAATCTCTTGAGACACAAATTAAATTTTGCAAACAATGCAGCAGCAGCACTAAACATTACACTCTATATTAAACAAATATGAGTAAATGGTAGGAAAAAAATAAACTAGAATAAACCATTAGAATATGGTGGGAAAAAAATAAACTAAAATATTTATACATAAAAAATGGTAGGAAAAAAATAAACTAAAGTAAACCATTTTTTAATCATAAATAGTGATTAAAAAATGGAAATGAGTGCTGGGTGGCAAAAAAATATTCATTTCCTTCTTCTGCATGTTGAACCTGCCATTGTTTTTGTTCCATGCAGCTTTATTTTGCCACACTAATTCTAGACTGGTGGTCGCAAGCATGGGCTTTGATCTGGCTAACCTTAATCTGTGTACCTCAAGGACATCAAAAAATCGTCAAAAAGCTATTGGTTTTCAATATCAAACATGCAGGTGCTTCAAGAATGCTCTACAGTCGATTTTTGACTGAAAGTCGGCTTTACAGCATTCTTGGATGTACTTAAATGCTTGGTATGAAAGAGGCCTTAATGTATCCCTATAACCCTTTTAGGCGTGAGAAAGGGGTGTAATGTTGGATGGGTTATCATTAACAAATAAAAAAGACAATCTCACTGCTTTGGTGTTGACATAATACTTCAACCATTCTAGGAGTAAGAGAGAACTATATGAAATGTATGGTAAATAAGTAATCATTATTCATACCTGGCATAAAGAAAAAGAGAGGAGCTCCACTTTATACCAGCAAACTAAAAACTAATTATCAACATTTACTATAGCAGTCCATAATTTTCTTATAATGTATTTTCACATGCCTACTACAGTGGAGCATTTTTGTGATAGTTCCAATTTAGTTGACATTATGAATTGTATTGCATGTTTTTCCACTTGATATTTTAAAAATAATTGGTTTTTTCTTACTAATTATCTATTATACATGTTTTGCAATTGTTCCATTCAGGATGTTTTCCACTTTTATATGAATATATCAATAATATGGGTGATTTATTGTATTATTTCGGCAGCTTTCAAATGTTCATATTTTAAATTTCAGTAATCTTTGAAAAAGAGGCAAATTACATATTATATACCATCATGACTTCAATAAATATGCATTGACATGTTCTCAATGAGGCCAAATGCTATGCAACATATTTTATTAGGACCTATACCAGTAGTAAGGCCCGTGGAACTGGGCTTTTTTTGACATCATCCACTTTTTCAAGTCACCCGTAGTGACATGACTACGCATCGTCCCCTGACTACATGTGACTGTTGACATCATGTCTCGCACAGTTCCATCAGTAGAAAAAATCTGGCACTACTGCCATGCGATCTTGAAAGTGGTAGTTAATATATTGTATGGGGTATAGATAGAAAAATGCAAGTGATGATGAGGAAGTGTTTTCGTCACATTTCCAGTTTTTTTGTTTTTTTCACAATTTTCTGTCTTTGATGCTTTTTCTCATTTTGTTTATCTCTCCTATGATTTGTCATCTTCACATTGTATATTTTCTTTTCAGTTTTTTTGTGTTTCTATTCTATACGCATTTTAAGAAACACATCTTTCTTTTTTTTGTACTTTCCTTCCTTTATCATTTCCTTATCTTTTGCTGTTTATGTTTCACACACTCAATTTTTTACCCAGTTTGTGGTTTCATAATAACATAAAACCATTCTGGGTTCAACTGGAGAAAAACGGATTTATGGGGACAGGTAAATACTAATAATAAGAAATATATGTGGGGGAAAAATATACTACAGCAGACTGGATGATTGAAGAATAAAGGGACAAAGTATTTTCCACTTCTCAAAAATTAACTAGACTTTCTAAAAATAAAGCTCTGAAGGGAGTCCTGTGAAATGTACACACCCATAAAATGGAATAACAAGTTGCTTATTGACAAGTATGTATTGGTAGAAGATGTGGGTGCCTGTGTACATGCAAAAGAACATTGCAACACCAAATGATGTATAATCCACATGTTTTTCTTATCAGCCAGCCTCTGTGGATAGAAGACATGTTCATGAACAATAATTTATTGAAGAGAGAAGTAACAAAAAATAACGGCAAGCTTGTGCATGTATAAAATGTGCAGGATTTTCGGTCCTGTGAAATGTACACACCAAAAACAAAATTGAATAAAAAGTTGCTTATTGAGAAGTATGTATTGGTAGAAGACCTGCATGGCTGTGTGGTGCAGAAGAACATTGCAACACTTAATGATGTGACATATTTTTCTTATCAGCCAGCCTCTATGGATAGAAGACCTGCTCATGAACATTGATTAATTAAAAAGAAAAGTGGCAATACCTAATGACAAAGTTAAAAAAAGAATCGTCCACATGTGATGCGCATTGAGAAATCAAATAAAAAGGCAAGAACATAGATCATAAAACATTTGCTTAAAAATTTTTACAGTTCTAAATTTGATTAATTCTGTTATTAAAAAAGTTTCTTTTGTTGTCTCACTATGGAAGATTATAATTTGGATGGCTCTTATCTAATTAGTATTGATGACACCTTTATGGAGTGGATTTTGAATCCTGAAATTGAGACGTATGCCCCGCCCGATCAAGCTGAAAATGAAGGGAGTACAGAATCGTCAAAGATGGCCTCTAAGAATCAAGGTAAGAGTATAAGATTCTATGTGATATGCTGTCTTCTAATGTTGAATTTCTAGTGGAAGCTCCTGGACATACATTAATAGACAATGACCAGCCTCATAATCAAATAGAAGAATTTTCTCAATCAGGTTAAGAAATACTTATAATATTGTTTTTCTTTTTAATAAGAGTATTTTTAGGTTCTCTTAATGATGATGATGATATGGAAGAGGGCGAGCTGCATAGTTTGCTTTCGGAACCTCTAGCTGATTTTGAATCAAGTATTAGTAGCCTGGACAGTTTGAATTTCAAAATTTCTAATGATAAAGAGATTATTCTGGAACCAGTGTCCTCATCAGATGAGGATGAGGAAGAAACTGTTGACACACCAGGTGTTATACTGGAAAATGTGACATTTGAGGAAGATGGTTCAATGAGTGATTCTGAACCAGAAATCGAGGTTATTGATAAATGGTATAAAGATCAGCAGATAGATGGTGCTATCAATTTTGATCCCACCTCATTTTACCATTTTGGCCAGCCATTTGTTCATCCAGTTCATTGATATGGTACCCAAGGAGAAGGACGACAGTTTCACTCATGCAATCTGGAAAACTGTCCCAACTTCCATGAATGTATGGGTGACATTTTTGATCATGCTCTTAATCAAATGCTCAATAGTACTCCATCAAATGCTCTGGCTGGCGCTGTGTATTTTCATCCAAACCTTGAGGAACCAATTTATGTTCATTTTCATCCTGCTGAAACTTTAACTGGACAGACTATTGTAGAGCAATTTGACGGAGTTCTGCAATTGGGTAAAGATTTGAACATTGAAGATCCTGAAGCAGTCATCCCAGTTGTTACAGTTACACCACCATCAGGGTCTGGCTACCATAATCAACATTGATATATTTCTCATAATGACTTTCTTCATCATGGTCATGGAGGATGTTTTCATCATGATAAAGAATAGTGATAATTTTTGCCTGGCACGAGCTATTGTTGTAGCAATAGCTATCTTGAATAAGACAGATGGGGCTTACCAATGGGATAATATATGCCGCAGTGAGGGTGGTAGTTGTTCATTGCAGACACAGAGAGCACATGATTTGATGACCAGAGCTGGTCTTCAAAACCACACTGGTCTTTGCAGAATACAAGAATTGGAAATTATCCAAAGAACCCTTCCCAAGTACAAAATTAAAGTATTCAGTAAGGTTTATGGTGCTATTATATATGAAGGTGAGGATCTATACACCAATGTATCCAAATGTTAGTATACTCTTGATTTCAGGTAACGTAGATTCCAAAAAAGTTATTCATCTTTACCATCATAAGGGTCACTATACAGTAATTAACTCCATGGCTGCATTTTTTGCATGAGTCTATTAGTGTGAAGACTGTAATATTGCCTACAACAAGAGTGACCATCGCTGTAGAAACAAATGTTCTTAGTGTTATCATCTTCCACCATGCAAAGAAGATGGCATCCTATGCTGTGATCAATGCAATCTGTACTTCCAAAATACTACATGTTTTGAGAACCACCTGTGGAAATATCCTAAAGGTAACAACAAGGAAGCAACTGGTTCAATCAGTGAAGGTGTGTCAATCTGTGATGAATATAATGTTGCAAAGATAGTCATAAACAATTGAGATGAGCCTATGCAAAACAACATAGATGTGGGTACTACAAACGTCAAACTGGTGATGAAGAAGTGGAAGATGGTTTGTTTTTTTTTCATTGCTGATTCTTGTGAAATTTCATTATCTAAATACTACATTTTTTTACAGGACATCTATGCTACATGAAAAATGTTGACGATGAAACACTTATTGAAGATGGAACCAACAATGATCCATACGAAAATGACGATGACGGGGACAATGTTGCTGATGATGATGAGGAACAAGCTTCCACTTCAAAGAAGACAAGAAAGAAACAAGACAAAGAGGATATGGTGCAATGATTTGTATTTTTTGACTTTGAGACCACGTAGAACATGTGATTCGAGAAACTGAACTTGGTACAGAGTTGCAACATGTACCAAATCTATGTATTGCTCACATAATTTGTGATGATTGCCGAGATCGAAATTATGATGTGCAATGTGGACAATGTGGACCAAAGAGGAATATCTTTAAAGGTACTGATTGCCTGAAAGATTTTTGTCGATTTCTTTTAATCCAAAGGCGACACATACTATGGCAATTGCCCATAATGCTAAAAAATTTGAATCCCATTTCATACTTCAATATCTTCATGATGGAGGTGTACCCCCGAAAGTTGTCACCAAAGGTACAAAATTATCAATCTATAGTTTATTAATACGAAAGTTGCTTGGCCTGCAGATAATTCGTGGGTACTATACAAATTATTGATTCATTTAATTTTTTACCAATGGCACTTTCTGCCCTACCAAAGTCCATTGGAATAGCTGAATCTGCCACAGGCTATTTTCCTCACTTGTTTAACACATTGGAGAACTGGAACTATAGAGGCGTTTGGCCCAAACCTTTCTATTATGTATAATCCAGCATGAAACCAGAAGCGTACGCAAAATTCACTCAATGGTCTTGGATGCAAATACGAAAAGTATGTCGCATATCTAAAAATCAAGTGGATAGATTTAAAACATAATTTTTTTCTTATATTTCAGACTTTTGTTCTCCAAGATGAATTTATAAAATATTGTGACTGTGATGTAAACATCTTACTTAAAGCATGCATGAAGTTTCCAGACTTGTCCATGGCTAAAGCTACATTCGATCCATTTGAAAGATTGCTGACAATTGCAGAAGCTTGTAACCATGTTTTTAGGAAAATTTTCCTGAAGCCAAATACGATTGGACTCATACCACACAATGGTTATCGTGGAAAAGGCAAACAATAGGCAGAAGCAATCAAGTGGATATAATGGATTAGTGAAAAAGAAAACATTTAAATACAACATGCATTAAATGGTAGAGGAGTACCTATTAGGCCATATAAAGTCGATGGTAAATGTGGAGACACTGTTTATGAATTTAATGGTTATTTCTGGCAGGGCTGCCCAAAATGCATGCCTGATCCGAATGAGCTCATGGCAGATGGAAAAATGACTGCCTGTGAAACATATCAGCAGACTAATGAAAGAAAATTCTTCCTGCAAAAAAAGTGCAGTTTGAAAATTATTGAACTGTGGGAATGTGAATTACAGCAAATGTTGGAAAGAGATGCGGAAATGCGAGCATACTTTTCAAATCTGATGTTGTTTGAACCATTGGACCCCCGTAATGGTAAGTGATTATGATCAGCTTATAACTTATATTATATATGTTTCAAGTGGAAATTTTAGGCAGAACAAATGCCATAAAGTTACATCACAAAGTAGGGAGAAATGAGCAAATTTACTATGTCGATGTATGCAGCTTATATCCATACACCAACAAATATGGAAAATACCCTATTGGTCACCCACAAGTTATAACGCAGAACTTTGAAATTATTACTGAAGGCAATAGGCCATATGAAGGTGTGATCAAGTGTTGTGTCCAACCACCTGAAAATCTTTATCACCCCTTACTCCCAATTTGAGTTCATGGAAAATTATTGTTCCCACTATGCTGTACTTGTGCCAAAGAAAAAAACACAGAATCATGCAGTCATAATGCTGATCAAAAAGCCCTTTATGGCACATGGGTTACCTGCGAAGTTTTCAAAGCATTAGATCTGGGATATGAAGTAAGTGTATGATGCTATCATCCTAAAATCTGCTCAAATAAACATCTGTCACTAGGTTGTAGAAGTCTACGAAGTATGGCATTATAGAAAGGTTGCTAAACTCACATTGGACTCTGGTGATGTCGGCTTATTTGGAGGCTATATCAATACATTTATGAAATTAAGAAAGGTAATCAAAAACCTTAGTCTAGATAAAAGCTATATTAGTGGGATATTCTGTTTTTAGGAGGCCAAAGGTTGGCCAGATGAATGCAAAGATGAAATGAGCAAGAAAACATACCTTGATGAAGTAACCATGCATGAAGGCATTGAATTGGATCCACTCAAAATCGATAGGAATCCCGGCTGACATGCACTAGCCAAACTAATGCTCAATTCATATTTCAGAATTTTTCTTGGTACACATTACTTATTTTCAGTTTGGACAGCCTAATAACATGATGAAGACCATATACTTCACTGACCCAAAGGAATATTTTCAATTGGTGTTTGTTGCTTCAAATCTTATCCACAGCATAACAATTATCAGACAACATCTCATAGCTGTAACATATTCTCAGAAAGATGATTTCACCGATGTTCTGCCTTATACAAACCCAGTTATTGCTGCATATACAACCTCCCAAGCCCAGCTAACTTTATACTTTTATATCCAAAGACTGGATCATGGTGTACTTTATTTCGACACTGATAGCCTTATTTACATATCAAACTCCTTGAACAAAAATGAGTATAAAGTTTACATTGGCTGTTCCCTTGGTCAAATGACAGATGAGTTGCGACTATATGGACCAGGATCATATATTTGTGAATTTATTAGTGGCCGTTCAAAGAATTACGCATATAAAGTATTTGCCTCGAATGATCAACATATCCACTATTCAGTGAAAGTTCACAGAATTACACTAGCGAAGGCGACCTGTAAACGAGTAATTTTCAAAAGTCTGTAAACAATGGTCTTTGATTTTGTGAAGAAAAATTTACAAAATGACATTAATATTGTATCGCACCGTATTGGACGAAGACGAGAAGGCCATCGAGTGGTCACTGAAACTGTGACAAAAAAGTTTTGAGTAGTATATGATAAGCGAATTGTATTAAAAGACTTTTATACATTGCTGTATGGTTGGAAATTTTGAAGTTTTATGTTGTTTTTTCTATAAATATAATGTGCATATGTGTTTGTCATCATTTTGAGAGTGAGTGATGAATATGGAATTTGCCTGGAAACATCCATTTAATTGCACTGTATCAGTCCCAACCAAATCTGGAAAGACAGAATTGGCTAAAAAAAAGTTGGATATTCTAAAGAAATGATTGATCCTGCCCCTGCCTGCATCTTATGGTCTTACACAGAGTGGCAAAGTGCATATAACAACTTGGAGCCCAAATTAGGGAACATATGTTTTATAGAGTGACTGCTTTCTATTGATGAGTTAATAGGGTTTAAAACATTACCACAACTGTTGATTTTGGATGATATGAGGCAAGAAATGAAAAATGATAAGCATTTCAATGGGCTTTTTACATGTGGCTCACATCACTAGAATTTATCTGTTATTCACATAGAGCAGAATGCCTTTTTAGATGGAATGCACACCAGTCAAATAAATGCCCAATATATAATCCTAATGAAAAATCCTGCTGATAGGTTACAAGTGCAAACATTGGGTAGACAGATGTTCCCAGCATCCAAACATTTCATAGAAGCCTTTGATGATGCAACCAATCAACTATTTGGATATTACTTATTGATTTGACTCAAAGCACTCCTGATACACTTAGGCTGAGAACAAAAATATTTCCTAATGATCAAGGAATGATTATATATACACCAAAATAAATATCATGCATTATGCCTATTTATCAGTTATAATTGCCACTGCTGCTGAGGAAGGTTGACGATGGATTTGCTTAATTTTTCAAAGTAATACTAATGCTAATGTGCAATTAAGAACAGGATTGTGCTCATTACCCGGGTTCATGATGTACCTAACTATCAAAAACTTGCCTCATTTTTGTGTTTCATTCTTTTCATTTGTGGGCTGTTCTATTCGTTATTAAACCCCCCACCCTTACCAAATCTATCAGGGAGTAACCAAAACCAGCCAAATACATGTCAAACATTAGACAACATCAAATGAGAATTGATTTCGATAGCACTGCCTCTCATGAGTCTGGATGAACAATTTATCTGTGACTTTGTCATTCTTTTGAATCTTATAAAGTTGTGTGCTGCTCAATTTGATCTAAAATGTTGGCAGCCTTCAAGACATTGATGTTGAAGTTGCATCAACATGCCCAAGGTATGTAAGGTGCCGTTTCATATTACAGATTTTCTTATCAGTACTTTTCTAGGTAAAGTCATCATCATAAAGCATAAGATGATGCTTACTGATATTTTATGGTCCTGTTTTTTGGAGGTATCGAAAGAAGGGCTCAAGGAAATGGCCCAAGATAACAATGGAGAACAGGGATATACTGGGTGCTTGGAGATTTCAGCCTTCTGGTTTTTTTCGGGGACAGTTTATTAGAGCAATCAGCACTGAGCAACTGGACCCTATATTTATAGAAGCAATGTACACCAGTCTGCCTGAGGACAACCAAATTTTGTTCTCATACATGAACAATAGTTGCTCATTTGTGAGGACTGCCTATTTCACACACATGTTGCACAATGAACTGGGTGACTTTTTTGTATAAAATGTATTGTTGTATTACTTTCTCTCATCTGTATTATTTTGGTTGGTGGTGTGAACAATGCTTCAGAAATTAAAACTTTAACCAAGTTTACTTGGAATACTGTATATGTTTGTCAATTTTACCCATAGTACACCGTATGGTAGCATTGTCCTTGTGAAATCTCACAATATCTTGAACAAGACAACTATATACAATCTTACAGTAACAACACAACTTTAACTACATAAATTTCTCTCCCATGCACTTTCCTGTCCTACTGTAGGTGTAATAAGACAAGAGCTGCAAGATTGTCTATTGAAAGTTCCACACAGTCCACGTGTTTATGCCTGTTGTTCAGCAGACCATGAGTTCCTGGAGTTATGCACATATCCTTTTCCACTAATCAAAAGTCACACTATGAGACTATTCAATTTATTGGATACATGAATAGAGAGTTCGATACACTTTGGTGAAGCAGAGAGTGTGGATAACAAGAAAATTCTCATAATAAGCTGTTATAACCTTCAACATGAAACATTCTTCAAAGCATTCAATAAATTTGATATAGATGAAATGAAACAACTGATTGATACTGCTTTATCATGTAATGTAGACCAAGGTCAAATTTCTCATGATATGCATTGCCCACGTGAAATTGTGACTTCAGATTTCACTGTATGCTGCTGTAAAGGTGTACCAACTGTTTTGCTTGCCAAGCTGTATGATAAATTTCATCTCAATTTAGTGGAAGCAAAATGATTCCAGAAGGCTCTAAACAAGGACAAATTACTCATTTGAGCTATGTTTTGTTGGCTATATAAGCACAAAGTCTATGTGCAGCTTTTAGTTATATCAAATTTATAATTATTGCATGTTTTGGAATGACCATGTTACTCAGAAAATATTTTCATCATCTGCATGTATTAAATTCGTACAAGGGAGCTCAGAGGCGTCATTTTATACAAAACAGTCCTACAGAATTCACACACTGCATCTGTGAAATTTGTCTCAATTTCTTGAAAGGGAATTCACCATTGAAGAAGTCTCAGCATCAAAAGCTGAAAAAGTTTAAAAATGTAATACAATTTTTAGCCTTCAAAAACGAAAATAATTTATCCATGAAGAAGAAGACACTTGTACAATTTGGTGGATTTCTACCATTGGTAATACTGTCTTTGTTGAGTTTGGCTGTGGAGTTGATACCAGAAATTGTCAAAGCATCATCATCATCATCATAATTATCATCATCATGAAGTATACAAGTAAAATGATTCTTGTGCCTCAAGACGTTATGAATAGCAAACTCATTCATGAAAAAAACATCAGCCTCAACTGGTCTTAGCAAGGAACTAGATGATTTCAAAGTAGAAATGGAACGACTTTTGAAGAATACATCTTTATCATCAGAGGAGCAAAATAAGTTGTACCATCAATTGTTTACATGATACCTAGAGCTCAATCAGGAGAGTAAGAAGCCCCAAATTTTTACAGTAAATACCCCAGAAGTTAGTTCAAATAAAGCAGAAAATGAATATGATGATAAAATGGTCATTGAAGAGAGGTTAAATAGAAAAGACTGGTTTAAAAGTGGTATGCTTAGTGGCTTACCCTAAACAAAGATTAGAAAAGCAGAATTACTAGTGGACTTTATAAAAACCGGCAATGTTTTTGATGTAAGTGAGAATGGTGAGTTGCTTATTGAGGATAAAACAGTACCAAACAGCAACTTTGTTGACTTACTTCATGATTTTGTTCATTACTGACCAACAGCCTCGCCTTCTGGAGGTTATAAGGAACTAGCCAGAACATTAGTCAAGTTGAACATTCCAAAGGAATATATTGGGAATCCTAAATGCTGAAAGTTGATTTCAGACTTGAAAAAGACACAGAGGGATAGTACAAAATCAGTTAGAAAGCATCTGACCTACTCAGAAGAGTAGAGGAAGAATGAAGGAACAAACCGAAGATATGTACCATTCTAAACAGGAATTGATACATAAATTATATACAAATTTAATACAACCTACTTCATCCACGAGTATCAATAAGTTGTACCAGAAAGCTAAACTGCTAAACCCCCAAATCACTCTGAATTATGTGAAGCAATGGTTGTCTAATCAAGATTCATATACCCTGCACAAGCAGGCTCGTAGAAATTTTTGATGCAACCAGATTTATGCCAGTGGTAGTGATGCACAATGGGAGCTGGATCTTGTTGATATGCAAGCATATAATAAACAGAATAGGGGGATATAAATATATGCTGATATATATAGATGTTTTTACTAAATATTCATGGATACAACCATTAAAAAATAAAAGCTCCAGAGATATTTGTCAGGCATTCTGGGGCATAATTTCACAGGGTAGACAGCCATATTTTGTTAGAACTGACAAGGGGAAAAAATTTGTTAACCAAGATTTCAAGAAATTATTGAAAGAGCAAGGAATCTTGTTCTTCACCTCACAGAATGAAGATATCAAGTGTTCCATTGTTGAAAGGTTCAATCGAACTATTAAGAGTAAAATGTGAAAATACTTCACTGATAGAAATACAGTGAAGTGGGTCAATGTCATTGATAAAATTACTGTTAATTACAACAATTCACTACATAGGTCGATCAATACCAAACCGATTGATGTAAATTATAGTAATGAATCAGAAATCAGAAATCGTCTTTACCCTCGAATACAGAAGACAAATAAAAGAGCAAAGCTAGCAGTTGGAGATTACATAAGAATTTCAAAGTACGGCCAGAAATTTGACAAAGGTTATATGCCACAATGGACAGAAGAGCTTCTCAAAGTTTATGAAGTTTCAACCCCTCAATGTCAATCATTATACCACATTGGAGACTTAAAAGGGGAGGTTATTGAAGGTACATTCTACGATCATGAATTGCAAAAGGTTACATTTGATCAGACAAGCACACTCAAAATTGAAGAGGTACTTAAGAAGCGGAATTCACGCAATGGATCCTGTGAACTGTTTGTTAAGTGGGTAGGCTACCCCCAAAAATTCAATGAGTGGATAAATCAGGAGGACTTGGAATGAATACATCTGAACTCATCAGGATTGTGGAGCAAGATCAATTTCTTTCAAGACAGTTACCGGGTGTATTTCCCAGCGACAAATTGAACTTTGCTCTTTTGGAGAAACCATCTGCTGTTATCAATAACACCAACCCATCCACTGGCGGGGGAACATTGGATTGCTATGTATTTGGATGAAATTGGAAGATGTGATTATTTTGACTCATGTAGTCTTTATCCATATAAAAGAGAGTTCAATATCATGGAAAGAAATAGCAAACTTTGGTTTTACAGTCATAAATGCATGCAAAGCAACAATAGCTTTGCCTGTGGCATGTATTGTTTGCATTTTTTATATCATAGAGTATGACCCAAGACTTTGCATAACATATTGAATATATTTAGTAGTTCCAGATATGCTCTTAATAATAAACGTTTTTGCTTTTTTCTTTCTGCATGTTCAAGTATCATCATAATAAATGTATGCTGTGCAATAAAAATACCATGTAGCTCTGATTTGTGTCATCAAAAATTTTAATATAATCACATAACTTTGGCCCCTGTAGTCATTCTGGGTAAAAATACATCTGCTGAGAAGTTGTCTTTAATGGCAGATCAATTCTATGTCACCCTACCTAGTAATACTGAACAGGGATCTACTGCATCCAATTACCATGTAAAATTAGCATACAGAATCAAGTTGGAAGGTGAATGGGAAGTTGGGTTAGCTGAAATATTTTATCCAAACAGTCGTTACCTAATCTTGACCAGTGAGGAAGGTGAAAATATTATTGAAATCGACCTAGTGGCAGGTGATACACTGAAATTGAAGGTGGTACCAGGAAGCTATAAGGATGTAAATGATGTTGTGATATCCATCAACATTCAGCTATAATGATAGTAACAACCTGGTATCATACAGTGTAGACTACCAAAACGTCCAGCATGTTGTCCTTAGCACTAAATTAGCTAAAATATTAGGATTCAAGGGTAAGCTTTTGTATGCTGGAGACATCATGTGAGAGCACTCTAAATCGATCGATAATTAAGAAACGGACAGTAAACAACGACTCTCCCCCATTCGCACACACAACAGGCAAACCTAGGTTATCCGATCCTACTGTAGACACTGCTTCAAGATTTTCGCCCTACGTCATGCAACTCTTTTTACGACTACGCCTACTTAGATTATGATATAATATTATGTGCCTTTATGACATCAATGCCTAGTTTTTATGTTATTTTTTTATGTCTTATTATTTATATAAATATGCTTGTTTTGTATGTTAAAATTACTTCATTTCTTTTCTAATAAATCTAGCTTACCTGCTTTTCTTCTCTGCTCCCCAATTTTGTCGTAGGGTCGCTGGTAAAACGTCATTTTCCGTCCGGCTTTTGCGAACTTTGGAACCTGGGAAGAAACATAATTTCGTTGCGAGACTATAATTTCCCTTTTCAACTTACCTTGACCTTTTTCTTGATCGTTGTCGCTGCCGTTTGCCCCTTGACGTTTTCACTTTTCGCTGACGATTCTAAAGAAGAAAGAATAAATTAAGAACGTTTTTGGCATTCAGTCCGATCTGCAGGTTATTCAGCTACAGTAACCTGTATTTTCCATAGACCCAAAAATTGACAAACCTTACAAGTGGTGATTCGTGACAGGACGTCAGCTTCAATCTTCGGGTTCGATTTGATCTTGGAGAAGTTTGAAAATAAAGAAGAAATAAAGAAGCTTGAAGGTTGACGATTTTTGGCAACTTACTCAACGTTTTTAGAACTTGATGTTGACGTTTTTTCGGACTTGGCAATTTTTTCTTGAACGTCTGAAGAAGAAGATTTAGAAGAAGATTTACGAATTTTGGCAAATAAAGAAGATCACGCTTTGGTTGAAAATAGAGAGGCAATGGCACGACAAGAAAATCGTTTTCGGCTTAGGAATAACGCGAGAGATTCTCAAATTCAATCGAACGGTCCTCAAGAGCCCAACAGGATGGGAGGTCATCCGAACTGCGCACTAAATACTAACTTTAACCGTGGCTGCTCATCAGGAAGGTCTTCAGATGGTGCCGTTTCTTGTTTTAAATGTGGTAGAAGTGGGCATTATTCTTCTACTTGCCCTATGCTCGAACGAAATCAAGATTCCAGATTTTCGAGTTCCCCACGTAGCACCTGGCGTGAGGGACCACCCCAAGTGTCAATGCCAGCCTGAGGCGTATCAAACCCTAGGAGTCCAGGAGATGCCCTTTCTGGAACCCGAGGAGTCAATGGTCAGCTTTGTTTTGCCGAGGCTAATGGGCCCAATGTGTTAGAATTTAATTCTGACACCATCGCAGAACAGTCCGATCCCTGGAACTGCGATGATTTCGATCTGTATGGAAATTCCAATGTGAGGCCTCAGGCACATGTTTTTATGGCCTGATATAATGAATTATATTTTGGAACCGGACACTCCACATTGGTGAGTAGTGGGACAGGATCTGAAGAAATTAGCGATAATCCCACTATTGCCTCCCATGGGTATACTGGCAATTATTTAGATATTGAAGACCCAGAACCTTTAGAAAATAGTCATTTAGAAAATGGTTCAGACAGAACCTCTGATTTTGATGAAACATCTGATTTTGACCGTTACGAAGAGAGACGACGTCCTCCACGTTTTGAAAATTCTGGGCAGGCCGAATCAGCTAATGTTTTCATGAATACGGCTCAGACTGGAGGTCATAATTCCCACCGTCCCTGTGGAAGCCGCCCCGTGGTTGAAGTTTATTTTAGAATTTTGAATGGGCCCCCTGCAGCTAGTATTTGTAATTTATGTAATATTTGGAATTGTATGCATATGCAAGGATTTGGAAGCCAGTCACGACGAGGAGTGATCGCTAGACAAGGACCCCTGGAATTTACGACAGAAGGATGGATCAACGAGTCACCATGGATCACTTGGAGGCCCGAAGTCACCTCCCCAGAAGATCCCACGCGACATCAGTCAACTCAAACTGACTCAAGAATGGATCCAAGAAGGCCAGAAAATTCACACTTTCGATTCAGAGCTGAAGCAGATCAAAGAAGCAGGAATCGTACTAGAAGAAGAATTCCTCAAAACAATTTCCAACGAATTTTTAGAAATTTAGTTTCACTTACCTCTTCCTATTTTTTGTTCGCCGTTATCCTGTTGCTTTCTTTTCTCGTCGGCTATTCGTTCGGCGATCCTTTCTTCCAGTGTGGCATTTCGCAAGGCCGTCGTGCCTTGATGCTCCCAACAATGACGCAATGTCGATCTTCGCCGTTGATCGTAGCTGAAAAACGTGAAACAAAATTGTGCATTTGGTCCACGAAGGGACATTTGAATCAAATTATAACCAGTCAATGCATTTTACGAAACCGAGTCGTTTACACGAACGCAGAAGTCCTATTCCAAAAAACAGAAGATGGAGAGAAACCTATCGTCCAAGCCAGTAGAAGTTTAACAAAAGTGGAAAGAAATTACGTAATCACGGGAAAGGAAGTTTTGGCCATAATACGAGCCATGAGATATTTTCCTCATTATTTGCATCGGCAGCGTTTCACCATTTTTATGAATCAGTCAGTCCTACAAAGTATTTTTTCGAAACTACACCCTTCCAGCTATATAGCTAGATGGAGACTAGTAGTGCAAGAATCTCAAGAGCCCAACAGTAAACATCGTGCGGGAAAAGTCAACGAAAACACAGACGTTTTTTCAAGAAACCCAACACGTGAAGAAAACGGCAAGAAAGACATAGAATTTCATATAAACGCGGCTACACACTCACTAACTTGTAAAAATAGGCTGAATGACTCAATTTTGGATAGCGCAGGAGCAGGTTCCGAAAAAACATCGACTATAGCAAGAACTAGACTAAATGAAATTCAAACTACATGCTCAAAAACGCCTGATAACCTCTTTTCAACTCAAGAAGACACGAATTTTGAAGAATCTCCAACTATAGAAAGAACTATTCTCAAGGAAACTCGAGCTATAGTTATAGAAAAGGAAAAAAACAGGTTCGACGCGAGCAAGATAGAAAGTTTTCACGAGGCACCAAGAAGTGATCAATTTGGTGGTCAACTATTGGTTTATCCACAGTCTGATTACTTGCCTGAAGACTTTAAGCAAGTCAAGAAAATTGTCTCATTAGCATCCCAATTTATGATCAAAAACGAAATTCTATATTATTTGGGCGATGCAGACGAAAACGAATTGAAAATAGAAGTTCTAGTTTCGAAAAAAGAAGAAGTTCTAGGAGCTTGCCATGATGACGTTTTTTCTGAACATTTTGGTTTTACGAAAATATTAGGGAAAATTCGCTTACGCTACCACAGGACTACAGTATACCGCGATGCAAGAGAGCACTACTTAAATTATATCATTTGCACTATGGGAAAAACAGGCATAAAAAGAAATCGCGCCGCTCTCCTGCCTATACTAGTCACTAGTCTATTTGACAGAGTGGCTATGGATATTTTAAGTCCTCTGCCTACGAGCGAAAATAGAAACAAACACGTTATTGCGCTCAGAGAATACCTAAAGAAGAAGTATGTGATGGCAGCAGCTCTACCAGAAACTACAATAGAAAAAGTTGCAGAAATAATGCTACAATTTGGTGCGCCACTGACAGATGGAGAAATAAATTTCTTATCTGATCTAATGTTATGCCTTTGTGAATTATGCACAATAAGAAAAACAAACGCGAATTTCTACCATCCACAAACAAGCAGACTAGTGGAAAGATTCAATAAAACGCTGGCCACAATTATCTCAATGAACATCAATGAAAAACAAAACGACTGGGATTCTTATTTGCCCTACGCGAGTTTTGCATGTAATATGGCCACACAAAAGTTAATAAAGTGCTCACCATTTTTTCTTCTTTCTGGCCGCCATCCAAATTCTTCCAATGACGTCATTCTTTGTTCATCGCCAGCTTTTTGTCCAATCGATGTTGATCTCGGTGATGACGTCCAACGATTCTCGATTCTCGTCCAACGTCTGGCAATCTGCCAAAAAGAATGTAAAAATTATACAACATGCTCAGAAAATTGCATATGATAAAAAAGAACACGAAGGAGAACTCACAGAAGGAAAAGAAGTTTCTAAATATAGTCCAGTGGTGAAGCCCGAATACCCACCTAAGTTCACTTTTTCATGGATAGGCTTTCACATCATTATTCAAGAGAAACATTCGATGGACTTATCGCGATTAAACGAAAATTCAAGTTGCCCGCACAAAAAAATGCATTCCGATGTATCAAGAAAGAAAAAGATGGACGTAAATTTGTCCATGACACAAATTTTGACCGTATCATCGGAGCAATCTTCGAAACATTTATCTGCATGATTCGTCCATGAGAAAAAAAAGAAAGAAAAAAAGATAAAAAAAACACATGCCTGAATGTTTGTATAAAATGCGTAATATTTTTCTGTATAAGTCATTAGGAAGAACTATTGCTCCTCCTAAAGTGCGCTCTTTTTAATATTTTTATACAGCTAAAATTTTTGTGGTTACTTATTTCCTTTTATATTTCCTTCATTATTTTTTCGGGTAAATTATTATTTTGTGTACTCTCTATACCCTGTCCTTAATTTGTTTTTATACCTAAAGACATGGCTTTTGCGAAAATTTCGCCCATAATAGCCGCCGATCGCTGGCATCTCTGCCAAATGTCGCCGCCTTTAATCAAGCAGGAGGCCATTGTTACGTTTGCCCAAGAACTTGGGCGACTACCGTTGAATGGCTGTTAAGCGGTGTGCACAAATATCGAAGAAAGTCAATCCATGTGCGACTTTCTGGCCAGCAACCCGCATCACCCTGGCGTATACGTGCTCGACGCCGAATTCATGTGTCGTGCGTGAGAAAATAGAAGCGAGTAGATGACGACGCAAAGCTGTGTAGCTTGACGATTTATCGCGCGTTTTAGAAGAGACGTACGGAACGTGGAAGAGCGTGCGGAACGCTGTAGACGAAACACTCGGAGTGTTTAACGGAATCAACGCAACGATAGTCGAACGCAGGAGATTGACGGGCTCGTAGAGAGCGCTGTGTCAATTTTATCCAGGGATCTTCGCTCAGGTCGTCAAAGGTTTTCGGATGCCGAAACTCGCGTCGTATATTCTTAACCGCTTAGGAGTTTCACTCGCTCACTCAAACTATTTTTCAAATAGTTTGACTCAATCTAGAACACACTTTTCACACAATTTACTAATGTACAAAGCCGCCACACACTTTTCAGACAAACACCAAAAAACACAACCGTTCGGCTACAGTACAATGCAAACTAATGAAAAAACACTTTCATAATTTCTTCACATTGTAGCCACGCCTCTTCGGTGGTCTCGTCACGATCTTTCCAATTCAAACTTGCCGATCTTTTCGCAAACGACACAAGCTTTACAAATACGTCAAATTGCTCCACAACACATGAACTACCATATGGATTGGGTCGACTGGGGGAAGAAAGAGGCTGGCCCGCTCACGAATTTGGCCAAAACAAAACTTGATATCACTTTGCACGGCCAGCGATACTCGAAAGGGCCCTTCGCTGTTATCATTCAAGTTTGTCGCGCCGATGGCCACACTATCGTCTTTGATCTTTTAGAGATGGGAATCGTTCCCACCTCCTTGATCAACCTTTTGAAAAACGCTCGCGGCATCGTCGGCTTCGCGTCCAATTGCGACCTAACCGTCCTGGCCAACGTTGATATACGGTTCGCGGACATTAAAAAACGGGCCGACACTAGTCAAATACAACGATTTTTGAAAAGTAATCGTAGTATTGACTACGTTCGCGAGAGAAACCCTGACTTGTATAAACGTCTAGTCGAAGGGACGGCCGATTTTTATCATGCAGGAAACAGTCTGGCAGCCGTAGCCCAACATTTTTTCGGCGTCCATCTCAATAAAGGCTTCCAAGGTAGGGAATTGGCATGGGCCAAGCGTCCCTTGCCCTCCGACGCCCTGGAATATGCCACTTTGGACGCCATCGCCCATTTTGAGGTTTATTATAGCCTAAAGGAATTCTACCCCCTCTTTGACGAAATTAGAACTTTGACGTCGAAGGAGCGAATAATGACGTCGAAAAGTGAACCATTATCGCTCGCTATTCTTGATTTTTCCCTCCAAGAAGTAAAATTAAGATCTATAGTTTTAGATAGGTTAGGCAAAGACCTCGTACCATGAAATTCGACTAGCGAAAGTTCAACTGAAGACGAAGAAGAAAGAGAAAAATCCGAGGAAGAGGCAGAAATTTCAGGAAATGATCTATTTGTTTCCCTGAAATCCAAAGAACAAAAAGAAAAAGTTTTCTACACCCTGAAACTAATCCTAAAAGAAGCTGTTAAATACACTTTTAGCTTGATAAATAAGAAAGATAAACAAAGTGGTGTAAAGAGTCCACCTAATCTTTTACAGGGAAAATCGTTACCGACGTCTTCAACCGAATCGATCAAGAGGATGAGGGAAGAAAAATCGTCGACTAAATCGTCGGAATCACCTCCGAAAAAGTCGAAAGTGGGCGCCGAAATAAATCCCACTCAGGCCAGCCGCCGAGTAATGGAAGAAAGCCGAACCCCGGTCCAAATAGCGTTCGGAACGCCTACCGTTTTTAAATCGAAACCGCCACCACCTGACTGCCATTTTTCGGCTTTTAACTATTTCCACCGACCTTTTGATACACCCGTCAATAACCGCGAAGGGATCCATTCAAGGGCACAGGCAGAACGGGAGGCCTATCACCATTTGGACAATAATTTAGCCGCTTTCATCGTTTGCTTTATGCCCCCCTACCACTCGGAAATGCCGCCCACTGCTAGAGAATTTGCCGAACTACGCAGCGTCCACCTAAGAAATCAACTGTGACGGGACCCCCGGCTGCTCCCGGAACAAATCGAAGCCCTAATGGCTAAATTTTCTAATTTCTTACCGAATATTACACCAGTCGCATTGTTCGATCCGCCGTCGACTGTCGACACCGCTCTTAACTCGTTATCCTTGAATTTTGTCGTCCAATATTTTCATCGTTCATTTTTAATTCGTCGTTTTGTTGTAACCTATCGCCGTCCCCTTGTTTATCAATTCGCCGCCCAATTCCGATGAAACTTTGACGATTCCCCGTTGTACATTCGTATTGTGTATAAAAAAAAACCCACCGAAAAACCATTTTAGTTTTTAACTCTTTATAAATTCGTATAATTTAAATTCATGTGAAACAGGAAAATTATAAAACAGAACAGGGAAAATAATAAAGAAAAAACGGAACGCAAAATTGGAGAAAATGGAAGACAAAAAAAAAGAACGGAGAAAATTATAAAAAAGAAATTTGAGAGTTGGAGAAAAACGCGAGAAGAAATTTTTATCTATCGATATAAAAACACTTACCCTCAATTGCGCCAGCGATTCTGTCCTCGGTTTGCTGCCTCTTCGCCGCCTGATCTTGTTAAAACGAGGCTGGGGGCAGCCTTTCGCCAGCGCCGGAAGAATGTGAGAGTGCTCTAAATCAATCGATAATTAAGAAACCTACAGTAAACAACGACTCTCCCCCATTCGCACACACAACAGGCAAACCTACGTTATCCGATCCTACTGTAGACACTGCGTCAAGATTTTCGCCCTACGTCATGCAACTCTTTTTACGACTACGCCTACTTAGATTATGATATAATATTATGTGCCTTTATGACGTCAATGCCTAGTTTTTATGTTATTTTTTTATGTCTTATTATTTATATAAATATGCTTGTTTTGTATGTTAAAATTACTTCATTTCTTTTCTAATAAATCTAGCTTACCTGCTTTTCTTCTCTGCTCCCCAATTTTGTCGTAGGGTCACTGGTAAAACGTCGTTTTCCCTCCGGCTTTTGCAACCTTTGGAACCTGGAAAGAAACATAATTTCGTTGCGAGACTATAATTTCCCTTTTCAACTTACCTTGACCTTTTTCTTGATCGTTGTCGCTGCCATTTGCCCCTTGACGTTTTCACTTTTCGCTGACGATTCTAAAGAAGAAAGAATAAATTAAGAACGTTTTTGGCATTCAGTCCGATCTGCAGGTTATTCAGCTACAGTAACCTGTATTTTCCATAGACCCAAAAATTGACAAACCTTACAATCACAAAAGTGTTTTTCACAGAAAAAGGTATTCGTTTCACAGAGTGAACTGCAGATATAGTTTAATATGTCAATATGCAGTGCCCTTGCGATGTGATGTACATCTATTTTAACATTGTTGAAAATCAAATTGTGGGTGGTACTATGGCTCTTTTCTTATGTATAGTAACAGCATATGGTGGAGATGAAAAAACCAAATTAGTTGACCAAACTTATGATCGTATAGGCTATGTTCCTGTTTTGATCAAAGATATCACTGCAAATGAAATCAATATATGGAATGACTCTGGAGACTTTTTACTATTGAATACTGACAAGGTTATTATGAAGTTGCATTTCAGACGCAGTTCCCCAACTCTTACAGAATAATTTTACCATGCATATAACTTATATTCTGAAAGATACTGATTATTGGTTGAACTTTTATAAATCATCTGTCTCTAGTCAAAAGCAGTATTAATTAGGTGGTGATTTACCAGCCTTCAGAGCATTTTCTCCATATCATCGAGGCGGAGGTTTAATGAGCTATTTCCCCAGTTTGTTCAGAGTGGCCATGCCAATTCTTAAAACAGCTGGAAGGCAGGCACTTGTTGCTGGTTCCAAGATTGCAGCAGACATAGCACAAGTAGGCTCCTTTCCTTTCTAGTGCAGAAGAACATGGAAAACTAGCAGTGAGTGATGTATTACATAAAGCAGACATAGCACAAGTACGCTCCTTTCCTTTCTAGTGCAAAAGAACATGGAAAACTAGCAGTGAGTGATGTATTACATAAAGTAGCTGATGATATAGCACATAATGCTTTACAGACTGGAAAAGGTAGAAAACCTCAGAGGAAACAGTATAAAAAGAGAAGCCGGTCTGTCCCACCATCATTTTGCTAAAAGAAACAAGGGAAAGTGGTTATACCTTCAGACATATTTGGTGCTTGAGTAATATGAGTAAATTACTGGATGAAAACTCATTACCTAGCACAAAAAGTGAACTCGATCTGTTTACAGTTCCTCCAACTCAAGTGGCAATAAGGGGATCCTTTTGGAGTGAAGTTCAGTTGCAAGTGAGTTACATTGAATCCTTACCTTTTAGCTATAATATAGAAGTTTAATTCTTTTTTTTAGAATCCATGCACAAATAAAGGTCCATATGAATTTGAAATATCACCAGATATTTATATGTTGGATTTGTCCAACAATTATGTACATTTCGTAGCACGCATTTTAAAGCCTGATGGAACCCCATGTCAGATAAGACAAAATGGTGATGATGAAAATGCTATGGATGGTGACCTGGTGCTCCCTATAAATATGTTGGGAAAGACATTTTTCCGACAAGTAAAAGTTTTCTTGGATGGAAAACTTATTTCTGACTGTTAATATTATGATTTATGTATTTTGTTTTAATGTATATATGCCTCAATGTATATATTTCATTGGTGACAAGTATGCATATCGAAACAAAGACTCAATTGCAGGCTGCCCTTTATTATCCAGATATTGAGTTTGAAAATGTAATATTATCAAAAGGACATATTAGCCCTATGTTGAAATTCAAGAATAGCAACTGGGTTGAAATAATGGCCCCATTACATGCTGATTTATTCATCCAAGAGCAATTCTTGCTCAATCAATGTGGATTATGAATAGAACTATACAGGAATAGTGATGAGTGTTGTTTGATACAAGCTGATAATTGTCCAAATATCAAATACAAACTTGAAACAAAGCAAATGTCATTTTTCATCAAGAAAGTGGAAGTTTCTGATGGTATTAGTATGGCCATTAGATCGCATGTTGCAAAATACAAGTGTTAAATATCCAATAAGACGAACTCAAATAACAACACCACATGGTACAGAAAACAGGAGGTCTAAACCACTGAATTCTCTATTCAGTAGTATACTGCCCCGTCGTTTAGTTGTTGGCGTGGTATCAGCACAATCAGCCAGAGCGACGTATCAGACAAATCCATTCCATTTTACTGACCTTAGAATATCTGAAATCAAGGTTACTAGTGGGACAAATGTTGTACCTTCAACACCATACAAGATGGATTTTAATAACAACCATATGATTAAAGCTTACGCACAGCTATTTGAAGGTTTAGATATAGCTGGTGATGACAAGGGAAATATGATTAGCCTAGATCGTTTCTCAAAAGGGGGTTGCACTTTCTTTGTGTTTGAATTGGGAGCTGATGGGACAGCAGATACATCAACATGGGAATTGATTCGCGATGGTACAACTACCTTAGAAATGCAATTTGGAGAGAATTTACCTGGTGGCAGTATTGAATGCATTATATATGCAGAATTTGATTCATTACTCATGATTGATCATACTCGTCAAGCATACATGGATTACACTGTTTAATCTGTATATTTTTGTGTGATTTTTTCAGTGTGGAATGTATGTATGATGTGTAATGTGCTTTTGCTTCCTGTAGAATGTAGAATAAAAAGAAACACACAATTTTAATTCAACCAATATACACTACAAGACACGCTTCATAGTTTATTATCAATGATCAGTACAAAAAAAAAATAGCATTTTCATCTTCCAAACATAAAATAATTGTCCCATTACATCTAATCCATTACTACAGTTCATTACGGTGTCATAATCATGTTTCCAATTCATCTAATCCATTACTACAGTTCATTACGGTGTCATAATCATGTTTCCGACTAACAGATGTCTTCATAAAGGCGCACTTGAATATCGAACAATAATGGTCGGCTGATGTCAAACATTTTTGAAACTTGACAGCTAACATCTTTTTGAACCCTTCTAAACTAGGATCAGGTGGTCAGCTAACTCTTTGATGAAATCATGGACCTTTCGCACCAGAATGCTGAAACAGAACTCATTAATAAACACAATGTTAAAACAGTATGATGAATTTACCTGGTATCTAATCGTTCGCTGCATGAATGGCATGACTCATATAAATCATGATTGTAATGGCACCCTAGGCAGGGATACCCTTGGTAGAATCAATGACAAGCAATTCCAGCATAACATAAAACAAATAAACGTTCATTTTTGATAGTTTCTGGACTGCTGAAATCTATTTTCTTCTCTAAACTCCTCTCTCCCATTGGACATTTTGATTGAATCGAATAAATTGCTACATCTATCACTGGCTCGAGCTCAATCCATTTTTTAACTTCGTCTAATATCACAGATATAGACCTATTATTATGATTATTACAAATTAATAGTTTCTTTACAGTCTTCCCATTCTTGACAAAATCTTTGGATCGAGCTAACATTTTGTGGCCCAAATCAAGTTCTATGGGGCTGTGTGATTGTAATCCATCAATTATTTTAGTAGAATAGCGCTTGAGAAGTCTATACTGGGGCAGTATCATATTTACCCCATCCACAGTAGGAATAACACACCAATTTTTAACAATACAAAGTCGGAATCTGATACTTGGAAAATTATTGAATTTGGAAATAAGATGCAATGGAGAGCCAAGTGAAAATTCGGTACCCATATCAATGAATAAGAGGAAATATGATGAAACAAGTATTTTGCAATATTTGAGCTTGAATGAATGAATGCACTCAGATTGGCCTTTATATTCCTTTTTTTTGAGGTGGGTGCATTTCATAGGCCTCTCTACAGTGTTCTATTTTTAGAAAGTCTGTGCAGAAGTCCTGCACATTTTCTAGATGCACAGGCTTGCCATTATGTGTTGTTACTTTTCTTTTTAATTAATCAATGTTCATGAGCATGTCTTCTGTCCATAGAGGCTGGCTGATAAGAAAAATATGTCACATCATTAGGTGTTGCAAAGTTCTTTTGCACACAAACAAGCATGCATGTCTTCTACCAATACATACTTGTCAATAAGCAACTTTTTATTCAATTTTTAGGGTGGGTACATTTCACAGGACCAAAAATCCTGCACATTTTCTACATGCACAGGCTTGCCATTATGTGTTGTTACTTTTCTCTTCAATAAATCATTGTTCATGAACATGTCTTCTATCCACAGAGGCTGGCTCATAAGAAAAACATGTTGATTATACATCATTAGGTGTTGCAATGTTCATTCCATGCACACAGGCACCCACATCATCTACCAATACATACTTGTCAATAAGCAACTTATTATTCCATTTTATGGGTGTGTACATTGCACAGGACTTCCTTCCCAGTGTCAGGGTTAGGTTGGGGAACCCTGTTGACTTTGGATGGAAATGCGTAGTTTTTGTTGCTATAATTTTTCTGTAACAATCTTACATACAAGTTAATCCTATATGGCGAGTGCGACGGAAAACACAAAAGTACCAAATACAACTGAAGGTGATGGCAGAAACAAAGCTGCATCAGATTTGTGGATACGCCAAGAAAACGTGGGGCTGCGGTTTTACTGATTGGGGTCAATGAGGACCCACTGGTCGAAGGGTACGGGGAAAAGCAAATAAAATAAGACAAAAAGCAATCGGGCAATGCCCGCTTATATGCTAGAAGTTTGTGGGTATGCTGGGTACCATTTCAGAAAAATTGATGTTGAGTGGATAGGTCACTACTTAACTGCACATGAAAATATGCAAAATCAAAAAGAACGGTTGAGGTCTAAGATTGACTGTCTCGTAGTGCAAAAAAATCTTTGACTGACTGGCGAGTCCGACAGAGGTCCCAGTCTTCGTTTTTAGGGATAATACCCTCCTGACCCTTCTCACAAACGGACACGTTTTTTTGCAAAGGGTAGGTCCATCACTACTCCTTGTACCTGCCAATAGTAGGTCCATATATATTATGTACCATAACTTTATTTTTTTGCAGGGCCATGTCGGCTCTTGCTTTGAAAGCCCGTAATTACTTTTTGACAAATCTGCTGCCATTTTGCTAATTAAATAATTACCGAGAAATGTGAAATGTGCTACTTGAGAAATATTTTGGAACAGTGAGTTATAAAACAATAACCCAATCCCAGCCAAGATGTCCGGACAGTGAAGTGTTTACACAAAAAATATGAAACATGAATGTTTACGAGAAAAATAATTTATGCACCAATGGACAGACGTAATTATAAGATGCATTTACATAATTACCATGTTTTTTTATAAAATATATTTACACTCATACCTCCTGACACTAGCTTTACTTTTTGAAAGTCTAGTTAATTTTTGAGACATCGAAAATATTTTGTCCCTTCATTCTTCAATCATCCAGTCCACTGTAGTTCATTTTTTCCCAAATATATATCTTATTATTATTATTTACGTGTCCCCATTAATCTGTTATGTTATTATGAAACCACAAACAGGGTAAAAAGGAGTGTGTGAAACATAAACAGCAAAAGATAAAGAAATAATAAGGCAAAGAAAGTACAAAAAAAAGAAAGACATATTTCTTAAAATGCCTATAGAATAGAAACACAAAAAAACTGAAAAGAAAATATAGAATATGAAGATGACAATAGAGAGAAGAGATATACAAAAATAGAAAAAGCATCAAAGACAGAAAATTATGTGAAACAACGAAAAATTCAGAGAAAAAACCGAAAATGTGATGAAAACACTTTGTCATCATCACTTGCATTTTTATTCCTATACAAAATATTAACTTCTACTTACAAGTGTAACGACCAGATTTTGTGAAGCACTTTACTTTATCCAATTGGACGTTACGGCAGACAAAATGGGGTGCGGGGTGGGGTAGCAACGATAATACAATGGATGGTCGATGGTCGCTTGAACGTCGACTACACAAAATTAAATGGCGCATTCGCTTGTAAATAACAATACGACTCGGTTTAACTGCTTTCGAAAATGGTTGCTTGCAAATATAAACAAAACGAGCGCCAAAACGGAAAACTGGGAACTACGAATAATGATGAAAATCACGCTTTACTTCTCTTTGAATACGATGTTTTTTGGCCACTCCCTGGGCGTCACGGGAGGTCGTGCTTCTGTCCATCTTCTTCCGCCAATCGTCGCTTCCTGCTTTACTATTCATGCTTATTTAGTCACGCCCTTTAATGCTTTTCTAGTACAGCATGCTTTTCCTGTCTTGCTTGCTTCCTACGGTGAACTTAGCCGCACCTTTGTGCTTCTGTGCATGCTTCCTGTATCTGTTTCTCTGAATACACACGTTTTGTGGGGCCGTCACTACCATTGCACTTGAGACTACTGTCTGGCGGGGCTTTTACTTATTTTACTGTCTGCAGGTGTTGTTTACGATTTTTAGGGGGGATTACGGTAGCAGTGGAATGTGTGGTTTAGTGTAGGTTCTAGGGGACCAGCTGCTGTTTGTGCAAATTAATTGGGGCATCTTAATTGGGCAACCAGGGTGTGAACGGATCAAAATAAAGTACTTCACATAATTTTATAGGAATGCTTGGGTGTGAATCCCAGACATCCTTGAGACGGTAAAAGAGGAAAATGAAATAATATTTAATAAATGTCTATCACATACAGTATGCTATATATTTACAGTACTGCGTTGGCAGGTACCTTACATTTCCCTCCTTCCGGAGTTGAACGTCCTCGTTCAAGGCTTTTGAGGGTGAGGAGGGGTGGGGGTAGTTTCAATAGGTGCTTTTCGAGGGTAGAAAGGGGTTGTCTCATTTACATGTACCGTAAATGTGATATTCTTATGGGGGTGTTTGAGTGTAACGTTGGGGTACATGAAATTTGTAACTGTATAGGGCCTGTTTTGGCGAGGGAGGAATTTGGGAGTCAGCCCTTGTTTACACGATGGATTTTTGTAAAGAATAAGATCACCTGCCTTGTAATGGATGTTCTGAGCACGCCTGTTATACTGAAGGGTATAGTGATCTTGAGCTTTTTGCAAATTTTCCTGCACGGTTGAGAGTGCTTCTGTAAAATGTGATTTTACACGAAGGGCGTAATCGTCTAAATCAACCATGTAGGACGTGGGGAAAAATTTTAAAGCTGCGTCTGATGGAAGATTAGCCTGTCTACTGTGGAGCAATTCAAATAGGGGATAGGAGGTGCTATCTTTCTTATGAATGTTGATTGAAAAAATGGCATAGGGTAGATAAGTATCCCAATCAGTGTGATTTGAATTGATGTACATGCGGATACGGGTGGCTAGAGTTTGGTTGCAACGCTCAACTTCCCCATTGGCAAAGGGATGGTATGGGGTCGTATGAATTTTTTGAGTATTGCATAAACTAATGATCTGTGAAAAGAGATCGGATACAAAATCGGAGCCATGATCACAATGGATGATTTTGGGGGAGCCATGACGGCAAACAATTTTGGTTACAAATAATTTGGCGATAGTACTTGGTGAAATAGTCGATGAAGATGACAATGAATCAGTTGCCGTCCACGTACTTGGTGAAATAGTCGATGAAGATGACAATGAATCAGTTGCCGTCTTCAGTGTAGGGTAATGGCCCCATGCAATCAACACTGACTCTATCAAATGGGCCAGTCGGCTGAATTGGTACCAGATTCGCATGTATTTTGTGCCGGAGGGCTTTCTGTGTCTGGCATGGGTGGCAAGTTTTGCAGTAACGTTTGATATCTCCGCTCATTTGGGGCCAAAAATATTTTTGCCTGAGCAAGTGTAAAGTTTTCCTGGCAGCGAAATGACCTGTGAATTTGCTGTCATGATGAGAGGCAATTAGATGCTGGACTTGTGACTTGGGGATGTATAGTTTTGCCTGTTTGTTGACTATACGAAAGAGGATGTTTTGATGCACTGCGAATTTGATCATAGTGAGGGGGTGTTTTTTGGCGATTTTTGCTAAAATACTTTTGACAGTTGGGTCAGTGCATTGAAGTTCAGCAAAATTTTTCTGTTGCTCTTCTTGTTCAGTTGCTTCAGCTTCAAGAACAGAATTGATGGTGGATATTTCAGGGCGGGTTTCTAGTTGATCAATGTCAAAGGATTGCTCCACTGTCTGTGAGGGGAATCGAGAAATAGCATCTGTGTTGCAGTTAGCAGTGCCTTTCTTAGGTCGAATGTCTAGCTGAATACCGGAGAGGGCTAATCCCCAACGGGCAATGGGAGGGGACGGGTTTTCCTTCTGTAAGACTGCCTGAACTGCAGTATGGTCAGTGTGGACAATAACATGTTGCTGGAAGAGATAGGGGCAGAAATACTTGACAAACTCAACTACTGCAAGGGTTTCCAATTCAGTTATTGGGTAGTTGTGTTCGGCGGGTTTCAATGTGCAGCTCCCAAAAGCGATGGGGCAATCATGACCTTTACTGTAGATTTGGCTGAGAATGGCGCTGATTCCGAGTTTTGAGGCGTCAGTTTGCAAAATGAATGGTTTTGTGAAATCGGGATGTTGCAGGATTGGGGCATGAATTAGCAATTTTTTTAGTTTAGTGAATGCATTTTGCTGTTCAGGCCCCCATGAAAATTCCGAATTCTTTTTGAGTAGGGCTGTGAGGGGCCTGGAAATTTGGGAGCAATTTGGGATGAATCTATGATAATAGGAGGGTAGGCCAAGGAATGATTTAACTTCTTTGGAGGTTTTGGGTGTGGGTATGTCGTAATTGGACTGTACCTTATTGGGGTCTGGTAAAATGCCTTGCTGAGAAATGATGTGGCCTAAGTATTGGACTTGGGGCTGGCAGAATTTGCATTTTTGTATGTTGAGTTTAAGGCCTAATTGGGAGAACCGGGCAAGAATAGTGTCTAAACGTTCCAGCATTTGGGCATGGGAGTGTGTGAAGACTAAAACATCATTGAGATAGACAAGGCATGTGTTCCTTTGCAATCCGGAAAGAATAACATCCATTAACCTTTGGAATGTGGCTGGAGCATTGGTGAGATCGAAGGGGAGATAATTGAATTGATATTGTCCGGCTGAGCAATTAAAGGCAGTTTTTTCTCTGTCTGCTTGTGCAATTGGAATGGAATAATAGGCATTGGATTGGTCAAGGGACGTGAAATATTTCATTCCATGCAGGGTGTCTAGAATTTCGTCTATGCGGGGCAAGGGCTAGGTATCTTTTTTGGTTACCTTATTGAGGCCTCTAAAGTCAATGCATAAACGATGGCCTCCATCCTTTTTGGGGACTAAAACTGTGTTGGTGCACCATGGGGAATTGCTCTGGCTTATGACACCTGCTGCTGCGAGTTGCTCAACTTCTGCTTGTATTATTTGCTTTTCCTTTGGGGAGGTACGAAAAAGGTGCCTGCGTACAGGTTGGGAGTCATTGGTGTCAATTGTATGTGAAACAAGGGTGCTTCTACCTATGTCCATTTTAGATTTAGCATATAATGTAGGATACTTCGATAGGGCGCGTAGAAGTTGAGTTTTTTCGGTTTCTGTGAGGTCACTGGAGGTTAAATTAACATTGTCTTTTAACCATGTGAATGTATCAAAACGGTTTGGCTGGTTTTGTGTCGAGGGGATTACTTTAGCGGGCCCATTTTGTTTTGGGGTGTAATAGGAGACTGTACTGATGCATGTTCCAGGGTAAAGAGTTTCGGCTGTGACTTGTGTGTTTAAGACTGATATGTGTATGCGACTGTTCTGGTTTTCAGAGACACAAGCTGCGAAATGAACTTTGGGATTCTGTTTGAGTTTCGGAGTAAATTCAAGCTGTTTAACTTGCAGGTATGATTTGGGCAAGGGGACAGTAAATTCGGTTACTGTACGGGGTTGTAATTCTAATTTTTCCTCTAGATAGGTTCCACCATGGGTCGAAAGGAGGCTATGTTCTAGGCCATCACAAGGTAGTGTGACATTGTCAAATTTGACCTGGAATTTCTGATTGTTGATAGTATATTCCGAAAATCGACTGAGAAAGTTTTTACCTAGAAGGACGTCTGCTGTGCAATCTTTTTGGACGTGAACCATTATTGTCTCCTGTATAGTTTGGGCTGTTACTGTAACAAAAGTGGTCCCTACAAAGTGAATCTGGAGGTTTTTTGCTGCTTTGGCTTGGACGAGCGGGGGTTTCATGTCTAGCTGTAAGATGTGAGCCATATGCGAATCAATGAGTGAGTAGGCTGCACCTGTGTCAATCATGCCTTTTGTGATTAGTTTGCCATTAAGTGTGATTGGAATGTGAGGGGTATGTTTCTCAGGTACATTCTGGGGTGGCGTATTTGATCCAGATTGGTGAATTTGATTAATGAGTTTGATTGCAGGAGTTCTGGGGGTATCAATATCAACAAGGACGTATTTCTGTTGCATTTGTGCCCCACGATGATTAGCTAATTCTAAAAGTGCATGTCGGAATGATACGGGAATGGTCTCATGTAAACGTCTGTTGTGTGATGGTACTTCCTACGCATGTTCATTGGTAACATGATGCTTTGGGGAAGGGAAATATTTTGGAAGAATGAGAAAAGAGTAAAAGACGCCTGCAATAACTACAGTAATAATGGCTAGATTAATAATGATTTGCAGGGGTCCTTTGAGTAAATTGTTTAATCTGTCTGTGAGGCTTTGGGTGGTACCAGTTATTACATGTTCTATGCCTTGACTGGCTCCAGAGAGGGTATTTCCGATTGCTTGGCCACTGCCTGAGATCATATTGTAAACTGTATCTAAATTAAGAGACATTTGGGCGGTGTAGTTGACGAGTTTTTTAACAACATTTTCAAGTGTGTGGGTTTTGTAAATGTATTGCTTCAAAAAGAGTAAGTTTGTCAAAATTGTTGCGAGTTGATCATGAAAAATTGCAGGTGTGTTAAAATGGAAAAGGGAGAAATTTTGGTTCCAGACGATTTCTAAGGGTAGATTTGTGACATGCGGGGATCCTGTTTCACTGACCCATGTATTATTCTGTTTGTAAAGGGCTACATGCATGTGATGGCAGTCCACGGTTTGTGAGAAAGGGGTCAAATCATTGCCTTCTGGGTTCGAAAACATGAGTTCAGTTCCTACCAGAATAGGTAAAAGTTTGTTGTTTGGTTGATTTTATGGTTGTAAAAGACTTTAGATGTGTTTACCTGCTTACAGGGCAGATGGTGAGGGCATCGCCTGTGAATTCTGCTATTATGTTCGTTCGCTGTAGGAATGCACGCATCAAGGCGCAAAATTTGCCATACTAGTTCAAGATGACGCTGTGCCTGTCTGCATAATTCACTCCAGACATTTTTGAAATTTTGGATCTCGAATTCCTGTATTTTATCTGCTAGATAGTTTAGTTTTGCGTTAATGGGTTCAAAATCATCAAAATCGTATAGTGTAGTATGAGTTTCATTGGTTTTTGGGGTTAAAAAGGCGTTACGATGTGGGCTGCTTTTATCTAGCTGGACAACAATGCCCTGTTCGGTTAGGACACTGTCTCGGATTTCTGGGCAGTTGGGGTTCCAAAAGAGTGCGCTTTTGACAGAGAATGCTCCTTGTAGCTCTTCTATTATCATGTGGGTTTGCCTCAGTTTTATGGGATGTGTATTTTTGTATTCGAAAGGGCATAAGTTTTCGAATGCTGTTTCATTCCAGATAACGGACCTGTCGGTCGTTTCACAATGTCCTTATGTTGGTTTGCATGACCCCAGGTCACCTAATGTACCTGTCATAGATTTTCCATTCCAAGATGCTATTTGTCCTGTCTCTATGATGATGTTAGTGACCGACGTACAGTGGTTTGTACAACACCATGTGTATTCTACGCTTAGGGAGTTATTTGTTGACCAAAATCCTGGTTGGATTTGGTATAATTTTTGACCGTTGTGTTCTTTGTCTATAACGATTGCCTTACAAACATGCGGGGTTAGATTTTGCATTTCAGTTTGGTCGAAAACAATACCTTTTGAGCCAAAAAATCCAGTATTGGTACAAATTTTATGTTTGTAGACACAGCATTTGTATGCATCTGTTATGTGAGGCTTAGTGGAGGGGATATAGATTTTTCCAAATGTCTGTACTGGTTTGTCTACTGTGGAAGGGGGCATGCATGATACAATTTTTGGTATGCTGACTGAGTGACCGCTCAATGAAGTTCCACAGATCTGGAATTGGGCACTACACGATGTGGGGATTATTATACAGAGAAATATACAAAACATCGGCCAATACAATGTGTTATTGGAGGCGGTGGGGCATTGTATATTTTTGTTCCGGCCGATTTGCCATGGCCATTGGTGTTCTGCGGTTTTGAGCTGGGGGGGGGGGGATGGCCGGTTTGTAATCTGAACAGTCTGTAAAACTTAAGAAGTTGAGTCATTGGATGGGGTTTGGATTTGCTTACTTGTGGGGTTGGTAGTAGTGTTTGGCGGGGGTGGAATTGGTAGGGTTTGGGGGTGAGGTCGTGGAGGAGGGACAAAAGGTTAACGCTGGTTTTCGATAGAGTTTCAGGGGCGGTGGGCGACTTGGTGTCCTGTTTTCGGGGCATCTTGTAGTCTGCCGGGATGTTGGGCCGCGGTTTTTCGATTTTGGTGGCTTTGGGCGTGGGGGGGTGGTGACATGGCCCACCAATCAGGTACGTCCAGGTCGAGGACATACTCCTCCTGACTACGGCGGTGAGTGGTGGGCATTATTGTTCCTAAAGTAGTCTGAAGGCCCTTAGTTATGGTGGGTAATGTTGAGTAGAATGCAGGGTCATCGATGTCCATTAGGGGTTGGGGTTGCCTGTACTCAATGCAATTTTGAATATTACGACTTTGTTGATTCAGATAGTACCTACTTGTATGACCTCTCTGCTTGCATAGAAAACATTGAAAATTTGAGTAGGGTTTTGAAAGGCAGTTATCAGATCTATGTCCTGTTTGGGAGCAGTGGATGCATTGGCTTTTACAATCACGCACACTGTGATTATTACAAAAACAAATTTCACATGATTTCAAGGTGCCTACTGATTTACAATTGCGAGCTACGTGTCCGAGTTGTCCACACTGAAAGCATGTGGGTTGTCTAGAGGTAATATTGTTCCTGTAAGCATTATTCCTGCTGTAAGTCTTGTTACTGAAATTGTTGTAGTTACTCTGTTGTGGGGGTTGAGGTTTTTGTTTGATCTGCAACTGTAAATCTTTTACTTGTTGTTCTAATAGATGCAAAAGGTCCTGTTGGTCTGTATTTTTGGTTAGGGGAAAAATGGGTTCCAGTTTTGGGGGTATAAATGAAAGGGTGTTGGACTTTAGCTCATTTCTAACGATTTGCTGTTCAATGTAAGCTGCTTCATCTGACATTTCTTTTAGAGTTGCGAACCCTCTATACTTAACTGCTTCCCTGCTTTCGTTTTGCATGCCTTCTACAAAGAGGGGTTTTATGATCATTTCTCGTGTGTCTGTGTGAAAGTTAGGGTAGCCAAGGGTTGCGAGGTGTTCTAGATCAAACAAGAATTCAGTCACCCTTTCTGATCGCTTTTGTTTTCTCTCATGTAGAAATTGTTGGTGTAGCTCATTATCTGGATTCTTTGGAAAAAAGGCCTGCAATGCGATTTTATACTGCTCGTTTGTGTTGGGAGTGTTCTCAGAATTTGCTAAGCTTTTGAATTTTGCTAATGCCGCTCCTCCTAAATGAATCTCTAAACATGTCAACTTTAACTGTACATCTGTATCTTTCATGCCTTGGAGTGCCATGAATTGTTCTAATCGTTTATTCCATTCACCAAAATGTTGAGTCACACCGCCCATGAATACTGTACGCTTTGCGTAAAAACTATTTGTCATGTTATTACGAATGTTTGCTGTTCTTAGATCGTCTATTAGGGTAGGGTTTACTGTATTCTGATTCAATTGTGTGCGCAGAGTACGAAAATTTTGATCCCTTCATCAAATTGGCTTTCGTGCATCATTTACAAATTTTGATCCCTTCATCAAATTGGCTTTCGTGCATCATTTACTTTGAGGAAATGGTAGAATTATTGTGACACTGTTCCCAAATGTTTCCACCAAAATCCATTACTCGAAGTCTTTTGAATCAGTGTCTTTCATATATGTGTCACTTCAGGGTGTCACTGGATAGATCTAATCAAACTATATCCAAAAATGAAGATTAAAGTCTTGTATCTCAGCAACTCAGATCCAGATGTGATCAACATGTTAATTTTATAGATGAAACAGGTGAAAAAATGAATTTTTCAGCTAAAAAAACGTAAATTTTGTATTGGAAGCAAGTCAGAAATGTCATAAAGGTCATCAAAAAACAATCACGCTTGGCAATACTTTTTTTAAATTGTAATTTTTTAACAAAAGGAGATTTGATAAAATCGAAAATGCGTATTTTGGTACAGGATGATAAAATGTTCGATCCAAAAAAGTCAGAAAATTTGAACTTCATGCGGTAAAATGGCCACTTTTTCACAGAAAAACGATTCATAATATCAATTTTGGTGGAAAAAATGTCGAAAATGTAAATCTTGGTGGAAAATGGTCATTTTTGATGATAGAAAACATGGAAAAATGCGAAAATTTTGCCACAAAATGGTCATTTCTAACCATTTTTTTCATTTTTGACCACAAAACATTAGACAAATATAAATTTTCTAGTGAAAAATAGTGCAAATGGTCAGTTCTGTTGGGTAAAATTATTCATTTTAGGTTAGAAAATAAGGAGATTTACATCAGAAAGTGATCGATTTGAAACCCAAAAACATCAAAAATGTCAATTTTTGATAGAAAATTTTTATTGTGGATTAAGAAAATTAAATTCTGTAGCAAAAAATAGTTTTTTTTGTGCAGGAAAAAAATCATGAATACCAACTTTGATAGAAAATGACCATTTTCGATTTAAAAAAATCGAATTTCTGTCAGACAATTTTTTATTCGATAAAAATTCAGAAATGTCAATTTTTTTCATGGTGGCTAAAGGTTTCAAATTTTCAATTTCAGTCGAGAATGGTCATCTCTTTAGGGTCATTTATACTTGCCTTTTTTGGGGGAACGGAATGGAACGAAATGGAATGCAATCAACACTACTTTACCAAAGGTAAGGGAAATTTTCGTTCCATTCAGTTAAAGTTGGGGGTTGCCATCAGTCTTATTCTAGAAAATTGCAGTTACTTGTTCGGATCGAAAGTGGATTTTCAGGCAAATTGCTTCAAGCTATTGGCCATCAGTTCTATTCCCTTCCACCGAAAAAGGCAAGTATAAATGACCCTTTACAGTGGAAAACGCCAATTATTTTCTGAAGCTGCTAGTTTTTCATTTGTGAATGCAAAGTTTTGATAACATAAACGGTTCAAAATGTTGCTATTTTCTCACTTCTCTCTTATGTTCTCTTCTTCACTTTTTGCTCTTCTTTCTATCCATCCCATTTTTTTCTTCTAATAATCTTAATCTTTTTTCTCTATCATTTTCTTTCTTTTTTTTCACATTCTGTATTTTTCTTTCTTTTGTATATTTCTTTCCATTTGTTCTTTATCCTGTTTACTCTTGTCCTTTTCTGTTTTTGTCACTTAAGTCGATTGTTTTATTATCTTTCTTTCTTTTTTCTCTTCTCGTTTCATTCTTTCCAAGGATCATTTTGAAAAAAGACTGTAGTAATGTATCTGCACTTTCTGATCTTTACTGTATTTTCAAGATCGCCGATTCAGAATACTCAATGAAGCCGACATTATTTTTAATTTCGATTTGCCAAAGTGGAGGGGGTAAATCCCAAGCGTTTTTGAAATATTTATTGGATCCATTATCAACTTTGCAGAAACAAAGGAAAATCGGCAAAATAATGTATCAAGATTTTACGAAAGCTGGATTGATGAGAGCCCTATCCGAAACCAATGGCTCTTTATTATGGGCTTCAGATGAATTTGGAGCCATACTAGCTCAAGCTGTTGGCGGTGGAAACGATAAAGAATGGAAAGGTTTCAGAGCCATTTTGAACAGTTTTTATTCGGGTGCTGGTATATCAAAAGCCTTTGGTTCTAAATATACCACGGATGTTTCGGATATATTTTTTTCCATCACCGGGTCAACCCAGCTGAAGGCGTTTTACTGCACAATAGTGGCAAAAACGTCAATATTCCACAGGACTTGACAGCAAGCAAAGACATTGACAACGGTTTGAGACTGGCCGTTCTCAACCATATTTGCAAATGCTCAATTTTGCACATATTGGGGTAAGAATGTAATACTATTGCAAATAATGAGATATGAGAGAATTAGTAATTCATTCTGTTGGCTAGGGACTTTTGAATAATGGATCAGAGGATAAAAAGGCAGTTTTCAACAGAACTAAGAATAAGGCAGTTTAAAAACATATAACAGGCTCTAGAAAAGCTGAGTTACGTTTACAGTCCCTGCATATTTAATACAAATTGGTCAAAAAATACTATATTTTTTGGGTGCACATGTCGATCATAATTTCACTGTGCTTTCTCATGCATAATTTTAAATTGGAGTTTTTATCAACAATTTCCGTTCTTTTGCAGTACTACTGAAGAAGTTTCATCAAGATTGATGAGCTCAAATGAGTTCTGGAGAAAAATGGGTGAGATGTTTTTTAGCTCCTAACTATAATTGTGAATTGTTTTTTACATGCTATTTCATTTCATCAGGATCCATGATGGAAACATACCCATTGAAATTGGAAAGACAACATTTCTACATGCTTGTGAATTGGTTACAATAATTAGAAAACAAACAAATTGCTACCGAGCTTCCCTGTTTCTTAATACAGATGTGCCATCAACAATCAATGCAGCAGCTTTCTCGACTGCCATTTACGAAGCAAATGAGCCAGATTTAAGTGAGACTATTGCTCTGTCTCCTGGGCGATTTGTTGCAGCTCGCATGCTCCTTCGAAAAAATTGGAAATTACGATCTGTCCAATGTGCAACTTCTTTGCATTCACTTGGCAAATTTAAAGAAAACGAAAATGGATTCATGGGTTACTATGAAAAAATTTGTTTCCACGGAAATGCTACCCTTTGTTTCATAAAAGCTCCATCAGAAAAAATTTCATCAGCACTGTTCATGGAAATCAAAGTTCCCTGTTGTACATATGAAAGGCAGTATGGAAAAGATATCAGTCAAAACCCACCATATAGTGGAATTACAGATATGGATTGGCCTTCTTATTACAAGGCAATCATGAAAGAAATTGATGAAAATCGAGATCAAGAACAAGAAAATGATGAAACAGCAGTTGCTGGTACCAGTACTGCTTCATAATAAGTTGACCAAGTCATATTGGAAAAGTTGTTTCGATGTTCCTTCATATTTTTTGAGTTGCGAGTTTTGAGTTTTGGTTTCTGAGTTTTTGAGTTTTGAGTTGATTTTTTAGTTTGCTTTTGATGGTTCCTACCTTCTACATATATACACGTTTCCATTGAATAAAGTTTTATAATATTAGTGAGTTTTTCATCATGCCATTAATTTTATTGTTTGAAACTTATCTTTCTTCTGTGATCAACATGAAATTTTTATCATTAAGTCTACTTCAGGATGAATGTGCCAAAAATTTGTGAAATAGCAAAGAAAAATGATTCAACAATTGAATTTTTACAGCATCATAATCTGTTGAAGAGACAGATGCTTTGTGAGAAATGCCATCAGCAGATGAAACAAGTAGTCAAAAGTCAAACAACAGACGGTTTTGTTTGGAATTGTAATGGCTGTAAAACGCAGACCACTATAAGACACTTTTCACTTTTTGTGCGCGCCACTTTGAGCTTGGGAAATGGACTGATGTTGCTATATTTTTTTTGTAATGATATTCCTGCTTACTAGGCAAAACGTATGGTTGGATCTGACATAGGCTATTCAACCATCTTAGAATGGTATGAAAAGTTTCACGATATGCTGTCACAGATGATGATCAAGAAACCTTTAGTTTTTGATGAAGACGTGCTTCTTGCACAAAATAATCATGAAGTTGAGATAGACAAATCATTTTTTGGCAAAAAAGCCAAGAATGGAAGAGGTACAAGCAAACAAACAGCACTGGTTTTTGGTATTGTGCAACAGAACAATCGAAAATGTGTACTTTATCTCATACCTACTAACTCCCGCGAAATTCTGATGCGGAAAATTGAGAAGCATATTCCTAAAAATGTTAGGATTTATCACGATGGACTTGCGACATATAATAATTTGCACGAGTGAGGATATAATCGTAAAGTGGTATTGCACAACAAGGAATTCGTCACATCGGATGGCACACATACCAGCACCATTGAAGGCTTATGGGGGCTACTTAAACAATTGATCTCTGCCATGCATGGTCTCAAAAGTATGGAAAGATTAGCAGCTCACATAGACGAATTTTCATTTCGGCAGAATCACAAGAATGATGCAGGATCAATTTGGACATCCTTGACAGCCATGCTATCCTTCAGTGAAACATTATAATATTTTTAATTTTTTTTTGCAGTGTTATGAGTTTGACAAAATAATGTTATTTCAGCAGTATGAAATGTGTGAATGATGGAGATGATAGATTATGATGGAATGAGACAAGAAAACAGGAGTATAAAATGAAGTGAAGAATTTGAAAGACAAGAGTCAAAAACATAGAATTATGGAAAAATGGAGTGTAAAATAAAAGTTCAGTCAATGGGAAAACAATCAAAAAAATGATAGAGAAAATGAATAGGTAAGTTTGTGATATGCAAAAACATAAAATCCTAACCGTCCTAACTGTCCAAATGAAAGAAATTTATCACATCCCTCATTATTTTTAGACGGGATGGTTAGGACAGTTAGTTCAAACTGGCCAAACCGTCCCATGCTGTTTAAACTGTCCTAACCGACCAAACCGTCTCATGTTGCCTAAACTGCCCTAACCGACCAAACCGTCCCATGCTGTTTAAACTGTCTAACCGACCAAACCGTCCCATGTTGTCTAAACTGTCCTAACTGACCAAACCATCCCATGTTGCCTAAACTGTCCTAACCGACCAAACCGTCCCATGTTGTCTAAACTGTCCTAATCGACCAAACCATCCTATGTTGTCCAAACTGTCCTAACCATCCTCTTCAGTACATTTAGAAGAAGGTATATCAAATATATGTAAGTAGGCGATTATAGTTGGGCCACTTATGTGATACCTAACTGATGCTTCTGTATTAGGTTACCTTATCTGGTTCCTTAGGAGATGACTATCACTACCCTTCACCCTGGGTATCTACTTATTATTAATGAGTTTATGAAATGCTTTTCCACAAAAATTTTTTTGCTGACTGCACACTTTTATCTAGGTAAAATTTCGTGGTTGCAACATAACTGATGAAATTAATGCTTTGATAAACATCAGTGACACGCTTAGCAAAGTCATTCACAATTTCGCTCGCTTAATTTGGGGGGATCGCAATACCGGATATTAGCATGTTGTTGACCAAAATCATGAATTGTTGTCGGACTATTTAACTGATTTTGATCAGTTTTCATTTCGAAAATTTAGAGGTTGAAATCGTTTAATGAACAACGAAGATCCAGAAAGTGTGCAATTATCCAGAAGTATGAATACAAAAGTACTTCTGGAGATTAATATGCAGTACTTGCAAGCAAGTCATTTGCATATATAAATTCACAGAAAAAAAGCCAATGCATGCCATTTTCATAATTTCTTCTATTGATCTGTTTGTCACATGTAGCAATAAAACCAATGAAATACAACTGATAGTTTATAGATAACTTTAATACTTGCATATTTCAGGAGTAGTGATGTGTTCAAAACTCGAACTGAACCAAACAATAAAAGATGGCAGTCCTGAAGCAAATGCTGAAATTATTGAAAAATCGACAAACTACCGCAATTTGGCATTTGCAAAATTCATCCAATGGGGCACTGATTCATGCATTTGAGAGTAAGTGTGAAAACTCGCCTTTTTCTGATGCTATTCGGGTGAAAATCATTTCGTTAACATGAAAATGCTTTTAAGACCAAGTATAAATCTTTCAAGAATTGAAGTGACGATTTTATGTACTTGGATAAAAGCCTGAAGCCAGCTCAGTATTGGAAGCCTGAATGGGAAGAAGTTGCCTATGAAACACAGCTTGATAAGGATGACTATTTCATGTTGAAAAGCAGCTGAGAAGTGCTGAAATCTCCACTGTTTCGCATGAAATCAGAGAAAGTGATGAATATTATGATTAACCTTGAAATTTTTGACTATTTTGTAAATTTATCAAATTATTTGTTTAATGGTTGTAAATAAACAAATTTGTATGATTAGATTAGCAGCATATATGTCACACAGCAAATAAAATGCAGAAGATCGGACAGGGATCGATATGTAGAGCTTTCAGGTCCATGTATGTTTTATTCATGAGCATACAAAGTCAAATCATTCTATGATTCAGCAGTAGCAATGGTCATATGCCCGTCATTAAAGAATGGTTGATAACAATAATCAGTTATGTTGTAACAAAAATCAGTGATGTTGTAACAAAATCATTAATGCTAAAAATTACAATGACACTGTACGGATCATGGGCTGACTGACATCTGACACACTAATGATTAAAAAATGAGAACATTGATTGAAAATGTGGGTCAACATGGAGAGGGAACAATACTTCAAAATTTCTTCTAGGAAAACTAATTTGATGACAGTATGGCTGGGAACAAATTTCTATTGAACTCAAATTTTCTACCAATTCTAGTATTACTCTACCTTGTATGCATTTCAATCTACACGCAGCACATGTTCTCTTCTTGAACGTGCAGATTTATATTGATAAAAAGATACTTTTATGGTTCCTAAAGCTTTTATGGGTACTTCTCCATCTTGATTTAAGAATTTTATGATTTCATATGAATCAATATAACAAAAAGTATTTCCAATTCCATGGGATATACAGTCGAATTTTTTGAAGAATTCCAGAGTACCCACTTTTAGGGGCCCTTCCCCACACATATATAGTGTTGTTCTGATCATGTCTCATGCATCAGTTGCAAATTATGAACCAGAGACTTTTCATCATTATACAATTGTAATTGAGTCATTTCCATGTTCAAGCTTGTGAAAATTATTTTCATTTGGAGAACATATTTCTTCGATGAATAAATGTTGATCAATTGATAACGAGTCAAAGCTCTATATTGAGGATATTGCATTTTCGGCTATACTGAGTATGGTGTCAGATGAATGTCTACACAGGGTAGTTTTGAAGCAACAATTCAGAATCACAGCGGAGATGAAATATCACTCAAAATTTTGTTAATGAAAATGTAAGATGTATACCAGACATGAACAGCAAGAACTTTCCAGGGGGAGGGTCCATGGACTTTTTTCCCTGTGGGCAGGGGGGATTGGTGATCAAAAAAACAAAAAAGTACTGCAAGGCAGTTTTTCATACAAAATATGTACAAAAATCCTGGAAAAAGCTGTGTTGGAAAATGTTCAGGTAGGGGTGTTTGACGATTTTTTTGGCCAGGGTGGCAAGGGTCTCAGGTGTCCCTAGGGTGGCAAGGGTCTTAGGTGATCACTCTACCTTATGATAGAGTGACCTTGAAGCTACGCTGCTTCTTCTAGTCTTCTAGTGTGCCAACACCTTACATGCCCAACAGAACTTTTTATTCTCTAAACCCTTTAATCAGCAATTGTATTGCTTCGGGCCCTTTTTTGACTTTGGGCATGTCCACGTCACCACCCTCGACTTCTTTGGCCAACAGCAACTGGCCCTCGACCTTCTCTGTTTGATTGCCCATGACGCTGCTCTTAACAAGGGCCATCAGCATGTCAAACTTTGTCTCCAGGACATCGACCCTGCTATTTCGGGCTTTGTCAGCCACTGATTTGTTACCCTTTTTTGCTGATCCTTCTATTTTTTGACCAATCTGAAATTGGATTTCAGATTTCGTTTCTTTATTAATCACTGCCAACTTACATGTCAGTGATCATCTTGTCCATCTCGGACTTTCTAAAAGTGACAAAATTAGACCCAATTCGAACCTGCTGCAAATATGTCTGGGTTGGAATCCCAAGGAATTCTTCCACATTCTTGTCTTTCTTCTTTCTTTCAGTATTGCAGTTACCCTATCTGCATTACCTACCATTTTTCATGCTAGTTTTTCCTGCCATTTGATCACCTGGAAATAATAAATAGAAATAAATAATCTCAATATGATCTGGAACAGAAAAAAACTTCTTTCTATTATTGCCTGCACTCTGAGTTCATGGTACAGAGTGCCAAACCTGAGTGATGTGCATGGTATCACTCAGGTTGGCAGTTTTTGCAGGATACAGAAATGACCCACCAAGATCTGTTATTTCCCACTTGTCTGAGCCTTGCTTGTGCACAGTAGTTCCATTGCCCTCACAGAGGCAATGAGGACACTGGCTCTACCAGGCTACAAGCTTGACTCATTTATTCGTGTTCAGCCTATCAGTTATCCCTCTGATAGTTACCATCCCTACTACTAGGAAGTAGTCAACCCAGAGACACACATGCATGTCACTCGATATCTTTCGATGTCAAGGCTCTGATACCTTAGTACCATGCCAGGAGTGAGACCGTCTATAATCATTACAGACCCCGTTGCCCTACCCACTGCTCAATCCATGGATTACAAACATTACTGTTTGATGCTACAATGAGCTTTGATAATGACTGCGGAACCTATTACCACACTGTGAGTCATTCTTTCAATTAGTGTCTCACACACCCTTGCTGTGAGTCCTAATTTGTTTTGGTTGCTTCTAAGGTTCCTGCTTATTTCGCCAGTGGCACCAATGACTATTGGCACTGTGGTTACTTTACATTCCAGGTCCCTTCCCATTTCAGTGGCCAAGTTTTCGCCAACCAGAAAAGGCTCTTCAGTAGCCAATTCTTGCTCCACTGTTAGGGTTGAATTCACAGCAGATTTACTGTGCTTTCTCATTTCTTGATCAAAGTCTTGTATGCCAAGCAACTGGAACTTCGATGATCAGGACAGTCTTTGACTGGTCATCAACCACTACCAAGTCTGGTGGATGATGCAACACTTTTTTAGTGGTAATTATAGGATGGTCCCAGTACAGTGTAATGGGCCCATTCTGTCTACATTCTTCTATCGCCTGATTGAGATGTGGGGTATCAAACCCATATTTCGCACATATCAAATAGTAGATGTTTCTGGCCACACTATTGTGTCTCTTAACCATCAATGTAGTCCGCCATTGCGGGCAAATGGTTAATATGTGCTTGGCTGTTTCCATACCACACTCGCATCGTAACCTACATGTAGGATCAACACTTTTCTTGTGGTTGGCTGGGTGTGCATTAACCATTAACAGACCTTCTTGGGCGGCTATTATGTTATTTGATGCCTCCAACCACAGCATGCCCATACGAAGCAATTTATAGCTTCTACCATGGTCAAGCTGGTCATTCGAGAAAGTCTGGTAAGCTGTCAATCTCTGTGCAAATTGCTCAGCAAACCGTTCTTGCACGACTTGTCGGAGTAGCCTTACAATACTATGAGCTGCTAGAGTTGGGTCAGTATAATCCAACCCATTAACTCTGATGGAGTGGTTCCGATGGTTGGTTTCAGCCTGTATACCAAACCTCTCCATGGTCTCCTCGAAGTCACTGATGGGTGATCGATGTCACCTGACCTGTAATGACTTGAATAGCTTCCAACTAATTGAAAGTTCTGGTTTAGTTACTAAGTAACAATAGGTATAGGTAATGGCCTCATAAACCACAGACTCAATCATCTGCAGTCCGATACCACCTCTATCTTTATCCAGGTATAACCATGCTACTCAACTATATCCATGTCCTGCATGTTTCCGCACAAGCAGTTGCCTGACAGCCTTGTCAAGTCTGGCTGCTTCTGTATTTACATTGGAGAACTTTCCAGTACCAATGATTTCATTCTGGAACAGATACCGAGCTTTTGGAATGTTCACAGAATTGTAGGCATTCACCTTCTGTCTGAAAGTCAAATGACTACTGAAAATCAACACCGTTTTCTCGAGAATGGCTTCTTCAACCTTTTCCCACATACCACTATGGTCAATGGTCTGGCCCTTCTCTATACCCAGATACTTGTATGTTTCCCTTAGGGTAATAGTTGGAACATTGCTGGTATTCTCCCCATCGTTGGCCTGTGGCTGTCTGATGTGGAACCTAGCTGACTTCCTGGTATTGAGCTTGCACCTGAAATCGGCTGCGTCCTTGTCTATGTCAGCTAATGCAATATCTAGGTCTCCAGCAGACTTGATGTAGATCACCACGTCGTCCACATAATAGATGTGGTTGAGACTTAGGCTATTCTCAGGAGCTCCTGTTGCAGTCTTGTACTTCCTGAGGTTCGAGTTTAAGTAATGGGAGATTGGTGACACACATATGCAAAACAGCAGCGGGGAAAGAGTATCTCCTTGGAGCACTCTATTCCTCACCACCAGCAGTGTGCTTTTTCGGAACCTTCCACGCTGGAACCCCTTGAACGTAAGCACCCAGTTCCCCATTAGTCTCGCTAATAGGTTCCTTTGCACTTGTGGCACCCCCATGGTCTCTAGGATCCATAGTAGGTACCTGTGTGGGACGGAGTCAAATGCTTTCGCAAAATCGATCCAGGCATTACTCAAAGTCTTGCCTCTCCCACTGAGACTATCTTTGACCGGAGTCCAGTCAAGGATATGTGCATGGGTTGTTGCCCATACACCTTTCTTGAGTGCTAATTGGTTACTAGGTAACACTGTTAGCATTGGTGTGGCTCTATGACAGATCCATTTAGCCATCATACTCGTCATAAACTTATAACAAGTGTTCAAGCATGCAATGGTCCTATAAATTCCAGGATCATTACGATCTCCGGAATTCTTGTAAAGGGAGATTGCTCTTCCTGTTGCCACCCAAGCAGGCATTGGAACCTCACATCCCTCTTTAAGGTCCATGATGAGTCCAGATAGTGCCTGCTTGGCACTTGGGAAAGCTTTTCATGAGAAAGGGTGTATGCGATCGGGCCCTGCGGCCTTAAATGGCCTGGTCTTCCTGCATACCTCTTCCCAGTTTGCCTCTTCTGATGGAAATGGCTGGGCTTCACCCAACATCATTTCCTGTCGGACCTTCTGGGCTCAATCCTGTAGCAAGGGATTCATCATGAAGCCACAATCAACCCCAATGATCCCTTCCCAGTAGTCCGTGACAGACTGCAGGGGAGTGCTACCTGGGTCCATATGTTGCCTAAGAACCTGCTCTGAGGTTCGATCTGGTCGAACTTGGTCTTGGCGATTTTCTGGCACTTGGCCAGGTGAGAAGTAAGGTATACAGCACGTCCATCTGATTCTATGTCCGCAACTTATACCTCCAACCAGACTCTCTTTTTAGGTCCTTCAGTCTATGACAATGGTTCGAAGTCAAGTCTTGGCCCAACTTGATTTGTTCCATGATGCTTCTGAGCCAACCAAGTCTCTTGGTGAGGATCTGTACTTTCAGGTGATTCTCTTTCTTCCATTGCTGAAAGGTGGCTTGAGATTTACCAAGTACCATATGTCAGATCCCTAAAGCTGCGCTGTACAAGGCAAAGTTTCCATGTCTGGGTTTCCCTGGACAACCTCGCTGATGGCCAACTCCCCATACTCGAGGTACTTTTGCCGCATACGATTATCCCCCACAAGCTTTAAAGGCACTCGCTTCTCGATCCTCCTGACTTCTTTGAAAGCTTTTTGGAACTCTGTTCAGAATGTTTCAGCTTGTGCCGCGTCCACATTCACAGGTATGAGTTCGCCCTCCATTGGGGCCATTTCCACTAGGAGTTCTGGTTGTGTGACTGCAGCCAGGGGCATTTCTGCCTCTAGTTGGGATTCCCTCATACCACCTTCTTGGTGTATTTGTGGCACCAATTGAGGCTCCTCTGTCACAGGCTGGGTGGCTATTTCCTGTGTCAGGATTCCTCTTCTCTAAAGTTCTCTGCTTTTGTCCAACAAGCCAGCTGCAGACCTGGGAGTATTGGACACACTGTTACTTGTCATCAAGTCATTCCAGCCATTTAGCAGCACTTTATGGTTTATTTCCCTGGTCTCTTCATTTCTTAATGACATCACCAGGGGTACAAGGACTTGGCAATCTGCCTCTGTCCAGTTGACGCCCTTGCCTTTCTTTGGCATCACTCCACCTGGTCCACAAGAGGCCTGGCTACTGCGGGTTTCCTGCTCTTGGCTTCTAGAACCGTTAAGTGTGGAAGTACTGCCTTCACCATTGCTGGATTGGGTAGCTCCCGAGAAGTGAGTGCCGATGGTATGGCGGCCTGTTTTTGCACTATTGTGCATCTCAGTGTAAACACCCTGCGTTCTATAAGAGGTTGAAGGCACCATTGCCCTTTCATTTCCTGATGGATCTCTTACAGACACAGAGGGCTTTTTGGCCACCTTTGTCCTGATGGCCTTCTTTGGCCTTAGGGAACCCAGTCCAATAGACTGAGTTGGGGACTCTTCGGCTTCATGGCCTGGGCGACCTCTGCCCTGACAGTTTGTCAAATTAACTCTCTCCTCACTATTTTCTGGGGTACCTCCCCACAGCATAGTTGCCTTGAGGTTCTTGGTTGGTTTCATATGCAATTAAAGACTGTTCCACGGCGGTCAAGCAGGTTGAAATCCAGCCCGCTATCATTCCTTTGCTGTCGTCGAGAGCACAGTCTTGCTGTTCCCTTCTCCACAATGGACAGAGCTCTGCTAGTCCACATTGGTTCTACCACATAAGACGTCATTGCTCTACCCCTGGAAGGTACTTGACTCTGTTACGACCCCCCACAACTTAAGGCTCTCTTTCCAGGCGCACACGTGCATCTCGCCCTGAACAACACCCATTGCCCAAGGAAGAGTCTGTTTCGGGACTCCAATCAAAGTTTGTCCTAGGCGTTAGACATTTTCATGATCCCATAGCATTCCCAAACACTATCATTTCCTCCTGGGCCAAGGAACAGGATATCCCATATGTTTGTAGCAGATATTTGCTTAGCAACACTAGTTACTAACAATCCAGTTTAGTGGGCTCTAAGCTGAAGTCCAAAGTGTGAGGCTCTTGGACTTATACTTTCCTTGATATAGATAATAGTCTATGGGCATTGACCTAGGCTTATTTGGTTGCCGCTAATTAGCAATTATGCTTGGTCATTAACCCCTTCACTAGTAATTGGACTTGGAAAAAAAATTTTTTTTGTCAGGCACTGGTGTTTTGCGTAATTTATATGCTAATTGCATAAAAAAACATAGATCACTCTACCTTACAATAGAGTAACCTCGAAGCTACACAGCTTCTTCTAGATTTCCAGTATGCTAACACCTTACATGCCCAACAAAACTTTTCATTCTCTAAACCCCTTAATCAGCAATTGTATTGCTTCGGGCCCTCTTTTTGGCTTTGGGCGTTTCCATGTCGCTGCCCTCGACTTCTTTGGCGGAGGGGGACTGGCCCTCGACCTTCTCGATTTGGTTTCCTATGATGCTATTCTTGACAAGGGCCATTAGCACATCAAATTTTGTCTCCAGGGCATCAACCCTGCTATAAGTGGCTTCGTTAGCCTTCTGTTTCCATTCCTTCTTTTTCTCAGCCACTGTGAAATTTAATTTCAGATTTCCTTCCTGTGTTGACCACTACCAACTTACATGTCCACCACCATTTTGTCCATCTCGGACTTTCTAAAGGTAACAAAGTTGGGCCCAATTCGAACCCATCGTAAGAACGTTTGGGTTGGAATCTCAATGAATTCCTCATGGTTCTCTTCTTTTTCTCAGCCATACATTTTTGGTCTAAATATATTAAGAGGTACAGTATTGCAGTTACCCAATCTGCATTACATACCTTTTTTTGTGCTATTTTTCCTGCCATTTTGATCACGTAGAATAATTAAATAACAATATATTATCTCAATATGATCTGGAGCAGAAAAAAAAGCTTCTTTCAATTATTGCCTGCACTCTGAATTCACGGTACAGAGTGCCAGACCTGAGTGATGTGCATGGTATCACTCAAGTTGGCAGTTTCTCCCAAGCCTGATCATGCACAGTGCCACTATCCAAGAATCTCATCACATTCTTGGATAAGCTGATGTAGCATGTCACTAAGTAGATGAGAAGTCATTTGGCTACCTCTAGCAAGCCATAGTTGGCCCTGTTTCTTTTTTTTCAAAATTTCCATTAATCTCAATTCCAGTCTACTGACTTTTTTACAAATGGCCAGATTTTTACAGATTTACAGATACAGATGGTCTGACCCCTATAACTCATCCCCAGCTGAGGACAAATGAAGAATAGTTGTACCAAGCAGGAAATCACAGATGACAATACTAGAACTCGATTCATCTCATTCAAGGTCTATCTCCCTATTCCTCACCAGCAGTTAAGGATGGATGAAGAATAATCCCACTAAAGGCAAGTAACATGTAGTCAGTGCAGGAAGTAAACAATAGTTTGTCCAATGCAAAAATACCTAAACTGACCTGAATAAATAAAATTTTTATTTCTAAATGCTTGTAAACTAGAAAAATTACAAAAACTTGCAATGTAACTAAGATCATTTACACCAAAGTTTTATGGTAGACATTTTTCTCAGAAAAATTTTGAAGGCTAGGCAAGCCGGAGCAAAAAATTTTCAGTGCTGTGACATATAGTTCAGCAGAAAAAATGTAAGAATATATAATAGTATTTGCTTTCTGCTGCTATTACTTTACAAATGTTGCAAGAAAAACAGACTATAGTCAGTTATGTAATGTGTGATAGAAGTTATATGAAATTCTCACTCACAATAAGCTCATTGATTTCTTCATTGACGATCTGTATTTCATCTGAATTATTGTCCTCGAAGGCGTTTTTGTTGCTCATTTGACTTTCGTTTTGATCTATTTCTTTATCATTGTGCAGACCTGAAATGGCTAAAAATTTGACAATCAATTTGCCCCCTGCCATTGCTTTGTCCAAAATCTATAAGATTGGCTTACTGTAAAAACATTGATGATAGAAAAAAATGACTCTCAAATCCTGAAATATTACATCCTGTTTTTTTATGGAGTCTTCAAAATTGAGATTGGAAAAAAAGAGTACTGTATTCATGAAAGCAGCAGCTTTTACAGTTCATTTTTATGATTTATTTTATTGTTTTCTCACTTTTGCCCATTTTGATTTGATTGTTACACTACACAAGCAGATGGTGGCACTAAATCAGGGTTAAACATAACGAAACTGTCATTTGTCTGGTCATTAGTTTCAGACTAATGAGAAGTCCTGGCAGTATTCATTATCATTAGCTGGAGAAGCCATTAGGATTAGGCTCATTGTTGCCCCTGGTTGGGCTAGAGTTGACTTACCCAGAGATTTGAAGTGAAAGAGTGCATCACACTGCTTCTTGACCAATTCCATTTCCGGCCAGTGAGGTACCAGACTTCTATGGTATCCAACAGGAAGTCTGGAGCAATGGTTGCCTGCACATTTTCTGGGCCACAACCTTTCCAATTTACCTCACCCTCAAACAGCAAGCTCATTTTGTTTCTGTCCCTATGTATAAGAAAGAAGAGAATCAGTATTTAGCTTTCAAATGCTTTGAGTGGCCAGGAACCACCATTTACTTTCCTGGTTGTCCTCTCACTTTGATCATCTTCCTTCTCTAGTGTTTCAAACAAGCCTGTTCTTTGGAGAGAAATATTATTATCAAAGTAAACTAATAGGTCTCAGCACCTAAAAGCAATACATAAAAACTTGCAAGCTCCTCACTAGGAAGTACAGCACTACCCATATGTTGCGCCCAGTTAATACAAATAGAGCTTTGGGATAGAACAGTAGTAGGGTCTCATACTTGTACCAAGCTCATGCAATGTGACCTGAACATGCAAAGATACAGAGTTTAATTGAGTACTACAACATGAGGCAGTCACTTGGTAGGGAAGCAATTCCCTGAATGATAGCCTCACTGTCACACCTAAACTCATGTGGAAAAATGGCCAAGCTTAGACTCCTGTTCTGTAACATAGTTAAGCCCTGTGAGATTCAACTTAATGAACAGTCACATGACTTTGAGTCTTTCCAATGCACAGTGATGCCTTTGGTCCTTCTTTTGTAGTGTTGAAGTTCCAAATGTGTATCATCCTAGATTGCCATAACCAACACACAATAAATCCAATTTGGCTGCTGATGTCAAGGTAAAATATTCCATTAGTATCCCATGTCCATCCATTTATCTGGTGACAATGATCCAAAGTTGGCAGCAATGGTTTCCTCTCCTATAATCCCAACATTTTCTCTACATCTGTGGAGTAATGTAAATCATTCATGACTGGGACCAACTCCTTTGTATTTGTACTTGCTGTGTTACAGGCCATGATAAAGTCTTGCATCACAGTTGGGGTAATGGTAGGATAACCAGGATTGATCCCATTGTTGAATTCCTGCATCCATTTCCCTTGCTCAACTTTCTTGGTGATGTGTGGTCATGGTAAATGTCCTCTTGTACAAAGGCAAGTTTTGTTTAACTGTTTGATCATATACACTTCACAAATTGAGCCAGCCATTATTGAGCATAAAAAGTAGAAAGAATTGTTGTGAAAACTTCTTGCTGAGAGAAATCAGCAACTGAACATTGGAGGTGATCAGAAATCATGGTCAAGGTGTGGTCTGGTGGTGTAGAGGGAAACTTGGCATAGTGCGGTCAAGGGCAGCAGCCGAATCAGGAGTGTAACAATATTTTTAAAATATTTGTGGGAGCAGCTAAAATGGGTCAGCAGTTGGACAATTTGGATTGTGGGAGCAGCTAAAATGGGTCAGCAGTTGGACAATTTCATGAAGAGTGGTCAAGGGTCAAAAGAAAATGCAATTTTAACTGTAATTAAGTAACAACTAAGGAAATAGTTGATTCCCAAATCCAGTGGTGGTCACCCAGGGCATTCCCAGGCATTAGGCGATCCAGGTCATTAAATTGCATTTGGAATAAATGCAACAATTTTATGAATTCATGCAAATGAGGGTCGCAGTGACCAAAATAAAAAATTGCATTACTTCTAGCAAAATGAAATGTGGATAGACTATACTTGTTTGGGAGTACCCATTGAAAATTTGTATAGAAAGTTGCTAAGTAAAAAAATAGTTGGTTGTTTTTAACAAGAAAAAAATGAATGAACAGCACTTCACAGGTACTGAAAAAAGCCATATGGGGAAGAATATGGCCACCAGTAGAAGCCTGTGACAGAAACACAGAGGCTCAAGGCCCTGTCATACTTCGCCGCCGGGTACCACATGGTGCCACGCAGTGCCGGTCGTCCTATTCATACTAACAGGCCGCACCGCATGGGGACGCATGGTACAACGCAGTGGCTTGTTATACTTCACCGCGTGGTACCGCGCTGTGCGGTATGGCGCTGCTTTTTTACTTTTGGATTTTGCTCTTCTCAAAAAATGTGTATTGGTTCAGTTGAAACCTGATGGGGGCCGCAATAATTACAAAAACCTATTCATACTTCAAAGGCGGTACAGCGCCGCAGGGCGCCGTCCGGCACCACTTTTTAGTATGAATAGAACAACTGGCGCGGCGTGGTGCCGCGCAGTGAAATATGACAGGGCCTTTATGGTGTAATTCACTGAAGTGTGACCTGACTCTGTTGAGGGAGTCCTGAAGCACCAGGAAACCTTTTTGTTCAGATGGCACCAACTTATCCCGAGGGGAAAATGGATATTTTTCATTATTATTTAATCCTGTTCTGGTATTTTTTCTCATTTTCCACAAGAAACTTGATACAGGCTTTTTCCATGATGCTGGACACAATTCAGGACATGGAATAAGTGGGCTGATCTGAAAAAACACATGGTTTAAGCTTAGGCATAGGTTCAGGCTTAGGCTTAGGTCCAGGCCTGAGCTTACGTTCAGGCTTAGACTTATTGTCAGACTTAGGTTTAGCTCCAGACTTAGGTTCATTCTTCCGCTTAGGTTCAGACTGCACAGGTTAAGGCTTAGGCTTATGCGTACATTGTAAGGTCCACACTCCACACCAGACTTTTTTTATTTATAAATTTTAAACTTTAATTGAAATAAATTTAAACTTTCACAAATTTTTCAAATTAATTCTAGTACCTATTCAGGAAATGTCATTCTACCTTTTTACTTGTAGCTTTTAGCTATCAACATATCATAAATGAATGTTTGATCATGCGTGTTTTTCCACAAATTTGATTAAAACCAAGATGTTTCTTGGTTATCTCCCCAAATCGGTTTTTTGTGGAGTGTGAAAAATATTTGGCATTTGTGTCATTAAAACATTTTGAGTGCAGGACAATGTTCAGATTGGTTGATTATCTAATTTTTGAAATTTAGTTTGCTCAACTTAAATCTATGGAATTTATTGAAATATCACACATCTTGTCTAGGAATCAAATGTTGGTGGAATTCATTTTCTGGCATTCTAGAATACCAAAATTCAAAAAAAATTTGTTGATATGTGCTGAAATTTTTGATATTTGAATCTGGGATAAAATACCAGCCACACTTTTTTACAGTTTACATCATTTGAGAAAAATCTCTTTCAGTGTATTATTATGAGTACTGCATTACAGATTTCACATACATTAGATACAATATTTGAACAAGGTCAAATAACAAAAAAGAGACAGTTATAAAATCTTTTTTTCCAAAAATTTTTCATTTTTAGTAAAATCTGATGGTTTCACAAAGCCTTTGTACAATTTTACAGGATAAAACAGTTAGATCATTAGATCTTGTAGATTTAACATGATTCTTAATATCTAATGACTTTCCTGGATTTATCACAAAAAAGTTTTGTTCAGGACACACTTTCAACATTCCAAATGCTAAAACGTTGTTTTCTGGGTTTACTGCCTCAGCTTACTGTTGCATAACAGTTAAATAGTACCTTAAAAACAAGGTACAAAGTACCTTAAAAACAAGGTAACAAAGTACCTTAAAAACAACCCAAATATGTGAAAAACGTGCCCCGAACAAAGATTTTTTGGGGAAAATTGAGTAAAACCATTAGATCAATAGATCCTATGCTAGGGGACCTTTAAAATCTAATGATTTTACCTTTTATAAAAAATTTAAGCATTGGACTTGTTAAGAATGAGCAGAACAAACCAACCACTCAACAGCACATAAAACTATCAAAATCTATGATTGTAGACTAGATGGTTAAAAACTGACATACTTGACCATATCAAATTGCCAGATGTACCAGACAGTATGATGTTAGGTAAAACCATTAGATTATAGGACCCTTAGGCATTTTAAAATTTTTCAAAGAATGCAGGACAATCTGGTCATATGACAGACTATTGTCACTAGCTGATGCACTAGTCACACATAGTCATGATGCACTAGTTAGACATAGTCAGTATTTTATTTTGAAATTTATTGTTAAATCCTACTCTCAGAATTTTAATTTTTATTGTGACTCCTAAAATCTAACGATCTTACAGTTTTGATGTTTTCCACAGAAAAATTATTGCTATGCAATTTTTACATACTTGAGGCCATGTAGAAAGTATGCTGGAAGCTTAAATGGGTAAAATTCGACTCCCACATAGTAGTACACTAAAACTGGAATAGGTAAAAATCGACTGAAATGTTCGGAGAAAATTGATGAAGCATTTTTTCTAATGAAGAAGTTCAAAAGTCACTTGAGGGTCAAAGAATCCAGTGATCTAACAGTTTCATGCATATTTTACATTTTTTGGACACATTTTTCAAGTTCTTGGTGTCAATTAAATTTCATAGCCATTGTTCCAGATGTGCATTTACAGATTATCTAGTCTTCAGTACACATACCCATAAACAACAATCATGGGTGTCACTCCTCCACAAAACATAAATTTTCCAAATGCTTACATACACCCTCTTTTCATAAATAACATAAACGGGTTGCATGAGTCCATAGGAAAAATACGTTTATCACTCCAGTATTTTCCACAATTCAAAATTTGAATAGAACTGGCACTTCAACTTCCTAGAAACCATATTCCCTCTTTTACAAGAGTTAGGATTAAGGGGAAAACATAGGTCTAGTGCCTGCACCAATAGGGAGAAAGATTGAAAGCACAAGATCTATGATCAACATCAATAAAATTTTCTTCCTCCTCTCCAGTTGTGGCTTCAAACATCTGCATACAAGCCCTTAGACAGCAATTTTTGTCAATGTTATATTCTTTTTGGTTTTGATGGTACTATAACTGTACCACTTGTTATTTTGATCTCTTACAAGCCAAAGTTTCCAAACATCAATGATGACTCATTGTAAGATCCTCTACTACCGGTGTCTATAACCATCCATCAACTAGACCTTTAATTTTCTGTAAGATGTAATGAGGTCAGATGTGCGCATTCTATGGGATATTTCACTGCTGTTTATTAAATCTTGGGCTCAATTCACAGGCCTTTCTACTAAATATGCATAGAATCCATCAAAAATACTGTTTTCAAAAAAGTTCCCTGAAGGGTGTTCCATGTTTTTCCAATTCAAGCCAGAGAAAGTGTCCAGGGCTTAAGGTAGAAGGGTTAAAACGTCTTACCCCCACATGTACGTGTGTGCTTGAAATTGATCTTCTGGACATCTTTTGCCCAAACAGTCATCAAATTTTGTTTATTGAAAGCATCATGATCGATAATTTTTACTTTTGGTTTGGAAAGTTATAGAAAAAAGTGATCATTTCGATTATAAAATTAGTCTTTTTTGATTGAAAAATCATTCTCTAAAAAAATAATTCAAGGCCAGTGCTTCCTCGTTGAAAAGGATAAAAATTTACATGAAAATTCGATATTCCTTGATTATTGTTTTTCTGAAATATTTCTTCCTGTAAAATGATCTCTTCGATCATACTTGACTTTTTTCTAAAAGAAAATTTAATGTTTTTATATTGTTTTTTCGATCAAAGATGATAATTTCACATCAATAATTTTGTAATTTTTTCAATTTTACAATTTTTAGTAAAATTTTTTAAAATTTTGTAGAAAAAGTGGAAAATTCAACATTCAATTAAGTTTCTGTCATAACAGTGTCTTCTGTGCTTCAACCATCTGTAAAAAATTTGAAAGATTATTCAAAAAATTTCAAAATTGTTGATTGAAAAAAATGATTAAAAATTAATTTCATAAGAAATTTATGCTAAAAATTAGTTATTCTTGACATTTCATGCTTCTTCATTGCTGAATTTCAATACATTTTTTGTTGATATCACAATAATGAATGTTCTAGGCAGTCATTTACTCTACTGTATTACGATAATTTTCGGGCGTTTGAGTATTGTATACCTTGATTGTAAAAACTGTTGTCCTTGTTCTACTTTTCCTACAATATTTTAACAGTTACTATTTCATGTTTTCACGGATTTCTGCAGTTATAAATATGACACTGGAATTTTCCTATGTTTTGGACAGGCCATTTTCAATTTTGTCCTATTGAAGCTTAAGAATTATTGCATGGAAAATCACCTTGATCAAATCGATCAGACTGAAAAAAAGGAATAAAACTGATAGAAAATCAGGCAGGGTGAAGAAAATTGATATTTTCAAAAATATTTATGGCTCCTTTTTCCGAATTTTTTTATATTTTATAATTTTTTTCCATGATTTTTTTCAACTATTTTCTCTTCCAATTGTTTTCTTCTATTCTTTCCATACATTCTCCACCTCCTTTCCTTTTGTCATATTTCCATTTTTCTCTGTGTTATCTTTTTTATAATCTTGTTTTCCCTCTTATTTTTTTGCCAATTTTTCCCCATTTTTTTCTCATTTTTCAATTTTTTGCTTATTTTTTTCACCTTTTCCAAATTTCCCTTTTTCCCAAATTTCTTTCAGTTGGATCGGATTATTATTTTTTTTCTTTTTTTGCCATTCCTCCTTTGCAAGTTTTCTATATTTTATTTTTTCCAGTATTTTTATTTTGTTGGAATTCATTTTCTTCATCATTTGTTTCCTAATTTTCTTCAATTTTCACCAATTTGCTTTTATGATCTGTCAGATCTGATAACTATATGTTTTCTGGGCTTTGTAACATCTGACCTGTTGAAATTTACTCAGCAGTTGAGCAACGCAGCATTACTAGCTCCTGCAAATCTCGCTGTGAGTAATCTCAATAAATAAGTTTTGAAGGCATTGCCTGGAAAAGAAAGTGTTTTACACTCCCAGGATACTTTAGTAGTCAAGGGCAAGACTGATGAGATTGAGCATAATTCCGCCAGGTAGCAGGTTAAGGTTTCGGAACAAATGATGGGGAACATTCACCAAAAAACACCTACAGGAATGCCTCCTCATAAGTTAATCTTGAAAGTAGGGGCCATAGTCATGCTGATTAAGAACCTGTCAGTCATGGACGGCCTTTGCAATGAAACTAGAATGCAGGTTTTAGACATCAAGGAGAACCTGCTGGAGTGCAGGATTTCAGGCTCAGATGCATTTGATCTGCCTGTCTACATCTCCAGGATAAAGTTTCAGCATGAAACTTCCTCCGAGTCCAGCGATACACTGTTCACTCGAGTGCAGTTCCCAGTGAGGTTAGCATTTGTGACTACCATCAATAATTTGCATGGACAGACTTTGCAGAAGGTAGGCCTCACCCTCAACACCTAAGAGGTCTTCTCACATGGTCAACTTTATGTAGCATTATCCTGTGTTTGAACCTGTGACTCGACTAAGATTTTGAGTGATCCTAAAAGTGAAAGTCTAATCAATAACATCATTTATAATCAGATTCTAAAACAAGTTTGAGTTAAGCTAAGGGAGACAGTTGATGTTCAGCTGTGGCAGCACACCCCCTTTCCGGTAGGGGCACAATCATCTTTACTGAACTCCTGTCTGAGTGAGTTAAGATAGGTTTTCAGTATTTGAGATACAAAAAAACCAATGCATCTTAATCACAGCATCTCCCAGTTGTGTAGGGGGGCAGGTGGCTCCGGTGAACTTTCTATTTTGGTAGGTTTTCATTAAGCCTAACTTAAGTGCATAATAAAAGCCATGCCATTTGCATCACAGCACAAATGTTGTTTTTTCTATTAAACTTGAGTGTGAATGTTGAAATATATCTTAATATATCTCAATGCTACTTTATTGAATAAACAAATATAAATATAATAATTGGAATGGTCTGCTGAAAGGGTGAGTGAGAGACCCTATTGGATTCAATACAAAGCTGAATTTTTTATTCTAAAAAAAACAAAAAAAAAATTGGAAAATACAAAAAAAGTGGTTAAGCCTTGAGTTTTTCAGGCCACATTTGACCCCAAATCTCCAAGTTTTACATTTTGTAAATAGTCAGTACATGGGTGGACTGTGGTAGTCTGACGTGCACAGTGCTTTCTAAAATTAAAAAATCATTGCAGGATCTAAGCTGTTTTTTGACTGTGACAGCATCTGCCCAATTCCACTAGAGGCACAGTTTGATGCAGCAGAATTCCTGCCCAAATCAAACTTTACACATTCGGGAGTCAACCCACATCACCTATGATGCAAAATTTGAGTAGTGGGGTTGTTGGGATAGCTTTTTGAATAGGCAAAATTTCAGCAGTTTTTCTGCAACATTTCTCTAAAGCACTGTGCATTTGAGAACTTGGTGGCAGAGTCTGTTTAGGTTCTTCAGGGACAGGGTTGGTTGGCTTTGACACTAAGGGGCAATCAGCCCATCAGAGTTGCTGAAAAGCACAGCAATGTTCCAGTCCAGGGGTGCATAAAACGGTCGGATGATGCCCAATATACAGCCTGTCCCCAACTAGGCAACTCTAGATTTCATGTACCATGCATTGTCCTTGCTAATAGAGCAATGCCCCCTTCAGCATTATGTGAGAATCTGTTCTTTTTGTATAATCTAATCAGTTTGCTTAATCGGTGAAGCAATTCATACATTAGTAGTATAGAGAGGGTTCCTTCAAGCTCTGGGACATGTGTATAAATCGGGCCAAAGGCACGCTTTCAAATCCCTTCAACCCATGTGCATGCAGGCTCTAGAAATGCTTATCTTTGAAACAACCTACTTAGGTCAATTTTGAACCAATCTACTTACTTTAAATTTTAAGTTAAAAAGCTAAATAAGGAGGAAAGGGATCGAGCTCAGCCTTTCTCAAAGAGGAAGACTGGTTTTGGCATAAGAGAGTAGGTTGATTGTGTCAGTCAAAGAATTAGTGCCTAATATGAGATCAGCAGTACAATTATCTTGTACATAGACCAGTATGGTTTCTTTTCTATCTGCTACCTTTATAGTGAGACATATGGCAACTTTAATTTGTATTTCCAATCCATTTGCTGTAATTTGCTCCATTCCAGTTTTTATCATTAAAATGTCATCAAGTTGAGACACTTGGCTAGACTCAATAAGAGAGTGTCTAGGAGAACTAAAGCCAGAATTCCTTCATTCAAGAAAATGTTTATTAAATGGGTCTTCATTTTGAGTGGAAATATGATTTATTGCAACCTGCATCAATTCATGAGAATTGACTTGATCTTTCTCTTCTTATTTAAGAGATTTTTACTTTTTACTGCTAATGTGAGCAAGCCTTAATAGATTTGCTTTCAGTTGTAATTCATTTGCTCTTGCAGGGTGAGATGATTTTCTGATGAGCTCAACTTCTCTATTGCAACAAATATGTAAGCAATATATACAATGACAAGAAGAATGGCACAAGCAATAAAACTATCGCTGATAAGCTGCACAAGTGCATATGATAAGTTTGCATCAAGACATCATCAGATGGTGCAGCTAAAATGGTAGGTGAAAAACTCAAAAGTGGCATAGTTGAAATCAACAATGGTGTTAACATTGATGGTTAATTAGCATTCTCTTCCTTCTGAATGAAATTAATAAACAGAGCTACAGTAATATATGGTGTCAAAAAATGACAGGTTCTGGATTATTTAGAATAGAGTGAACTATTGAATTTTGGAATTATGATTATTCTAACTTTCAGAGAAAATTGAAATTCATTTGTGATTTTAACTGTTTGTTCCCTTTTTTAGTTCTGGTATTCTGTTTTCTCTTCTTTTTGAAAATCCTATACTTCTTATTGTGGATTTTGTGGGTTACTATGATGCCAATGAGGGGAAATGGTGTAGCGCAACAGTATCACCATAGAAAACATCAATGGCTAGGATGGTGTCAACAGCAATGATAATGTTGATGATGACAAAAACATTGACTGTCTTCTGGGCTTCCTGGAATTTCTGTTGGTTTTATTTAATTTTCAAATTGCACTTCTGATTTGTCAAATTTTGAACACCTGAGGTACTGAACTTATATTCTCAATTTTTTTTTTTGACATTTTTCCTAGCTTTTTAAGTTTTTCAAATTTTTTTTCATTCCAAAATTGCAGGATTTTTGATATCAATGACCAAAATTAACTATGTCCCTTCATCAATGTGAAATTTTCAGACGATCAGCAGCCAGTGAGGATTTCTTATTAGACAAATTCAACATTAACTTCTCAGAGAAAAATTTGATATAGAAGTTTTTGTGATTAAAAAATTCTGAACAGTGTATAGAGTCGTCTTTTTCATCATGGCTGAATGGGAGCCTTCAGGGGAACAGAAGCAACTCTGCTGTGTGATAACTCAATGAGGCAAATTAAAATGCATGATCCTTAATGGCTTGGTGGCCTGAGAGGCTCTTAGGATTGAATAGGCTGAACAGATAAAACGAAATTTCAAAGTCACTGATGCTTATTGGCTTGAACATTTTTCTGAATGTTCCCTTCATAACTTTTAAATATGACTAAATGGCTTAAACAAGTATAACTCATTTTTCTTCAATTCTATATTATGAGCTTCCATTGGAAATCAGCCCTTAATTGGAGTTTGAGACACAATTTCTGAGATTCTACCTTCTGGTCTATTGGCCTATGAAAAGTTGAAAATTATGGTAGGTTTTCAAGAAATTCTACATGCTGAGTATTGTGACAGCATTCACTCTACAGAAAAATCAAAACTTGCATGACTGCATTACTCCGAAAAATAGAAATTTTACATTTCGCTTCTTTTTTCTGTCTGTATACATGTATCGATGAAATATCACACCTCAGAAAAGACATTGCAAGCAGAAGACCATGCTATTTGTGCAGGCATGGAAAACATATTTCATTCTTTTACCTTACACTTTTTATTTTATTCTAAAGTGTCAAGATGCAAGTTGAAGTTAACTGAAAAAGTTCAATGGAACGTTTTTTGGGCACCTTCTTATAGGATGCCACAAAATTTGAGATGACCTGCATCTGACACCACAACATAACCATGAGCCAATTTTACCTATTAACCACCATTTTGAAAAGATAGATCAACTTAACTCAGAAATCAAAGAACTGTGCAATATCATCACTGCAAGAAGGGGTATTCCACCAACGGATTGAATACCACCATGTAGGCCACATAATTGCTGCCAAAAATGTCAGAAGATTGGACATGAGGCAACCCATTGTTGTAATAAAAGTTGTTAGATCTGCAACCAGATGGGCCATTTGGCAAAATATTTCTGAAAGGCCTGCAATATATGTAAATGAACAGTCTACCATACCAATGACCCCAAGCCTACAATGCAGACAGGCAGAGTAAGTGGGCACAATGTACAAGGTACTATCTCTTTCAAATGGGTCAAGGTCATACCATGATAATGAAGTTCAGACAAAGTTTTCAGATATACATGATGAATAGTTTTTAGAAGACAGCATCATGATTAAATTTTATGTTATTGAATTGGGGGATAACTAAGCAAAGAGAGCTGATGATAAAAGTGGATTAAACAATTATGATAATGAGATAGCTGAACCACTTTGTTCATTTTGGTTATATGGGGATAAAAATGAATTCAAAGATACTTTCAAACTCCCAATGTCACCAAGGGAGGCATTATGGTAGTGAGATAAATTGGGTAAGTTCATTGAAAATTTTAGCAACCTAGATATAATGTGAAAAATTGATGGACATCAGGTGGAAGTGGAGTACAAAAGTAATAATTTATTAATACTGAGTGGATTTGAGGAGGGAAGTTTTGGTAGATTTTCTCTGACAAGGGCCCACACATTGATATTAATGAACTGAACCAAACAATTGATTCCGATTTAGAAGAGCTAGCTAAAAATTCGAGAAATTTGATAAAAAATGGACATACCCTCTGATGGCAGAGGCCATCCCACCAGTACCAGGTGACATTTCTGACAAAAATAATCACTTTGTGTTAAAAAGGCCTAGCCATGAAATTTTGAGGGATGAGAAATGCACATGTGAACTTTGTCCACTGCATGACAAGAAGCATAAGCTGTGGAAATATGCACCAGAACAATCCACAAAGTTCAAGATGGACAATACACTTAAATTGTATGTTGATTTAGAGGAGAACGAAGGAGAGGGTGGATTGGCCAGTTATACTGGGGAAGTTTATATATTTGTTATGATTTAAAAATGTTATTTTTCACCAAAATTAAGATAGCAGTGATGACGAATAAATTCTTCAGGCCTATGGTCACTCTGATAATGATATTTGGTTTTTCATGAAAGGAAATGAGAAGGCATATCATGTGAATTTCAATGAAAGGAAATGAGAAGGCATATCATGTGAATTTCAATGAAAGGAAATGAGAAGGCAAATCATGTGAATTTTAGCATTTGTGCACCGCAAGCAAGGGCAATTTATGCTGGAGGTTATAAAAGTTTCAAGAGGGAGAGAGATATCTGGACTCTCACAGCTAAATTGATTAGAATTTATTAATTCTCAATTGGAACAGAAATTGGCCATACATAAATTATTGCTTAAAGCTTTAGCTACTAGACATTTTGAATAATGCAGGCTGTTTTTCAGGAATGCTGGCCATATATCAGTTCTATATCTCAAGAACAGGATGAGCCTGGGTATAAAAATTACATTATTATGAAAATAAAGGAAATTTGTCATGTTTATCATCATGCAGAGGTCTCTCACTGGGCATGGAAGCCCCTTAGGTCATTTGATGGTAGTGTGGCTAACATAGATGGATTGCACATATATGCCTTGCTATATGTTATAGATGCTGCCTGTTGTTGTATGAAAATGGAAAACTGGTTTGTGTGGTAGTCAAAGCTATTGAGCAGGCAGTGAGATGCATTGATTATCCCACGGAAGTCTTGTTGAGGTTTTGCTATAGGCCAACACCTTCTTCAAATTGACCTCTATTTGAAGAAACTATTTTTCTTCTTCAAATTGACCTCTATATTAAAATCAATTTTGAAAACCAAATAATTCATTGATCATAGAGAACACATGGTGGTCTATAAACAATCATATCAACTCGAAAAGCTTCAAAACATGTTGAAAAGCTAATAGTGTAGAGCAAAATCTAGCATGTTGCATGGACCTACCTGAAAAATTAATTTTGATTAGGCACTGAGTAAAGAAAGTTCAATGGGCTTCCAGATGTACCTAAGCCCAAGCCTGGAGTTTTTGTCACTCCTTTACATGGTTGAAAAGCTTATGGCTCGTACAAAAATTAAATGAGATATGAAGATGAATATATTGTGAGATGAAAACTTTCATATTTAAAGAAATAGATGAAGCTTTGTGCAGAATCTTTCACGTGCTTTTGCATGTATCTTATTGTATCCCAAATTGAGAGAACTTTTATGCTTCATTCTATATCACTGCAAGGCACATCATAGTGCTAAAATCTGACAGCCCCATAATGCATTTTTCGAATGTGTAGGCAAAATAGTTCAGCACAGCAATCAAAATGTTAGTTGACTAAATTTGCAATGTTGCAAATAGGAATGTCCATCCAGTGGTAGTTATCAATGACAGACCAAGTAGCTGACATTCTTGATGTGACATGTCCTCTCAAAAATAGTCTGCATGTGCTTGAGCAGCCACAGCGCAGGAAAAAGATTGCATATGAGCCTGAAGTAATTAATTCTCAGTCTATGCTGATGTAATACTGGTATGCCCTTTGACCACATGGGATCTTTTTTGCTTCATGAGTGTATAACCACCTAGAAACTTCTCTGAAATGTCTCAATCTGATGAAAAGTTTGTTGTGGGGGAAACAGTGAAATTCTCAACAGACTTATATTTGAAACACATATTTGCATCAGAGCCGTACATTTTTTAACCAGTTTACCAAATTCTGTCATTGTAGATTTTGATGCAATCATTTCCAATGACACTTCGCTTTTTCAATCCATCTTTTACCTCTCTTATTAAACTTTCCTTACTAACTTTTGACAGTTCTATTTTAGGTCCCAAGAATCTAATGATAGCAACTTTTTATCCACAACTTCTATCAATTAGATGTTTTTCCAGCTATAGCAGAACAATTGAACAAGAATGCAAATATGGTGGGAATGTTGATGGACTTGCAAGGAGCACTGCCTGCCTTCCCTGTTTGTCCAAGTGCGCAAAATTCTAGATGTAATTTCAGAATCTACAATCACAGCTGCCCCTCAAGGGAAAGCACCAACTTTCAAGATAGCTATTGCTAGGTCTACTGTAGTTGCAGCCGCCCTTAAGGCGAGAGCCATGAGCATAGAATGAAGAATTTGATCAAGATAGGCAAAAATGGAGGGCAATCAGATGACATGAGAGTTATAATGCATTTCAGCTGGCAAAGTGAGACCCAAACCATACCAACTAAATCAAATAGAATGACTGAATGTTAACAAGTCAAAAAATGCTACCTACTAGAAGGATATCATAAAGATTTGACATTAGCACCTGAAATAGGGAAGAAAATTATAAACACAATGTTTCAAGGCCTACAACATATTTGGTTTTGCAACAAAATGTTTTTCATTGAATGGTGAGAAAGAAGTTTTATCCAGGCAAACAAAAAACCAGAAATAACATATAGTAATGACAAATGAAATGAAATTTGAAATGACATTCTGTACTTTCTGAAAATGGATAAAATTTTTTCCTTAGCCTGCCTGCTATCATGTGCAACATTTTGTGTTTTTAGTTACTCTAGAATTTCTCCTTCAAGGTGGTGAAAAATTTCTTTAGCACAGTTGGCATGGTTGAGGAATGATACCTCATTGATCTGAAACTAATATGGAAGTCTGTCAACTCAAATAACCTGCTCTTATTGTATAATCTGTTCATGAAATTATGATTGATGTTTGTACTTTGAAAAGGAATTTGAACAAGAGAGAGAGCATCCAGAATAGATTCTTAATTTTGTGGAATTTATGTATGATTGAAAAAGATTAAATTTTTAAATTTTTACCACAACTTGTTCACATTTTTTATCTAATTTTCTTCATCTCTGGAAACAACATGGTTTTTGAAACTAAACTCATTTCATTTTTTCTATTTGTGAGAAAAATAAGTTGTTTCTATTACTTTTACTTTTTATCCAAATTTTCCAGTTATTTGTACTCTTGTGGTTTCTTATCTGGTTAATCATGTTTTCTCCTGGGCCTCAGCATCCACTAAATCTTTGTCCAACAATGTTTGCTCATAATTTTTATAGTTATTTTTATTGCCCCACTTGTGCTTGTTGTTCAGGATGCAGCATATTTTTCCCAACTGATTTTTTCCTCCATCTATTTTGAATTTCTTTCTCATAAACACATGCCTACATGTTGCTTCTCCTCGATTATTTGCCCAATTCTAGTTGCTTCCATGATGACCAACATTATCAATTTTACATTTAAAATGAATAGGCAAGAAGCTAAACTTGGCTAAATTGTTTCAAATATAGACATTATTTAAAAAGACAATCCAAACAAAAAACTTGTGTTTTTCAAAAGCATAATTTTTTATAAGCTTTGTAAAAAAAATCGTTCTTCTTCCTCTGGGCTCTGTTTTTTAAACCAATTTTGAATCGTACCCATATTTTTTGCATGTTCATCCATTTTCGCATCCTCTATCCTGTCCACTTCCTAATAGAGATGCTCAAGGCAACCTAAACCAAAATTGCAAAAACTGTCTTTTTTCTGAGACCAAAACTGTCAAACACAAAATTGGAAAACTGAAACCAGCATATTGTTGGTGAATTTTACGGTTTTCACAGTTTTCTGCAGCTTGGACTTGCAGGATTACGCCAAAAAGGTACAAAGGCTTCTTGCCAAAGCATGGAGATTTGCAAAAGAAAACATTGTACAAGCACTAACTATGCAAAAAATAGGATAGGATAAAAAATGCATGAATTTGAGATAAGCCATGGAGAAGATGTATTAAAATTTAATCCAGGGTGAAACCCCAACACTCCCAAAAATTCACTTTCCCATAGACTGGACCGTATACTGTACAGAAATTACAGTATCCCAATGCACTCATCCACCCAACTACAGACTTGAACCCAGCAGCCAAATGGGTGCATATAAATTCAATAAAGAAGAAACATAAACCTACAGTACTATTGGAACATCTTAATTCCAACCCAACTGATCTTAATCTGGAGAAAAATTCTCCACCCTTCTGACATTATTTTTTTCAATCATTTATTTTTCGACCACCCATTACTTAATGTTTGTTTTCTTTTTCCTTGTGCTTTTTTCATCTTGACTTCTCAACTTTATGTATTTATATGATATTGATTGTGTACATAAGTTTCCCTGATATACATATATTTACAAAATTTGCTAAATTCAGGTTCGGTGTACCATCCCTTAATTATTTTTTTTTCTTATTCATTAATCACTCGGCACTTTATGACCTGAATACCACCCGATGTGGATGCCTTAAATTTTGGGCTATTTCAATTTTGTCAATGACAAACAAGGTAGTAGAATTTTATTTTCGAAAGAATTTGGGTAGGCTCCTTTATAAAGAGGTTATTACCAATGTACTGACCCTGATTTGGGAAGAATGGTCTGTGGAAGTTCCTGAACTTTTTCCAGTTGACCTTCATGAAGAATCAACTTCAAATGGACCATTTCTTGCAACTATTCAAATAGGGCATTTGGATGGGACAGTAATCATTTTTGATCTGGTTGAAATGCATCATATCCCCCAATCTCTTATCAATTTGCTTACTCAACTCCTGGTGTAATATCTTTTGATGGACACTGACTATGGACTGCTTTGGTCATTATTGACCAACGACTTGAACTGATTCATGCTAATGCTGTTTCTAAGAAAACTTGAGAAGCTATGCATCATGTCAGAACTGTTAATTTTTTAAAAGATAAATTTTCTTTCATATTTTTTGGTGCCTCAGAATCTATATACAATTTACCCTATCATTTTGGAGCTGTGAACCCTAACTTATATACAGTGGTAAATTAGATTTTGGGCATAGAAATTGCAAAGCCTTTCCAGGCAAGTGGTCTAGATTGGGCTCGGACTGACTTGCCAGACACTGCATATTTTTCAGCAGCTCTAGATGTCCTGGAGACTATGGACATTTATCTGTTCTTAGATGGCCATTTTCAATTTTAAAAAAAATTAAATCTGTCCTTTCTAACGAGCTATTCTGAGCATCTCCCTTGAATGTCTGTTCTCCCTAAAGCCCACCTGTTCAAGGCCATCAATGCTTGATTATTCGACAATGTCACCCATGATATCACGGATTACACCCACCTACACAAAATGTCTATTTTTTGGTCAATGGTGACTTTCTTTGAGCGAAAATCAGCCGAAAATTTTCTGCTCTTTACATCAAATGATTTCAGATCAGTTTCAAAGCAGAAATTTATTTATCAGAGGCATGATTCATTCATTTAGGGTCCAAAAAGACGCAGCCATACAACCATAGACATCCCCAACCTTGTTGATTTTCATTTGCCAGGTCAACCCATACCTTAATGAAGGCGTTCTCTGTGCCAGCTCGATATGATAGAACCTAACATAATAGTATGGATTTGAGCTATAGCTCTTACTGTCTGTAGTTATCATATCAGGACAACCAGGGATCAAAGAACACATGTCTGCATTCTTCCATGATCTCAACCGAATCCACGTGAATCCAAATCAATTCATCCAAACATATATTCCAGCACCCTTTCAGGGTGCCTCATACTCAATGTTTGGCAAAGTTTTCACAAACAAAAGATATTGGATTGACCTATGATCTGACCATCAAGCCATTCCCTCTATTCTGCCCTGTAGCTCTGGGCTAAATGATGTAATGAACCTATAACTGTTTTCTGGCGCCCCACAGAGCATTATTCGAATATAGAGCAGCAATGACCTTTTCCACCCCTATGTTTGCACCTAAGCTGGATATTATGCGAAAAACTGCATCCCTATATCTGCGACCATTTTGGCTGAAACAGCATTCAAAAACCTATGCCCTTTTGAATACAAAAATACACATCCCATAAAACTCACGCAAACCCACATGATAATAGAAGCGCTAGAGAAAATGAATGCAGCTGGTCATAGCCCTTCCTCATTATTGAGTAGTTCTAGATTTTGGCAGTCAGCTTGCAGATAACTGACCTCCAGCCATCATGTCTGATAGAGAAAATATTGTAGTGTCAACTTTCCCCCAAAATTTTGGGTTTATTCTCCCCCCCAACTGATCGGACCCCTTACAGGTATGATGTTACGATGCATTAGATGATTCATTTTCTTCATGGGAAATCGCTCTTACCATAGGATCATCTATTAATTTCATTTGAAAAACTGACTATAAAAACTTTTTGTTAAATTTGTTAGTGGATGGAAGACTATTGTTAAGCGACATTTATTTTCATGGAGACAAAATAGGGTCCATCATAAATGGGCAGCAGTTTAGGTGTAAGACCACGTCTGCTGGAAGTGTGCAGTTCGAGCACTTGGTCCCCAACTTTGTATGAGACATCTCGTGCCATGTGATCGTAAGATCAAGCATATCAATTCAAACATAAACGACTTAGTCAAAAATGAAGATATGAAAACCACAATTATATCAAGTTATAGAGCTCAAAAAGATTTATTGATCAATATCTGATAATCTTGATTTTCAACAAAAACGCACTGACAGCAGAGTAAATTGTATCCTAAGAATAAAAGTATGGTACAGTTAATTGAGGAAGGACAGCTAGTGTGGTTGGCATGCAGACCAGATTAGGCTGCACTACATGTGACCAAAAGACAACCAGGAGGTGGAGGCACAAGAAGTCAGCAAGGCGGTCTGAACGACCACCTCATGTTGAAAGAGGTAAGGCCGAAAGTGCTTGGTGAAATGGACAACAGCGAGAGTCTCTAACTCCGTAATAGTGTAGTTTTTCTCGGCTGCCGTTAACCCTCTACTGGGGTATGCAACAGGAATTTTGTGTTCATAAATCTTAATTTCTAGCAAATTATTATTCAGAAAATTTTAAAACCATCAATGTGTATGTAACCTTTCATAAATTTGTTTGAAGAGCTATGAGTCACGAGTTTAGAAATTTTCTTCTGTAAATGAAAACGAAAAGTAAAATAATGTAATAAAAAGTAGTAAAAAATAGAACAAAAGTACACGACCCGAAAAAATTTAACAAAAAGTGGCTCAAAATAAGACGAATATAAAAGGGAATAAGTCAATAAGGGAAAAAAGAAAATTGGCCTAATAGTAAGAAAATTTTCAGAATACGATGTCTGGCGTCCTTCAAAAATCGCAAATTTTCAACTTTTGTCTTACTGTAGCTATGTGAGTTATGATTTTTAGAGGAAATGAATATCATTTTCGTTCCTAGCGCATCATGTAATCAATATTATGTCTAAGATGATCACAAGGCATTTTGACTTTACAACTGAAGAATAGACAACTTTTATGCTTTTGGGATATATATGGTGAAAAATTTTGAGAAAATATCAGCTTTGAGTCTAAGTTTATCTGGGGAACATTTGGCTATCTAGGAAATTTTTGGCTCATTGGGACATTCGGTTTACTGATTTTGTGTGTATTCATAGTACTGGTACGTTCGGTGTACTGGGTCATGATCATTTTAAGGGTTCAAAAAACAGAAAGATGTGCATGGACACCATTTTTCTCCGCAATTATCTCGTGTGAAAGATATAAACTTCACGCAATATTTTATCGGTCGAAGGGAAAAAAGTTAAGGATAATCATGGAATATTCTTCCGATATGTCGAAAAGCATGGAAAGTGGGCAATCCGAAATTTGGGGGGGGGTAGAAAAAAAAGTCGAAATTTTTCCCAAAAAAGGCCAAAAACCATACACTTTTTTGCAAATTGTTTTAAATTTTTTATAAACTGAGGGGGATTGGGGGGGGGGTGGGATAAATGATTTTGGGAGGTCAGATCACATGGAAATCCAGCTGGACTAAAGTACAAGTGGCTTGCAGTTCTGAGAACCGCTTTTCCTCAAATGCTTTAGCATACTTTGTCAGCTGAGGCTTCAAATGATCTTTATAAAAAACCCCATTCCAGGATCAAACTCAGTTGTCACATGAACCAGATGATTTTTTAAGGCATCCAGTAGTGCTTGCTTTTGACGATATTGAGGCAATTTGATAGTTTTTCTTGCAGTATCTATGAACCAAACCAAAGACAAATGGCTGTGTGAGCTCTTGATACTGCTTTCCTTGTGCCATTTCCTCTAGGGTCTCCAGCCACAACTTCTCCTTGGCCGACAAGTGCTGTTCAGGCGTAGTCGTTTTGTCTTCCTCAGGGTCACTTGCCTCATTGAAGGAACTGGGCTTTAATTTTTTACCTTGGCAGTAAGCACCTGGATAGACGCCTGGCCATGGCAAATTCTCTTTCCCCTTCCTTGGGTTGCAAATGTCTCAGTGGCAATGGAATTTAGGCCCTATTTCTTGCACTTGCATGGCTCATTTTGTGTACATTTCCTGGTGCATCATGTGGTAGGTTGCCTCAGGCTGCCTAACCACAATATCAGGTGTACCCACAAAGATAGGTAGTTTATATATGTAATTATATATGAGTAGAACTGATAGAATTTATATGAGAGCAGTTCAATCTGAGCTGGATTGACTATATCATGAGGAAAGTTAGCAACTCCCCCAAATAGTTCAATCACGTGGCCATAGTGAAATGCTCCTATAAAAATTGCCAGTCAAAAGTACGCATCCATACCAGCATAATGCAACATCTCCTGAGGAATTTTCTTCTAGGCTACACTTTGTCTATTTCATAAAAGACTAAAATCAGTCTGGTGAGGACTGATATCAGCCAAATACATTTCAGCAAAGAGGCCTTTCAATTTTAATGTCTCAGGGCAGATTCCTGCCTTTCTGGACTTGGTAATCTTGCTTCCCATGATCTGCTTTGCCCTCTTGCTTAGATCATAGTGTTTTCCCAGATATCCATCTTTGACACTGCATCTGATCTTATCAGACAAATCACGACCATCAGTGCTTTTTCTGCATCCTCAGACATTAACAATTGGAACAATGTCCTCTAAAACTGCATAGCAAACTAAAAATGTTGCTGAGCCTAAAAAGTGCAACAAAATGTCCCACTCTTGCCCTTTGGCAAGGTTAAATCGACTGCAAACGTTTTACCATTTAAGAGGGCGAATCTCACTAATCCAGCAAACTGGTTGCCTTTTTCCTAATCGATCCTCCACCTAAATAGTTTTTTCACATCTTTTTGGTTCACTTTCTCCACATCGAGGCCAACAATTCTGATGCCTCAAAAAGTGCTGCATTTGAGATGCTTCACCATCCTTTCCACACTTCCCATGGGAACAATTATTGGCTTGATTGGATTGGTTAGCCAGAACTCAAAAGTGGCAAAAACCACCTTTCCAGCTCCACTATCCATATTGCCTGGCGGATGTTATAGTTTAAAAATCCAGGAGAAATTTAGGTTTTTTCTCTAACACACTTTATAACTCTTTTATGTGCATTTTCACAACCCTTTCTCAACTCTTAAGGTAATTTTACCCGCTACTAGTGTTTACTTTTCAGGCACTTTAACACTTTTGTGCAAAACACCATACAAATTTAAAACTCTTGGAATTTTTGTAGTGGGAACTTGATATTTAGCCTTTCTGGCCATTGGGTGTCCCTTTATAGAAACCAAAATTGATAGCAAAAAGTATGTGAAATTGAGTGTTTTTCACTCTAACCCAACACACCTTTGCTGCTCAATGAGCTCAATTGATCACAACTTTGCTTTCTGTGGCTGATTTCTGCTAATCCTGTTCCTCACCACTTTGGGTGAACCAGAGGGAGCTGGAATGAAAAAACCTTCCCTAATCGGATCACCTAATTATACCAAAGTCTTTTTGGGATCACCAAGGTTCCGCTTTGCCACCTCTTTCTAGCTAATTTTTTGTGTCATTTCCCAACTCCCAGTTGGTACCTCATCGGAGAAAGGGCACAGACACCGCTCATTACTCTACCTAACTATTTACAAAATGAATAGAGTGGTTTTTCTTACCATCGACCAGAAAATAACAGTTGTTTTGCCAAGGATGCGGCATCCCCAATTGGACCTCATCCTCCATGGCATTTTATATATGCATACATTTGTTGCGCATACCAATTCAGAGATTTGGGCCTGTATGCTTTCTTCAAAAAATTTTAAAAATTTTCTAAACTAAATTTGCAGCTGTGAAAAGTAGACAGATGTAAAAACATTTGCAGTCTATATCCTTGCGGCTACAAATGTGAACATATGATAATAAATGATCATACTGTCAGAGTAAGGTATAGTGTAAAACAACAAGAGAGTGGCACATGACACTACATCACAACTGTGAATTCATGGAACAAATCTTGGAAACTGGATGAAATACATGCTACTGCTCATCATTATATTGTCAGTGGAAGTAGAAAGAACAATTGAACTCTGACAAGATAAGTCAGGTTATATGTAGACAAAAGTCTAGCTTATTTGGGCAAACATATAGGGCTGGTTTCATCAAAGCGACTTAAGCCCCACTTAAGTTATAAAGCTGCAGCTTAACTCTATATGTTATACCATTGTTGTTAAGCTGCAGCTCCTACATGAAACATGTCGAATAAGTTAAGCTACAACTGAGCTGCACCTTAATGGTAATGCTATAACATACAGAGTTAAGCTACAGCTTAAGCTGCAGCTTAACTTTTTCGATATGTTTTGTGTAGGAGTTAGGGTGCAGCTGAGCTGAGCGATTATTCATTTTTTCATCTATTGGAAAAAATTTTGCCTGGCAACCTGGGATGAAAGTTTTGGCACTTCCATTCATTTTTTGGTCCATTTTAACATATAAACATAAATAATAGTATAACAAACTTCCAAAGCTGCCTATGCAAGCTACTGGCAAAGTACTAACAGAGCAAAATATTTCCTAGCTGATAAATCACTGCTAATGACTGTGAAAAAATTGGTAATTGAATGAAAAATTTTCGGATAGAACCTGGACAATGTGCCATGGAAACATTTCCTTCACAAAAGTTGAGATGTAGCTCCTTGCAGCTTAACTCCTACACAAAACATATAGCGACAATGAAGCTGCAGCTTAAGCTGTAGCTTTACTCTATATGTTATAGCATTGCTGTGAAGGTGCAGCTCAGCTGTAGCTTAACTTTCTTGACATGTTCTGTGTATGAGTTAAGCTACAGCTGAGCTGCAGCTCAATGACATGAGTATAATAAATAGAGTTAAGCTGTAGCTCAGTTGGAGCTTAAGTTGCTTTGATGAAGCCTGCACCTGCTTTATGCTGTACTAGTGTGCATTCTAAATAAGTTTCAAATAGATGTTAAAAATACAAATTCACTTAATGAGCTACTCAAGGATAAAAGTCTTCAGGGATGGAATATCTAAATAACAAACTAATTTTATCCTGGTGTCCAGCTTCATGGCCCCTCCTGCCTTCTCAGGTGCTTCTGGTGAGTCAATCACCAACTTTCTATAACATTTGACCTGTTTCTTTACACTCCAGTGTGTAAACAAAGCAGACATTGCATATAAAATCACATTATTAGAATCCTGCCTAATGGGTGCTGCTCTTGCCTCATAGTGGGACTCCAGCAATGGATCTTGGCAACCTACTTGCTACAAAGAGTTCATGACTTTTCTATAGAAAGGCTACCCGATAGGGGGTGACTCAGATCTGCATCAGCAGCTGATCCACAATCCACTGCAGAAGCCGACTGAGTCAGGGATAGCCTACCTTGAGCACCTCCAGAGATTATCCATTGTAGCATATCTCCTGATCTACTGACCGAAGCAGAGGACACACCTCGCACTTTGCAGGCAGCAGATTCAGCACCCTTGTTGTTTCCTTCAACAAGCCAAGACATTACACTGAATTTGATTGAGCCCTATCCTGATGCAGGAGTCCCGGACCACCAATTCCAGAGTACAACCTTCACAACAACTTATAGGAGGTCAGACTAGATGGGGGGAGGAGAGTGTTAAATTTAAAATTTTGAGGTGGAGTTTTGCAAATAATGGGTTTCTTCTTCACAGTTTTCTTCCTCCAGGTTTGAGTCATTTGGCCACACATGAAACAGTTTTGTTTGATTCACATGCACGACTTCATGGCCTTCAGGGTTGTGTGGGTCCATAATAGTAATATTAGGGTACTCAACACTAATAATTCTAAAAGATCCAAGCCACAGACACATGAGTTTCAGTCTGAGACTCTTCCTCACCACAGTGGATTGTTTCAATCCAATGTCATTGACCTTGTAGGTGACATTGTGCTCGTAGGTTTTTGCATGCTTATCCTGAGCATGTTGGATCTTGCATTGCACCAAGTTCAGTGCTTGCATGAAATCTCTCTTCACTTCATATCAATATATCTCCAAGTCAATAAAGTGGAGTGGAGAGTTTTAATGGAGTGCAGTGTCAATGGGGAGTTCAGGCCTCTAGGCAAATACTAGTTCTGAAGCTGCAAAACCTGGGGACTCATTGGTGCGATTGTAGGTTGAGAACTCAGCATATGGGAGATGGTTATCCCAATTCCAATGTATCTCTTTGACATACATATGTATGCAAGTGGCCAATAGCTATTGGTCTGTTCAACTTCTTCATTGGCCATTGGGCGATCTGCTGTTATGTGCAGTTTCTTTGTTGCAAAGATATTTGTTACCTGCACCATGAGACATGAAGTAAAGTCTGACCCTCAGTCTGACTGGGTGCACCATATGGACATACAATGCATGTTACAAACAGACTAGCTATGCAAGGAGCTGTATTGTGGGGGTGACAAAGACCTTAACATATTTGGTGAAGTGGTTGATGAAGACCATAATAAACTGGTTACCTCAGTAATGTAATCTGAGTAATGGTCATGGGTCTTAAGCAGTCCACTCCCATTTTTTTGAAAGTGCCTGAGACTGATATGTGCTTGAGATTGGCACAGATTTTTCAACTGGTCAGTTTATTGACTTGACACTTCAGGCAAGCTGTGCAATAGCATGTTACATCTTTGGCCAGTGAGGGAGAAGAGTATTTTGCAGATATAATCCGTGTGGTTCTCCTTGAGCCTAAATGTAGGGCAGGTTCATTATCATGGTGAGCTTTAATTATTCTTTGTCTTAATGATGGGGGTATGACCATGACAGGCTTCTGTATATCATTTTCCAACACTATGGTATTGACCTTTGGAGCAAATACTGATGAACCATTTGTCCTGATGGGAGTATGCGGAGTTGCTGTATGAAGGAGTTTGAAGCAGGGTCATTAGTCAGGTGTGCTTCAAGGTCTTTATCCCATGGAGACTTGGGGACTACAGGGACAGTGAAGCATCCATAGTTTTTCTCAGGTCGAGTGAACAGATCTGTTTCGATGTCAAAACCAGCTTGTGTTGTAGGATCAAGCAGCCTGGACAAGCTGTCAGCATTCTGGTTCTTCGACATTTTTCGCAGTCCAATATCTAGATTTCACCCCTGCCGAAGCTAAGCCTCATCTAGTGATGCGATAGGATGGCTTAGCTTCTTGAAGCACAGCCTTAACAGCAGTATGGTCTGTTTTGACCAGAACATCTTGCTGATGAAGGTATGGTCAGAAGTGTTTGACAAATTTGACCACAGCCAGGGTTTCCAGTTTTGTGATAGGATAATTTTTCTCAGCATGTTTCAGGCAATGACTAGCATAAGCTGTTGGGCGTTCCTGGTTATCTGCCACAATTTGTACAAGTACAGCTCCAGGATGAATGGCTTTTGGAAATCCGGGTGTCCCAAGACTAGGGGAGACATTAGGCAAAGCTTCAGTATGTGGAAGGCTTCCTGCTGAGCAACCCAACGTTGAATCTGATTGGTCTATTTTTCCTGAGGAGTGAGCACAATTTTTGATACCACCCATAGTAGAATATATGTTAAAGGAAACACTTACGTCCTTGGGTGATTTTTGAACAGGGATATTCTTGATAGCAGATAGTTTCATGCTATCGGGTTCGATTCCTGTCTCAGATATTTGATGTCCAAGATATTCAACTTGGGTAGGGCAGAACTTGCAATTATTGAGGTGAAGTTTCATGCCTCCATTAGACCAACGTCCTAGGATTTCTGCCAAGCATTCATGCATTTGGTCATGTGTTTTGGCGAAGACCAAAATGTCATCCAGATGGACTGAAGCTGGTTTCCAATGTAATCCTGACAGAAGCTAATTAGCACAACTCAAGACGCATTACTTTAACTCTTAGCCATTTGTTTTTACCTTATCTATTATTTTTTAGAACCATAAATATGATGAAAGTTACTGATTATTTCAAGAAACCTCCTTCCTCCTCAAATCACATGCATGAAATTGGAATTATTGATTTGGAGCCAACTGAATCTAAGAATATAGATTATTAGATGGAAGATTCAGATTCTGCTGCTACAACCATCAGTCAAAATAAGAATTTTATGGATATTGGCAGTTAAGCTGATTTGCATCATACTGCTGATGAGAACAACGCTGATAATTCAAATTCAATATTAGCTTCTTAAAGAAATGCTCATGTGGGTGACCCCAGGGAGCACTCGATGAACTTTCCAAAATGAATGGAGTAAACAGTTTCCTCGGTTAATTGAACTTAGTGAGAATGAAGTAAAATGTTCAATATGTGAAATAAATTGAATTCCAGGAATGATTGGGGAGGCTCAAAATTGATTCCATATTCAGCAAGCACAAAATGAGCAAGAAACATAAAAATCTGCTCATAATTTCGTTTTGGAGGTGCAACAAAAAATATTATGAAACTGTCCTCAAAGTATCAATCTTTATATTCAATGTGCAAAATCCTCAAAGCCATGAATAATGTAATTAAGTGAGAGGGATAAAAAATTTTCCAAGAAGCTTCATCAATTTGTACCCACTTCTTGAATCTACGGATCTCAATGATTCAAAGTTACTTCTAGTTTATTTTATTATTTGCTCAAGTGATCTTACCAAATGTAGTCAACATTTCATTCCTATGATAGAATTAGAAAGCAAATGTGATGCATTAACTGTTTTGAGTAAACTTGACGATCTCTTAACTGAAATTGGTATTAGAAAATAAGCTATTATATTTTACATGTCTGTTGTTTGTATGAATTCAAATTGTCAAACACTGAATACTGCATGTAGGCCACATCATACATTCAAGCCAATTGTCTCAAGAAAGCTAGTTGTAAGATGAACACTAAGCATTGAAGTCCTCATTTCCACTATCTTTCATGATTTTTTCAAGTTTAACTAGTTCATGATGTTAACATCTAAGTATTTTTGTACTAACCGTTTTTTGCACAATCATATATTCAAAAGATAGATTAAAAAATGTTTTTGTGCAATAGATCACAAAGTTAATCTTTAATCTTGCAACTGTGTGAAGCTTTGTTTGTTTTTCTATGAGACGTTTTGCAGTAAAATATTTTTAACATAATGTTAAAGTAGCTTGACCTCATCAATTTGCTTTGGCCATGCAATTTGCTTTGGCCACATAAAAGCATGTTCAGTTCAAGGGTTCTTACTTTCACTGCAGAAGTACTGTCCAGTTGATATGTCTATCATGACATATTTTGATCTTGGTGATGAATATTTCGGGCTTATTTTTCAATACAACACCTACCCTTCAAATGGAATAGGACATTGTCATCTACTTGAGAGTCAAGATACACCTGTTGGAGTTATTTCAAAAAAAAAATGGTGTCATTTTGATTATGCCTTAACTTGGCTTTCTATGCAACAAAGTTGAGCAAATTGATGCTGCATTGATTGAGAATCCTGAGAAGAAATTTGACATTGGATGAAAAACATTTATTTATGCTGAAACAAACAGAGAAAATATCATCGAAAATGATACAGAATTTCTGTTGAATCAAAATCAGTGGTTCCAATTTTTCTCATTGATGAGATAAGAAAAGCTGCTGGAGAAATCAAGAAGCCTGAGAGAAGCAAATGATTTGATGAATATATCTGTGTTACCATTTTTTTCTTCCTCTTTCTATTTTCCCTTTCATTTTCTTTGTTACACCCTTACATCCATTTTTTTCTTATTTTCTTTTTGTTCCTGTCCCTTTTTATACTGTCATTAGATTCATGCTGATTACTAATGTTATGGGATAATGGTCTATTGAAAAAAGTGGTCTGATAATTTCCAAGTAAAATTTCAGGAAAAGTTTGCCACTTTCACACAATTTTCAAGCTTTGTATCACAAATGGGAGTTATGCAAAATTTTTGATTTTAGAGCATGGGGAATAAGTTGATACCAATCAATGACATGGCAAATCTACCCGGTGAGTTTCAACTCACATTTCATGGCAGGGAGGCTTCCCTCTGTGATGAATTTGATATTTTGGAAAATCAAGTGGGAATTTTTGCATCACAGTTAGATCTAACTGTGCTCTACTAGTGGGAGTTCTGGATCCATGATTGCACATTTGAAATGTGTCCAATGAAGTTCACACAGATTCGTATGATTCATGGATTTTTGAGTAGCAGAGGTAACTTATTTTTTTCTTACTTAGCATTTGAATTAATGGGTCATTTTGTTTTGTTATTTGGTTTCTTTCTTTGCATAATTTCCATTTATGTGTTTGACGTCATCCAATTGAAAACATAATGTTTTTGCATTAGAATTTTCTAGATAACTGTAAAGTTTCGATCTTGTGATCCTCTAAAATCGTGTCAGAACAGATATCTATGAAATTTTGTTTGAAAAAGTTGACCTTTCAAGGGAGTCAAAGCAGAGGTTGTCGCCATTAAAATATGAAAAAAGACAATCAAACGGCCATGTTTTACTGTAGTTCGACAAATATTCGGTTTTTTGGCGATTCCGTTTGTTATATGCTAGTTTTCTGTTGTTTGCCTGTTTAACCCTTGTTCGTTTTTTCAGTTCAAAATAAGTGAGGTCTGTTTGAGATTTATAGTTTCAGCCATCAAAGTTCATAAAACCCTACCCTCGAGAATTTTCAGGTAGGATCCATAGTTACCTGTTCCCCTTTTTTTGAACTGAGGCTAGTTAGGTTCTGCTTCCAATGGCTTATAGCGAAAAGTCAGCCAGAACATCATGGAAGAAGAAAACATCATCCAGAGTACATCGTCAAATTCCAAAATTTTTTATATTTGTATGCTGCAATATTGACTTTTTGACTTCATTTTTCAGTGTTCCGATTTATTGGTGTCATAATATGACAAAAACTGTCGAAGTGTTTGATCATTTTCAGGTATAAACATACTTCAATGAATTTTTGGTTTTTTTATTTAAAAAAACTTGGATTTTTATGTAAATTTTTTGTGCTGTTAAAATAGAATTATAAGACAAAATCATTGGCATACATCCTGCAAGGTAAGGGCAGCTCCTCAGATTGACTCAAATTTCATTACCACTGTAATATTTTTTTCGCATTTTTTTAATTCAACTTAAATCATAAATATGTGATGCAAAATATCATCAGAAAAATTATTGAGAATTACAAATCATCAAAAATGCAAAGGTTTAACGAAATTTGACACAAAATACATAAAATTTGAAATCAAAATATTGGAAAATTTCAATATCCACATGTTTGCACAAAATACATTTTCAAACTTCAAGCTTTAGGTGAGTTCTCACTGAAGCTGTAGTCCTTGTCGTCTGAATGTGAAAAACCATGAAATTACCTCACTAAAGATTGTTCTGGAAAAATTCAATTTTTTTTACCCAAAGCTACATTTTCTGCCAGACCACCAATCGTCTTTTCAAATGGAATCATCATGGATCCAGGTTTATTGCATAAGTGCCAAATTTAGGACGTTTTGGCGCATGAATTAAGGGCCGCAATGCAACTGCTTGGATCTAAAAAATTATTTAGCTGTAGTTGGAGAAGAACTCTAAAAAGCTTGAATTCTTACTTTATCACTGAATGAGGATAGCATCACCACCAAAATTGTTGACAATGTAGCTAACTGTCTCACTGCCCAGTCTGTCGATTGATGCAAATGAGGCATCATCTGAAACCTATGCATAAAAAGTTAAAAATATTCAAATAAACCAAGGAACAGAAGTGTTATTCTGACCATAAGTAAGAGAGTTTAGTTACAGAAAATACTGTAATAAATACAGCCTTCATTGAAACTTTCAGAATTCCAAAACTTGGTACAGCTTCAAGAAGTGACTTTGTATTCAAAATGCTAATTTTCAGTTTGTATCAAAGCTTGCACTGAAACTTGGAATTCGGAAAGTTGAATAATTGTTGACTGCAACCTTTTTATTCAAAAATTATTTACAGTACTGACTAACATTGAATATTGAAAGTTACGGAATTTCGCAACTTGCTAGAGACAGAAAATTATTTTGCATTGTAAATGCTAATTTTCAGTTTGAAACAAATCCTGCTTTGAAATTTTCGGAATTCTGAAAGTTGGGTGATTGTTGGCTGCACTTTTTCACTGAAAAATGATCGACTTAAGTGGCTAAACATTGAATTGAAACTTTCGGAATTCCGAAAGTTGGATGATTGCTAGCTGCACCTATTCATCGAAAAATTATCTACTTCAGTGACTAAGCATTGAATGGGAACTGTCAGAATTCTGAAAGTTGAATGATTGTTAGTTGCACCTTTTCATTGGAAAAGTTTCTACTTTAGTGGCTAAACATTGAATTGAAACTTTCGGAATTCTGAAAGTTGGGTGATTGCTAGCTGCACCTTTTCATTGAAAAATTGTCCACTTAAGTGACGAAACATTGAATTGAAACTTCCCGAATTCCGAAAGTATATAATTCCTTGAAACTTTCAGAATTCCGAAAGTTGAATGATTTCTAACTGTATTTTTTACACTGAAAATGATATACTTTGATGAACATCGTTTGAATTTAAATCATTTTATAATAATCACTTTAGCTACCTTTTCTTCCAAATCAATGCCATATTTTTTTAGTTTCAGTACGATTTTATTATTGATATTTTGAGCTGAAAAAATGTATGTCATACTTGTGCCAATTCCCCTATTTCTGGTTTTCCGCTTACTCATTTCATATATACACAATTGGGTCACAAAAGGGACCTGTCTGTGTGTTATTCTACCTAGTCATAAATTAGATCCACCAGACCAAACATTTTGGGAAGACGTGTAATAAACAACAATCAGCCAAAGTAGACTGGATGTTTTCTAAAAATTGTGAATGAATGGACCAAACAGGCTGACCAGAGGCCAGTGTACCTCATGTATTAATTCATTAAATTTCTGTCAAAATAAACCTATGTACAAAACAAAGCAAGCCATCTCGTCAGTACCAGGGCAAAACCGTCTATGTCACATTCTAGGGCTTGTGTAAGTGTAACATAGACAGTCCATAACATAATAAGTACCTGCCATATCCATGATAAAGTCTAACCTAATAAATCTATACAATAATTCGTTATAGATGGTTTTGCCATCTTATACTTTATCATTGATAACATATGAAAAGCTAAAAACCAAAATTTTCAAGAATGTGATTTGGATGATTTTGCCATGGTACTGACAATATGCTTACAATGAAACAATCAGTAAGACGGGTTCTCAAAAGTCGTGGAAGTTGGGTGGCAGCTGTTGGCATAAAATATGCAACTTGGATTCGAAAGTGAATAGTTTTCTCAATGCATAGATGAAAACCTGAAAAAGGATATCAGTGAATCAAAAAATTAGCATAAAAATTTATAGATTAAAAACCAAGTACAATATTGGGCTCCAAAGAGTGTAAAGAATTGGCTATTTATTGATATGAAACGAAATTTTGTCTACAAAATGTTGAGGTCATTCGAGACATTTTTTATTGATTTTTTGGCACACAGCCCAATGCACACATCAATTTTTTGTGTTGTTCAAACGAAAAGTGCTTTAGTATGATTGTATGGTATAGGTAAAGCTTACATTCACCATTTTGTCGACTTTATTGAATGACATTGATTTCATTTTCTTTGTACATTGGGCCAGCAATGGCTGAAGTTTCGTCAATCTCTGTTTCATTTTCAATTTCATAATTTATTGCAATGGTATAATCTATAAACCCATGTTGCAAGTTCGTGTTTTCGAACCAGTGAAGAGAATTTTTCAGATTGTCACCCTAAAAAACTGAATTACATAAAGTTCTATTATCAATTTCCTGACAGTCTGTGAAGAATTTTGTGACTGTGATAAGCCAGGTATCATATTGAGCTAGGTTTTTTATACTTTTATTGGCATCTCTTTTTTAGTTAAACTTTTTTTCCTTTTTTGTAGCCTGTTAAAATTTTGTACCTTTTTTGACATCATTAAAACCAAGAAATGTGAATCACTGAACTCAATGCTATCATTCGTCCAGAATAAATGCTGCTCATGATGCTCAGAATCGGTAGTTTTTTAATTTTTTGTCACATAATTCAATTTTGCTTGCATGTTTCTACGTTTTCAGGATGCTCACATCCAGTGAAAGAAGCTCAATGGATCAAACTGCCGACAATAGTCGTCCAACCAACAAAAATTATGATTCCTCAGTTCACCCACATTCCGAGCTGAAGAGAATCATTCTTTTCAATCTTTGATTCGCCTATCAAGAAACGTCAGCCATACTAACACTTAGAGATGCAACGAGTCCAAATTTTTAATGATAACAGAACGGGGTCTGCAATTTTTCAAATATCAGGTCCGTGTCAGGGTACTTTATTCAAAAAATATCAGTTTCGCGTCTGGGTCCAATCTCTAAAAATCAATGATATATACACAGGTTAACATACACATCATGAGTTGCACATGTTTACACAAGCTACATATAAGCATAATTATATTATACATAATACAATAAAAAGAACAAAAATTTCCAGTAAATTGCAGGAGTGACTTGTGTTCTTTCAATGATCAATATAATAATACAACAATAATGGGTTGTTTGTTCCCACACCCAGACAATTTTTATTTGGTCCCAATGCATTATAAGACTACAACATAATCAAAATAGCACAGATACAGCCTATGTGAATTAACAATATTGTGATGGTAATAGTATAAAATATTGGATTAGTACATAACAGGTGATAGTACAGTAAATGTGTAGGTAGTGTCTACTGGTTAGTCTGGTAAGTAAATTCATTCAGGCAAGGTCTTAAACAATCAGGAAAACTTAATCAGGGAAACAAAATGTGTTTTCTACTCTAGGAAACTGATATACCTACCTACTTTGATAAAAATTAATACACCTATGTATTGATATCGTACTTTGATATACTATATTGATATTTAACAAAATTGATATGCCTACATATTTGTGTAGTACCTAAGGATTGAAGAACAAATTATTTTTGCACTATTTATTTAGACTTAAAATATAAATATAATTCTATTATTTGTTGACTAAAATGCCTAAACAATGCTGGAGCGGTCTATGGGATTATTTTGAAATTACCAAAATTGCCCAAAGGCCAAATGCAAAGTGTGCCAACTTCAACTTTCCCGAGAAGGTGGAGCAAGTACTAATTCCTTGAAAAAGCATTTAGAAGCAAAGCACAAATCTGAATACAAAGAATATCAGACCAAAAAGGAGGTGGATGCAAAAATTTAGATATTGAGATGTTTTATGTTTTACATTTTGAGTTTCAACTATAAATAAATTGATGTTTTAAGTTACCAAAACCCCAAGTGCTATTCCAAAAGTTACCACACAAGAAAGGAAGAAACAAACTACTCTTAGCGTCGAACTGATCAAAGTGAAAAATAATAGAATATTCTATTTATTACGTATTATTGCTTCTTTCTAAACTTCTATACAGGATAAAAAGTGGGCCAATAACAATCCCAATAGTCCTCAAATTGATAAAAAGATTGCAAGAATGATAGCGATTGATGATCAACTGTTCCAGTTTGTGGAAAATATTGGTTTCATGGATCTTATGGAAAAGGTTTGACAAATTTATTGCCTCTAAATCTAGTTACTAGTTATGCAGAACATGACATGCCCAAACTATTCTACTTTATACCTGATGTTCTTTAATCCTGAAAACGCTCTTTTTAGATTCCACTGTATCAATTGAAATGGCATACGTTTTATAAAAACAAAGTAATTAATGAATACAAAATTTTACACACTAAGATCAAGGAACAAGTACTACAATGTGTTCCGAACGGTCTTTCTTTCACTACAGACGTATGGTCCAATATGAGCGAATCACTTTTTATGTAAGACAATATTATATTTGTGAGTTAATAAAAGTTTAAAATACCTACCAACAAATAAAGTTTAACATCACATGCTAATTCGGATGATTGGCAAATCAAATTATAGATCCTACAGGTGTAACCTTTAGGTGTCGAGCGCAACACTGCTGATTGTTTGTTGGATGGTCTAGAAAATATGCTTGCTTTATGGGAAATACCAAAATCATTGGTAAAAAACTTCAGACATCAATAGAGCTTTATTATGTAACTGCATAATGCAGAATATAACTTCATCTTATTTTATCAATTATACATATATCACAGTTTTTTGTAGATTCACGCTGTTTTCCACGATAAGGGAATCAATATTGTGGAAGCACTGCATATTTCAGGGCTGGGCAATGATAGCTGTACTGCACATAAATTAAATTTGGTTGTCAAACTGGCTAATCAATTTCATGGACATTTGATTGGTTACTCAATATGTGGTCAGCTCCAAAATTATTTCCAATTTCTTCTTGTTTTGACTCTTTCAGAAATTTTGGATTTTCCGTCATTTACAATAAACAGAACAACACTAATTACTGTTTTCCAATTTTTCATGACTTTCTTGGGACGATTGCCAAAAAATAGAGAGTAAAATAAAAATAATTCTATCCTCAATTGAAATAAGCTGCATTTCAATGGTCAATCTACAAATTGTGGCTATTACCTTTGCCTTGCTTTACAGAAAGCAATTTGAGCAAAAAGTTAGCTACTACTATCAAAGTTTCAAATTTCAATATTAAGATTTATCAGCAAAAGGTTTTAACTGTATTCCAGCTAATTTCACTTGGTGTTTAGCTAATTAGGGGTGTGTGCAGGATCCAAAAAAGCATCCCACCCACATTGCATCAAACCCATCCTACTCCCATCCCACTCCAGCCACTAGCCTGGTCTTCCCATCTGATGGGAACCCCATGGGTTTCATGCAATTAAAACTTCAATGAAAAAATATTAAGATTACCAGTTAAAACATGAGATTATATGTTTAGGATTATGAAAATTATCATAGATCAAATGATAAGTTATAGTAGACATGCTGGAGCCAGGCCTGAGCTATGTAATACATAATAATGCCTTAAAGTTATAACCCCTGAGAAAATTTTGTTATGACAAATTTTGCAAATTAATAGCAAATTGTGGTTTATTTATCCTGATATCATCCAAGCTGAAAAATGCTGTAACATAATTTGTAGTGAAATTGTTTCATAAAGTATCCAATTTGATTGTTATTGGAAAATAGGCTCACATAATGGACGACATTTATGTCCTTGACATCAAACAATTTATAATCATGATATTTTATCTGCAATTATTTTTTTATGTTAAAAATTTAATACGTGAATAATTGTTTCTATTATACAATGGAATGTAGGAAAAATGAAGAAATCTATGCATTTGCTGACAAAATAATTGCATCTTAGTAGTGAAAGTAACAAACATCTAACTTATTTTCGAAGTTCAGATCATGGCATGTTCTTTTTCTTTTTTCTACTATAGAATACATTGTAAGAGAAACTATTATAATGAAACACGTGTTAATAATAATAATTCTTATGTTGAATAAAGCTGAAATACAAAAAAACTTATTAACACTACATTTCTATTCCCTTTGGGAAAATTCTATGATAAACAGATCAATTAAAATCACAGACAGTTGCAAAAGAATTTATTCAATGTGAAAAAGCAAAAAATACTTTCTGGTAAAACAACAGTTGGTACCAAAAAAAGAATAGTACAACTGTTTGAATTTTCACTAGGGTGAAAAAATGAAAAAATAATACATACAAAATCAAATAAATGGGCAAAAATAGAGAAAAACTTTGCAGAAAAATTTGTTGAGTGGCCAGAGCAGCCACCTCAACTACGAATTGTTGCAAAAAGAGAGCGCCTTTCCCGCTGCTCGCTTGGCTCAGTTGGTTAGAGCGTGCGGATGGTAGCGGCAAGGTCCTGGGTTCAAGTCCCAGACTAAGCCCAACTTTTACTGAAGCCCTGAGTAGGGGGAAGAGGTCGCCTCAACACTGTTGGCCCTTGACAGTCCGTCAAACTTGATGGCGGAGGGATGTTGAGAGTGGCCAAAGCAGCCACCTCAAGTACGAATTGCTGCAAAAAGAGAGCGCCTTTCCCGCTGCTCGGTCGGCTCAGTTGGTTAGAGTGTGCAGACAGTAGCCGAAAGGTCCTGGGCTCAAGTCCCGGACGGAGCCTAACTTTTACTGAAGCCCCAAGCAGCGGGAACAGGTTGCTTCAACACTGTTGGCCCTTGACAGTCCGTCAAACTCGATGGCAGAGGGATGTTGAGAGTGGCCAAAGCAGCCACCTCAACTACCAATTGTTGCAAAAAGAGAGCACTTTTCCCGCTGCTCCATTGGCTCAGTTGGTTAGAGCATGCGGACGGTAGCCCCAAGATCCTGGGTTCAAGTCCCGGACCGAGCCTAACTTTTACTGAAGCCCGAAGTAGCAGGAACAAATTGTCTCAACACAGGTGGCCCTTGATGGTCCATCAAACTCGATGGCGGAGGGATGTTGAGAGTGGCCAAAGCAGCCATCTCAACTACAAATTGTTGCAAAAAGAGAGCGCCTTCCCTGCTGCTTGGTTGGTTCAGTTGGTTAGTGTGCGGACGGTAGCCGCAAGGTCCTGGTTTCAATTCCCAGACCGTGCCTAACTTTTACTGAAGCCCGGAGTAGCAGGAAAGGGTTGCCTCAACAAATTGAATTTTGTGAATTCTTAAAACTGGGGAGAAGCTAATATTGCTATATCAAATATGAGAAAAAAAGTCCTGGGGTGACAGTCTTTTCAATTGCATTATTCAAAATGTCAAGTAATTTCCGAGTCTGAATACAAGTAAAACTAAATGTGTTGATGCAAATAAACATGAAATCTTCCTCAATAGGGCAGCAAGCATGTACAAAATGATTCTAAGGAATTTTGGTTGGCCAGACATTAAATTTGTTATCACTTGTACTAATGCACTCTGAAAATGACATGCTGTACAATCCCAAAACTGGACTTGTGTTGCTGCAATCAAGTTGTAGACACTTATTTGGTTTAATATATTTGCTGATTCCACAATAATCATATTACTGTTTTCCATAGCACAACAACATCAGTATTTTAAATAATGTAATAGTTAAAAGCACCAGGAAAATAAATGTGAAAAAATCATTTCCCATGTTTATCAACTGTATGACAAAAGAAAATTTTTGAAAAACGCCTCTCAGTCTTCTTTACTTGCACTAATACTAATATGCCAGGATCCATCTCATTACATAGAATATAAAACAGATAAGCACGTCAAGCATATAATGATGATGTACTCAAATCTTGAAGAATGAGCTCAAAACTTAGGATTGCCAAATGCAAATTTTCTCAGGAGGAAGTTTATAACCTTCATCACATGATTAGTCAAGAAGGCAATGAGCCTGATCGAAAGAAAATTCAAGCAATCAAAAAAATGCCACCACCAGAATCATTCAGAGAAGTCAAATCATTCATCAGTCTTGTTCGTTATTACAGAAAATATATACCAAATTGTGCACAAATTTCCAGTCCTGTTACACAACTGTTGAAAAAGACAAAAGATACAAATGGACAGAAAAAGAAAATTATGCTTTTGAAGAACTAAAATGCAGACTAATGCTGGAGCCTATTCTGATATACCCAGACTTTTCAAAGCAATTTATCTTTCAAACAGATGCCTCCAAAGAAGGTATAGGCACAGTACTGAGTCAATTACGAAATGTCTAGGCATCGAGAACTTTGAAATCTGCAGAAAGAAATTACCCAATTACAGAATTAATGCTTTCGATGCTACCTCTATCAAAAAGAAGTAATTATTGAAACACATCATACTACTGTAAAATATGTAATAGGAAAGGAAAATCCTTCAGTATGTATCAATTGATAGGGTTATGCCTTAGCAGGAACTAAATCAATAATTGAACCTAGAAAAGCAATTGAAAAAATGAAATGCTGATGCATTGTCTCGAATTCCTATAGCAGATAGCAGACCAGCATTTGATATCAAAAATGATGATAGCTATAGACCACAGATCACCAATGAGCAAATCAGTCTCATGATTCAAGAAAAATTAGACATGTACCCTCTTCAAAAAAGTGATGGAAAGCTTAAAATCATAATCAACAAATCAAAAAATGAAAGTTACCAAAATCTGTTGCAAGTCCATATGAAATCCAGAATGGTCTTTATTAATAAAAAAAAGGGAATAGACAAAATAATGATTCCAGAATATATGCATAAACTAATCATAAAAACTCATCATGACCAAGAATTAGCTGGACATTTTGGTCCAAAGAAAACCATACAACTTATTTCAAAATAATATTTCTGGGAAACATTGCATAAAGATGTCCAACAATATTGCAAAAGTTGTTAACAATGTTAGAAAAACAAGCCAATCCACCATAAAATAAAGGCATCTCTGAGCCAATTGCAGCTTCAGGATCATTTGACAGAATCACAGTTGACTGCCTGGGACATATACCAATCACTGAAAATGGCAACAGATTCATAGTTGTATTCATTGATCATTTCACAAAAAATGTAGAAGCTTATGCTACATCAAACATAACTCCAGAGACTAAAGCAAAGCTCTTCATAACAAAGACCATATGCAGACATGAAGCTCCACTAATCTTACAGTTTGACAGAGCTCGGGATTCTACATCTGAACTCATGCAAGAAATAACTAAAATAATAAATGGTCACAAAATTCATACAACTGCTTATCATCCAATAGCAAATAGAGAAGTTGAATGAGAGAAGCTGAAAACACTTGTGACTTGAATCCGGATGTACATACACAAAAACCAAAATGATTGGGATAAACACTTGCCTTTTGCAGTTTTTTCTATAAACATAAATTTAAATGTGTTTGCACAACATGCTCCTTTCGAAATGGTCCATAGAAGAGTCTGCCAATAGACAGCAATGAACTATAAACGACCTTTGTACTTCTTAGATATGAATACTTACCTTGCAGAGGTCAAAAAGCACTTCACCATGGCCCTGAACTTAATTCAAGTGAATTAGAAGATGCACAAATGAAATACAAAAGAATATATGATCAGAAAATGAAAAATATTGACTATAAAATAAATGACTATGTTCTCAAAGAACCTGAAGTCATAAAGAAGGGTTTGGCCAAGAAAATGATGCCTATCTATAAAGGTTCATATATAATAAAAGCTATTAAATATTTTAATCTGATAATAGAAAACCCAAAAAAGTACAACAAACTGAACCCATTCATGTAAATAGTACAAAACTATTCTATGGTTGGAGTCCATGCACAGATAAAGAGGAATGCAGCAAGAACCTAAAGACTCAGTCAATCAACGATAAAGATCACACTGGAGAAGAATTGAAGAAAATGGGGACAAAACGAAGTCCATACAACCTACACAGTGACACAAGGTACCAGGACATGGGTTTTTGAAGGAGGTCCATGTCAGGAAAAGAGAAAATAAAAAGAACAATTTGGTCAGTTGGTTACTGAATTATTTGATACTGTAAATTTAGTGGGAAGGGCATAAGAAATTCCTGGAAAACGGAATCAAATCCGATTATTATGAACTAAAGGAATGTGAACTAAATTATGAAGCATAATCTCCTGGGTCCTTGAAAAGAAATTTACCCTGCAAAAGTGGACAACACTTATGAAATAACCTTCTTAAAATTAAAAGTAAACAGAAGAATATCCACAAAAGATCACTGTACCACATCGAAATTATGCACTACCATAATCTATGGCTTTGAAACTAATGGTCATCCAAGAATTTTGGCCTTAGCTCTTAAGTATAAACAGTGATGAAACAGCAATTGTGGGGGCTGTAGTTAATAATTTGTAGAGTATTTAAATTTTATAATCAATACATTATTTTTAAATAAAAGTATTATTTTTCAATTCCGATGATCCTCAAGTGTGTAAGAAATTCCTACAGATATCTAGTATCACTGAAGCACAGATTTTCATACTGCCAGAGTTAGCCCTGACCAGAAAGCAGGACTCATAGGTGTCAAGTTCTACAGTGCTACCAAAAAATCTTCAAGTAGTTATTTAGTTGAAAAATCAATTTCAGGTATAATATTAGGCCACAGTAGGTTTGGAAATATTGTTGCTCTCTTGGTCTGTCAGTAGATTTCAGCTGACCATTGACTTGTTGATTCAAACAAAGGAATGAGCTGATATAATGAAGAAAAAGGCCACCAGTTGCCCTAGTAAGAGGGGTAATTCTCATAATTCAGGGTACTGTCATACCTCAATTTAGTGCATCTTGTAGGCATTGAGATGTACAAAATGCTTGTTGTTTCCCTGAGTTCTTTTCCTTGTACCTATTTCAATGGCCCTTTATATTTACATAGTCCACCATGCACCATTAATGGAATAGTCAGTGATGGAATGGGCGCAATCCTTTGATTCTTCAAAACTTCCCATGATTCTGCAACATAATTTGTGCAACAAAAACAAAACCTCGAAGAATCTTGGATTATCTCAAATAGATCTTGTAAAATCATATCATGTCTTGCAAGTAGAGCTGATTGTATATTTCCTACAATATATCTTTGATGATTATATGTTATCTTATAGGATCGGGTTATGTCTTTTAATAAGTGATAAAGGAAATCACTTATAGCAAGCTGAACCAACTTGTTGGAATACACAATTTTACATGTCAGATTATATGTTAGAAATCTGCTTGCATGCTTCAAATGATTCCACTTGTCAAAACTTTGGAATGTAATTCAGAAAAATCGATCACTAATAGCATCTTGATTTCATAAGAGTGACCGATTTTGCAAGGTGAAATCATATCTTACTTTCAATGAGCACTTCCCCCTACATGGAAGTTTACTTACTGTATCCTATGTCTTCTAGAATGGATCAGCTGGTGGATCAACAAATCACATTTGGATAAAATGTTGAAGGTGCATGTGAAAAATGAGTGTGATGAAGAAATATCAAGCAAAATAAAACGGGATCTTGAATTGCAAAAATATTTGTTTGTGAAACATGAAAGCCTTGAGTTTTTATTTATTTGCTTGCACTTTACAACTTGTCAAGTTAAGAATCCATTGGATTATTGGAGAATGAAGGAGAATGAAGAAGAATGAATATTGTTCACCTTACAGAACAATTCTCATGTGCTCCACTGACAAATATGTATAGCAGAGACTTATTCAACATGGGTCACATTTTTTCAGACATTAAGAAAAGGTTATATTTGGAAAAACTTGAAATGCTGGTGTATTTGCCCAGAAACTTGACGATCACCAAAGTTTCTGAAGAATCATGATGGGAATAAATCAACTTAAACATGTTTCGGTTATTTTGTAAGAAAGTATGCAAAATGTATTTAGTATTAAAATTAATTGTGGGTGCCAAATCTGGTGGCATCAGCTGGTACAAAGTACCATCACAGCTGCATCCTTGCCTGGCTCATCCCTAGTTTCAACATATCCTCAAACCCTTCACGGCCCATTGCAACCCCATCTACCTGATCAATGCCTCACCTTGGTGAATGGTTTGACTCTAACATCAAAAGGATTTTATAGAAATCATTTCCTAGGATGTTGGAAAATGAATCTATGCCTTGTGGTCTTCATCTACAGTGGCATATTGGCCATGTGGCTGTGCTACTTTCAGAAATAGTGCAAACAGGATTTTGTGCATATGTGATTCTAAGCCTCAGCAGGCACATGGGTCCTGCTCAGTGTGCTCTAGTCTGCATTTATTCAGTGTTCTTTTACTGGTTGTGTTGACCTTTTTTCTATTTCAAATGTTTTTCTTCAGTCTTTGGAAGTCCTCACTAACTTGTTCTGAATGGAATATTTCTGAAATATTGTTATATTTTCTCTATTAGTACATATAATGTCTATGATACTAATATGAAGTTGAAAAGGCAAAAGTGTTAATGGCAGATATTGGAAAACAAAACTCAAGCATGAAATCAGACATTTGACAACTCACTGATCAACTAATGTATTATGTCATGCATTAAATTCATGAATCCTGCAAGGACTTAAAAAATATGTAAACAGCATCACCTGAGTATAAATTTCACCTACTTTTTTCACACTCTGGCCTAAAATTAGGAACAAATTAGATTTTGTTAGTTTTACTCCTCAACGTTGTGAAGGTTCATTTAGCAGCATTTTAAGACACGATTTCTGAGAGATTCTACCTTTTTTTATATAGGCCTATGATAAGTTGAAAATTAATCATACCTCAAAATCAGATATTTTGGGTAGTTTCGTGCGCTGAGTTTCATGGTACCATTCGTTTTGCTTGTAAACGAAAATTCGCACCACTACAGTATGCCAAAGTTTGAAAATTTATGATTTTCTTGCATTTTTCAGTAGTCTTGCTAAGCAAGCGGTATTTCGAGATCGGTTTGATCTTATTTGATGAATAAATATTCATTTTGTAGAAGAGAGAATAAGCTCTCTTTTGATATATTACTTACCGTAAATAATTGCATATTACATTTTTTCATAACGTTTAAAGTGCCAAAAATGAGCCGTCAAAATTGAAAAAATTTCGTTTATGGGCACTCCCGAGCACCTTCCCATCGGAAGCCGCAGAATTTTATTTTCCTATATTGTAGCCCATCCATTTTTACTGCTTTGGTTAAATTTTCATCAAAATTTTTGTACCGTTTTGGGAGCTGCACAGCTCTGAAGAAGGCATACTTCTGAAAATTTCGTATAAATCATTGTATTTGCCAGGTGGCCCTCTTCTACCCCTTGTGATATATCTATTACCTATACTGTAGAATTATCAATTAACTAACAGACTATAGTTTGATGTATCAATTATTTTACAAGCAAATATTTTACACTCTGCAAGAAAGTTTGAACAGTCAAAATTAGAAGCAAAAGTGAAGAAAAATCCTGCTTAGAGGCACTCCCGAGCACTTTCACCTACCATGCTGCAGAATTTTATCTTTTTATTCTTTTATTCATACATTCCTACAGTAGCTGTGAAGCAAAAAATTGGACCAATGAAAAATATTTTGTTTTTAAAAATTTCTAGTCCGATTGTTAGGTTCATTTATCGATGGAGATGAAGTTTATTTTTTGGCATACTAATCTATGGGGTATTATTTCCTGGGGTTATATTAACTGCTGAGTCTGTGAAGGCATGATCTGGTTTCAATTATGTATATATAGAGATTCTTTCGATTAATAGAAAACAGGAATGATTCTTTTGCTTATAAGGGATGCACTGAATGATCAGATCCAAGGCCACACATTATTTTGTTCGCAAATTTATCCGGCTATCATTTTGCTAGTTCATACTTTGTAATTGGTGATAACACTATATCACCAGACATGCTGCTCAAAAATCCATATGTATACACAAAGTACAACATATACAATGATCGTCAAATTGACGTGATTGAAAGTGGAAATAGCTTTCCCTTAGGCATTTCACTGGTTCAAACATCAGATACAGCATTGATGAAACAGTTTTTTGAAATTTGACCTTGGGGCCCTACACCTTTGTTAATGGAATTTTCTCTCAATGTACTTTCATCAATTGTTGCAGATGTAGTTGTTTTTGGTCATCAAGCACCATATTCCTGGTGTGATTCATTTGACAAACTTTTCATGAAAACATGTAATTCATTGAATCCAAGTTCCTGAATTTTTCGAGAATTGGACATTAATGGGCAAATGGATTATTCATTGAATTGATTCAATCCACTGCAGTTTGGAACACCCACCCCTTGGCTGCCCAAATGTCTGTTTAGGAACAATGTTCTAGATTGAAAGTCATTTCAACTTATCATCAACAAGGTTGAACATGCACAATCAAAACAGAGTCTTCAGGTGTTCAACAACTTTTGATCAAAAGATGTTTCTGCATTTGCCCATGAAATTGATAGTCAAAGAGCGGGATCATACTATTCAGGACTTCCAGAATCAAGCTATATTAGGTGAGGAAGTCCAAATATATGTGGAAAAAATCATGTTTGATGTCTGCAAGACAAATACATATTTCTGCTACATTTCTGGAAAAAATCACAGATCCTGATAATTACCAATATCAAAATTTTCATAAAGAATACAAGCAAAGCATAGATGAATTCATTTTATTTCATTTAGATTATGAATAAACAGAAAACATTGCTTTAAACATCAAGTATAGTTAATTTTTTCATTTCAGTGAATCTTAGCATGGCAAGGGTGCTTGTGATCGAATAGCAGCATTAGTAAAACACCACATATGCTTGTATGTTGATGAAAATAACAAATGCACAATTGCAGAAGGATTTCTGAGGTGTGCATCTTCTTATCAGGGTACAACAGGCACTTCATTGATCTATGGCAAATTGACAACATCAAATGCTGTGCTTTAGAAGCTGCCTGGTGTAAATTCATATTCAAACTTTTTGTTTGAGTTGAATGCTACAGGTGCTTGGTGTGCTTATAAAATTGGCACTGGAAAGATTGTATCAGTTAATAAAGAGAACAAGAGAACCATTGTCCTAGGACTGGAAGCAATGCTTGTGTATGATGAAAATCAGCTAGCTACATCAGCCATGCTACAAAGCTATTTTTGGATTGAACTGAAGGTACCATCAAAAGATACACAACAGAAATGCAACACCAAAATCTCAGCAAATGAAGATGCTGAGAAACCAGCCAAGGCTGATTTAAGCCAAGACAATACATTCAGTTGTCCAGAAGAAGGTTGCATTATGTCGTCTGCAAGGCATGGAAACCTGTTATGCCATCTTCTAGCAGGCCGACATCAGTTGGCACCTCAGCGTGTTAGCCTCAAGGATGCTGCAATTCAAAGCTACAGCGACCATCTGGAATCAGTTAGATTAACAATTGAAATGCCTGACATGCAAGAAGCACTGCAAGGATTCTATGAAAATGAAATATCTGAACCAATGGCCAAAGGATGGGCATTGGGGAAGAATCACCCTTGTTATCCATTGAAACTAAATCAAAGATGCTTTCTCCTGTCGAAATTTGAAGAGGGCCTTGCTAGACAACAGAAGTTTGATTCCAACATTATTGCCCAAGAGATGCGATGCGGTAATATTTTCAGCAAGGATGATTTACTGATGCATCAGCAGATACAAAGTTTCTGGTCTCGAAAGGCAGCCCACTGATGAAATGACATTGATACTTATTATGTTGAGGAAAATGTGGATGAAGTGTGTGAAGATGAAGATGCATTGGAAGACCGTGCATTCTATAATTCTCATTTGGAGTTTGAAAGTGGTTTGCTGGCTAGTGACTGATTTGAAAAGTAATCACACATTGGCAAGAAATATGAACAGGTTTTCCTCAAAACTGCTGGTCTTATGGGGAACTAGTTGATAATCTCAGAATAATGGCTCATGGTTTTCTCTGTCAATAAGTGGCACGGATTACATGTTCCATAGCGCAGGATCACATGGTCTATAGTAATGGCATATAAATATGGAACATTTTTATGATGCCAATTCAATATTTTATTTATTATGTATACTATTTATGTGATCTCTGTCAATCATACTTTAATTATTTGTGAAAGTAGATAATGCATTTTTTTGTGGAAAGATTTGGACATTTCCAAAATCTTTTCCATGCTCCTAGTGCAACCATCGTAATCCATTGATCCATCACAGTTGAACAAAAAATGATTCCTATGGAAGGTGAGATCCTCAGGGAAAAAGAGTAACAGCCGGTACAACTTTCGACCAATCCGGCTAGAAAATTTTGAGAAAATATTTTTCATTAGTCCAATTTTTTGCTTAGGATAGGTTGTTTATAGTTTATAAACAAAACAGTAAAAAACTGTTGGGGCAGAATATAACTTTTGACATTACTTTCAGCAAATTTTCTCCTCATGCTCCTTATTTTCTGGTTCTAGTATCGAGATACAGAACCAATATTTTTAACAAATGTAAAATGCTATATGCAAAAAGATGCAAAAAATTATTGATTTCTGGGCAATTTTCAGGGTTTTGCTTTCTATGGATATCTGTAGCTTCTCAAGGGATATTCAAATCACGATGCTGCTTTCGCAGCTACTGTAGGAATGTATGAATAAAAGAATAAAAAGATAAAATTCTGCAGCATGGTAGGTGAAAGTGCTCGGGAGTGCCTCTAAGCAGGATTTTTCTTCACTTTTGCTTATAATTTTGACTGTTCAAACTTTCTTGCAGAGTGTAAAATATTTCCTTGTAAAATAATTAATACATCAAACTATAGTCTGTTAATTAATTGATAATTCTACAGTATAGGTAATAGATATATCACAAGGGGTAGACAAGGGCCACCTGGCAAATACAATGATATATACGAAATTTTCATAAGTATGCCTTCTTCAGAGCAGTGCAGCTCCCAAAACGGTACAAAAATTCTGATGAAAATTTAACCAAAGCAGTAAAAATGGATGGGCTACAATATAGGAAAATAAAATTCTGCGGCTTCCGATGGGAAGGTGCTCGGGAGTGCCCATAAACGAAATTTTTTCAATTTTGACGGCTCATTTTTGACACTTTAAACTTTATGAAAAAATGTAATATGCAATTATTTACGGTAAGTAATATATCAAAAGAGAGCTTATTCTCTCCTCTACAAAATGAATATTTATTCATCAAATAAGATCAAACCGATCTCGAAATATCGCTTGCTTAGCAAGACTACTGAAAAATGCAAGAAAATCATAAATTTTCAAACTTTGGCATACTGTAGCGGTGCGAATTTTCGTTTACAAGCAAAACAAATGGTACCATGAAACTCAGCGCACGAAACTACCCAAAATATCTGATTTTGAGGTATGATTAATTTTCAACTTATCATAGGGAAAGTAGAACCTCTCAGAAATCGCGTCTTAAGATCTGAAAATGATAAATCTATCACTAATAGACTTTCTCCTTTTAACCTATGATAATCGTTTTTTATTAGAGATGGTCGTTAGCATATTTACTCCAACTTATAAATTAAGCCCCAACAGTTTTTATCAGTTATTTTAAAATTGTCAACGGTCAGTGTTTTACCTAAACTGATGATTTTTCATAGATTCTCCCAATTTTTTCTTGGGGTGTGGAATTTTTCAAACTTTTGCATCTATGGACAACGACCATTGAACACTTATTTTCCAGCATTTTAATTTAAAAATTTTTGGGCTCTGGCCTAAAATTAGGAACAAATTAGATTCTATTAGTTCAATTCCTCAACATTGTGGAGTGTCATTTAACACCATTTTAAGATGTGAAAATGATACATCTATCACTAATAGAATTTCTCCTTTTGACCTTTTTGTGGAGTCAAGTCAATCTTTTTTATTCAGTTTACAACAATAAATAAGCGATTATATTAATTTATTGAAATGATGACAACAATGACAGGATGAGGAAGCATTGATGACGATGGGACAACAACGTGAGGACGATGAAGCAATGATGGCCACAGCAATGACGGGATGACGACCCAATGATGAGGATAGGACAACTACGTTTTTTTGACAATTTTTTTCTGAAAAAATTATGTATATACGTTGTTTGATTCATTCATTTCATGGAGGGCTTGCAGGCGCGTAGCCAGGATTTTTTTTGAAGGGTTCAAGACTAAAATTTTAATTTTTTTACAATTAGTAGTAAATGACGTATTTTTTATGTAGCTCAATGCTTCCTATTAAATTTGCACACAAAACTTTATTAATCATCACAAATCAATTCAGCGAATATTTACTGCATCATCATTGATTATTTTTTCAACATTTATTTTTCGATTAAAGTGAATATTCAACAGTGCTAAATTTGAGCATCTTTCTTCAGTCATTGTGGACTGCAGATATGTTTTGAGACGCTTCAGTGTTGAGAATGATCATTGGGATGAAGAAGTTGTTACCCCAATAAGTGCCAGAATCTAAAAAATGTGGAATATTTTATTTTTATTCTGTCGTCTTATGGTTGCTTACTTTCAATGCTGTGCTTATATTGGCTTCAAATTCACTGTTGCTCATATTCAGTGCATCCAGTGCATTATTAGGTAAATCGACTCCGTTTTGAACTGATCACATATTGTACTCCACCAAAAAAGATGATGCAGAACAGTCGGGATCATCTCCCATAAACGTAAAGATGCTTCAAATTATTGCATCAGAATCAGAAAAAATATCAAATGGTCACAAATGACTAAAATTTGAAATGTAAGAAGATCTTACTGAAGTAAGCCGGAATCAAATATTGCAGCTTGTAGATATTTCTTGTAGATGTGTTAAACCGAATTTCCAGTTGTTCCAAAAGTTTTCGTGCATACTTTGTGTGAATAGTTGACCAATATTGCTCACCTGCAGATTCAAATTTGGTTTTGTCAAACAGGATAAATTTGTTTCCTAATTCACATTTGACAATTGCTTTAAAAGTAACATAAGCTTTGTAACTATAATTAAGTCTACTTGAATGCAAAATTTTATACCCAAATATGCTTGATCATAAATTTTATTATAAATCCTACGATCATTTTTTGCCATAAAAAGATCTGATTTCAAATTGATAATACAGTTCAAAGCCCCAATCAAATCAGCATCAACTTTTTGCAGAGCATGAAAAATTGGGACCAGTTCAGATGTTAAATTGGCCAACATATGCAATGTAAAAATAAACTCATCAGTCAGCGAATTTAGGAAGTCAGTGACCTAAAATTGGTGTATAAGTGCTAATTAGAGTTCAAAAATTCAATCACAAGGAGTAGAAATACATGAATATTTTCTTGGCCAATTGATGTTTCCTTTGATTCAAGTAGAGCTTGCACAACAGGAAAAATGTGATCCACAAATCTTTGTACAGATTCATGCTTTTCTACCCATCTAAAAATCAAGATGTTGTAAGTTTGAACTTGCTGATTTCATACAGTTTCCTTACTGAGTAGTGCAAATTGTAGCCAATTTATTAGTTTTTCCATCAGCTAAAAAATGCTTTCACAACATTTCTCCTCGTCTGGGAGATTTTTTAAAGTAAAGTACTATCATATTAATTTTTTCGACAATGTAGTTAACAACTGTGGACCCAGCCGCTGAATTGAGCACTAAATTTAAGGCATGTGAAGAACAATGCACATAAAATGCTTTTGAACAGAATGTCAGATCTGTGTTTGAACTCCATTTATATGCCCTAAATTTTTATAAATTATAATTACATTATCATTTATCTAAGTACAAAGCATACCAGGCATGACCAATGCACCATCAGAGCACTGGCATAGATTTAGGCCAATTTTTGTCAAATAGGCAATAACAGCTTTTGATGCTGATTCTGCATCAGTTTTTTCCATCTGAAGGAAGCCAATAAATGATTCAATTGCTTTTGACTAAAAAAGAAGATGTTTAGCACATTTTTAAAAAATATAGAATTGGATTTTATGTGTATATTGTAGTAATAACGAACTGATAAGGATAAAACAGCTTTATTAGCTTGTTCAGTCGCCCCATATGCTAAAATTGAAAAGTATTTTGATTCATTGATCTCTGACACAATTTGTTTCTGGAAATTCAAAAAGCAATTACTTAGTTTGAACAAAATTTTACAACAGTACAGTAAGTTGATTTGCTGCAAGTGATAAAATTTTTTTTGAATTTCTGGTGATAAGTACAATGCATTTTTCTTTGACTTGTCTAGCAGCATTTTGAAATCAGGATCTTGGGCAGCTTGAAACTTTAAAAATTCTCAAAAATTTCCAGAATTTCGACCTGGATCAGTTTCCCATTGTTTCTGAGTAGAAATATTCTGCTTTCTCAAAAGCAGCAACGTATCAATAATTGCTGTCAATCTACAATTCAAACACTAATAAAAACCATAAATTCAGTTTTTTGGTTACTTACAAGTCAGGATTTTTCTTTCTTTGGATGTCATTTACTTTGCTGATTTGTGCAGCCACATTTTTTTTGACCTGATGCAACATGATGAATACTTTTCGCTTGCTGTTTGCTAAACTTATGATATTCACAAGTTTCATGATGTTTCAAAATCTCATTAGCATTCTGAAAAGTTTGTTAATCATGATAGCAATGATAGTAAATGCACATCTGAAATTACTTTATAGTTGCAAACTCGCACTGTTACCAATCTTGCCAATTTCTTGTTGTGTCCTTCTTTTTTTCTTTCGTTTTTTTTGAGACACCACTTGCAAAAAGCTCCAGAAAGTTTTTCACTATATGCGAGCCATGGGAATTTATCCAGCCAATCATATTGGAACCTCCATTGACAATCATTTCGAGTAACACAGGGAAAATTATACATTTTTTCAGGCTTCCAAATGCTTAACAATAAGTTTGGAATTTATTGGATATCAATTTGATTGACAAAATTGCCAATATCATCTAGAGAAAAAAAAGATTGAGTTTTGAGAAATTTACAAACAAGCAAGTGAAGCTACATTGATTAGTAGATATTGTTGATTCTCGGTTCAGTTGATCATTATTGCTATTACTGCTTGAAGGCAAAGCAGTATCATTTTCATCTTCATTACTTGGAGGCAAAGTAATGGATCTGCTAGAATGCAATGTTCCCTGCACCTTGTGCCTGAAATCAATTTTGAACTGACTTTTTGAAATGTGAACATCATAGCATAATCCTACTTTTCAAACAAATCTACAATATTTAACTGATGCTTAGACATATTAATTGAATATAATCTACGAAAATGATGCAATAGAAACAAAATACATATAACAAGTCCACCTTTTTGTCAAACATATCAGAATATTTTTAAACCAGTTTCACCGAGTCAGGTTTTTGCTCAAAATTCACACATTTATTATTTATGTTTTTCGAGGTTACTTGGTCTTTGAAAAACTGTGCCTGTTTTACAACAATTTTGGCCATATACTCGAAAATTTTTTGAGTGTGGGTTTTGTAATCCGAGTGCAAAGGTATTTTTCCTAAAATTTTTAGAGAGAAATTCAAAAAAGCAGCTTAAAAATGGTCAAAAGCATGATTACTCAAACATTTTTCAAGTAGATGGTCGACTAAGCCTCAAAAAATCTCATTCTTCATCAGTCCATTATCTACAAAGAATGAAGAAAAAGCAAAGAGTTACAGTATGATAGGAATAAATTAATGATGTCAGATAATGATGATAACAATATACCATAACTAAGTAGCAAAGATGCAACAATAAACTGAAGGAAAAAATCTCAAGTTGTCTGAAAATTGCACTGCTGAGATCCATGTGATCTGCCAAAATGAATAATTATTGACTGCATTTCTTTTATCCTCCTTTTAAACATGAAGCAAAGGGAAATTGCTGTAATTTTTATGCACTAAAATGCTCGAAAATGGATCTTTTCAAGACATCTTAAATGATTTGGGGATTAATTTTTTATTCCAGAGGGATTTTTTAGACTTGAGCTTGACCTTGTAATTTTAATCAGCATGAAGTCAAGGATGCTTGAGCTTGACAAATTCAAGCAAAACAGAAAAAACAAGGGTGAAGCACCAAAATTTCCCACGAATTTTGATATCAGAATGCTGAAAATGAATCACTTAATCATGTATTTTCTGACAAGTTTTTTGCCATTTGGCGAAAGAGCCCAAAATTTTTAATGCGTCCCAAATTTATTTTTCCCAAAAATGCTGATTTGATGAAACAACAGTGTCTCTGTTATCAGGTAAAATAAAGAATTACGAACCACATTTTGATAACATATAATTCTGGCATTTAATGAAAACGCCCAAAATACTTTTCCATTCCGAATTTTTTCCATTAAAATCATCAATGTAGTGGAAAAAACTATTTACAGTCATTGAATTCGACAAAGTAAAACCCGTGTTTTATTTGGATTATTTGGAATGACAAAAAAATTTTGGAATGACAAAAAAAATTTTGAGCATTTGCGCCAATTGGCACAAAATTTTTGACTGGTCAAACATTAAATTTCTTCGATTTTTAGACGTTTTAGGGGCTGAAAATGCAAAAATTTTTCAGTGCTTCATGCCGAGTCAATCAATATAGTATTTTCTATTCATATACTTGACCTGAACACAAACGATTTCTCTTCGAACAGTGTATTAGTATTGTTGTAGCAAACTTCATAGGCTGTCAATGGCAGATGAACGAAAAGAAATTCTGAATATTCTCAATTCATTCAGTCAGATTCGGATTTAAAACTGAAATTCTTACTTTTTGTGTTTGTTTGATTTAGATAGAAAAATCGATATCGTTGATAATGGTACAATGCTTAGATCAAAAATTTACACGATTTTCAATTTTATTTTCTCTAGTCTTTACATTGTTAGTTGTTAAATAACACAGATATTCATAGTCGAAAATTGAATCAATTTGAACTTCCTGAACAATTCAAGACCTATTTAAATTTTATCCGCATTCTATTTTAAGATTTTCGTGAACTATTTTGTTGCACTGATTTTTCTCATCTCACTGACATCATGGTGAGCTGAAAAATAGATTTGGGCACGATTTTTAGAAAAAATTAATGCCTTAAACGTTAACTTTTTATCGAACTTTTGGCCTAAAACTTTTCCGCAGTTTCCAGTATGTTTCTAGTAGAAAAAAATTTTTTGTGCCCCTGACACAAATTTTTTTGGCCTCTTGTGCCAATTGGCACAAATGTTCCTGCAAAAAAAACTGCTGAAAAACTGTTATCAATCGAAGATGAATTATATCTTACAGTAAAAAAGGTGCCTGGCCGGGAGTATCTTATGAAGTGCGAACCTTGCACACAACTTCATGTTCAATTTTGATGTGGTCCATTGACCCTGGACCTCTGTCGGCTACGCGCCTGGGCTTGGTCAAGTGGCAGGATCTCCCCAGCTAAACCAACTGGCCCGTGTCCAAATCCCTCTGCTGTAAATTTTTGAAAATTTGAATCCAAAATCATTTTCTAGAAAATGGTTCAATCTCATGCCCAACCATAGGGATTTGATTCTTTTTGTCGAAAAATTAAAAAATGTCAATTTACAGGTAGAAATTAAATTCTTTTGAGTGAAAAATGATCAAAAATGGATATACATATTTTTTGGTTTTTTGATGAATATTACCATAGTTTGAGAAGTTTTAGGACTTTTTGCAGATTTTTTCCCTCAATGACAATCCCTAAAATTTTTAATGATGTATGACCCTACTAATAGGAAAGCCACAGCATTATGTACATTTTCAGCACGGCTAATCAGCTTACAGTCAAATTCATCTCACCTGATCAGGGAACATGAACTGATTCTGAAAATTAGCACAAAGGCCTTGCAGTTTTGTGTAGTATGAGCTGTCACTAGAAAAACAGTAGTTCAGGATATTGTTTGGATAACTTACATGTGATAATTTGTCTTCTATTGGGTCTGAAGGCTTCAAGGACATTCTTTAATTTCTATCAACAGAATTACATTGGACATTGAAGTTGTAAACAGCCAATAAAGTACTTTTTTGACTATTCCTTTGACGAACTCGATAATGCTTTGACCGGATTCTACATAAACAGGAGCAATATCGACTTTTTCAACCAGTTAAAGTGTCTGGAAAAAAGAGCTGAAGATGAACTACTATTTGAAAGTGTCTCATTCTGGAATAAAAAATGGTCATTTTATTCCGCAATTTTATACCTGCTTGGAGCAGACATTTAAAGCATTTTTTTATTTAATAATGGTGCATCACCTTCACATGTCAAGCATTGCTAGCATTTTGCTTGTATGATCCTCATCTATCTGTGTTTAAGGTTAAGAGAATAACTTCTTCATTTGAAAAATTTGATTCACGACCTTCTCACACTCTATTTCAGCAATTATACAAAAAATAAAAAAGAAGTGTTAATCTAAAAACGGTTTCCTCTTAAAATTGTCAAAAAAAGTTTTGTGTCGAAGCTTTTTTTGTTGTACCTTTTTCTTGTGATGTCATGATTTTACTGAATTTCAATGAGCTTCTTTTTCCAATATTGACAACATGGGTAATTCTTTCTTATCCCAGGAATAAATTCATTCTATTCCTTGCACAGCTATTCCGCCATTACTTTGCTTTCTGTCATATGTGTAAATTTTATTCGAGCAGCACAACTATTCCTTAATTAGCTGTGCCAAGAATAACATTAGTGTCAAGGAGAGCTATCCCAGGAAAAAGGCTTATTCCTGTGGTATATGTTCCTCTTTCTGTTATCCAGCCCCAAGATATGTGTGAATTCTACCTGACCTCAATATGAATTTTAAAAAAATGTTATTACTATACAACAGATACAGTATTCACTAGTTTTCATTTGTGGTATGTAAAAAAGTGGTAGAATTCATAATTTGGGTTCAAAATACTTGGTTCTCAAATTTGAGTTAGCTATTCAGCATGACTGACGCAAAAATGCTCAGGTATCATGTTTGAGTGATCATTGCACCTCAATAGCTCAGCCCAAAATGCAGTCGGACACTTGAATTTTCAATATGATATCTGTGAAATATTTTGCTATATATTTTTAGGTTATTATCAGGATCAGATTTCATGAGTTAATTTCCGAAAAAAAATTTGATAATAGAATTATATGGCTACATCTAAAAAAGCATATTTTTGAGAGATTTGTTTTTGATTAATTAAAACCACAAAAAATTATATTCAGCATGAATTTTTGCATAGGCTGTTCCGTTTGGGACACTAGATTTATTGATACCCAACTTGCATGCAAATGAAAACAAAATAATTTCAACATATAAAAAGAAGAAACCCAAGTGAAGGGACACTTGGTAACATTGCCACTATGTGTCAGAATAATTTTATCAAGTGTCAGAATACTGACTATGTGCCAGAACTACAGCATTAAGTGTCAGAATAGTATCACTAAGTGTTGGATCACTTCTCTCCCTGTCTGGTATACATTTTCGTGGTATGATGAGTGACTGGGTGAAGAGTCTTTGAGGAATCTCATACAATGCTTTTTTAAAATTTTCACAGTAACATACACTGTTTAAACATAACACTTGGTCACCATTTTGTGAATGCGGCAAGGGTATTTGAACCTTCAAACTCTTAGGAGAAAAATACATTAGGGGATATTTGGTAAATAGGGAGGGGACGTCTTTACCCTAGTGTACCCAGTGGAAAAGAAATTTGTAGTTGCATCCACCAAACCAGCATCTATATCTGTCAAAATCTACTTCTCCATATTGAACTGGCAGCAAACTCAAGATAATAAAAACATTGGCAGCATTCCCCTGCAGCATTCACAGTGACTGGCGCATTCAAGTTGCAAATAGTAGCATTCACTAGGATAGAGTGGAGGTTGTTAATTCTGTGTACTGGCAGAATTCTTCATGTCAAAGAGGTTAATTCCAGGATAAGTAAAATGCCTTGAAAATTTGGAACTCAATCTGCAATGGAAAAAACCATGCTTTTCTAACTATTGCCACAAGTTAGCTTTGAATCCAAGGAATCTGATGACTTAGACAAAAAGGAATTTTATCAAGGAAATTCTGAAGAACATAATTAGCACAGATTGGATTATCAAGTAAAAAATGTTCTAGAAAATCAAATAGCAGCTGAAATCATGTAGAATGGTTGTTGGTGGGGAAATTCAGTAAGCAAAGAATCATGAACACAATATTTTTTGCTACTAAGCAGAGGATAAGGTATCCTTCATGAATAATTTTTGTCAATATGATAAACACATGAGAAAGCTTTAACAGATATATTTAACAAATTCCAACAACTTTTGAAGCATCCCCTTTGTTCGAACACCTAAGAAATTGCTCAGGATCCTCAGGCATCTCTATTAGTAAGAGATGTGTTAACCACGATGATGTCAATTGTTACAAAGTGATGTCTCCATTTTGCTCAGTGAGAACTTGAGTTGCACTATACCCTTCTTTTTCAGTATAGTGAAAATGGTCAGTAAAACCTCTGGATGAAACACTATTTTAAGATTTATAACGTTCTTTTTGAGGCTTCTCAAGTATGTTATAGAATTCAGAACTTTCCTTGTTTGGCTCATGTATTCAATATTCAGACACAAACAACATGGCTATTGTTCTACCTGATTCTCTTCAGTTTAATCATAGATCTTCTCATAATTTGTGACATGTTTCTTTCAAATTATACAGGGTGGCCCACTTATCTATTTCCAATTTATTTTTTATATAGATTTGGCAATTTTTGTGATGTGACCACGAAACTTCTCACAAACAAGCTTCATACATCCAAGTTTTTATTCGAAAAAAAATTTCATGATAAGAGCACCACTATGCGTTCAACCACGCGTTTCAACATGAGCACCATGATTTTCAATAATTTTGTACAAACGTTCTTTATATTCCAATAAGACTTTCACATGCATTTCATAAGTAACCTCACTGAAAGCAGCAATAATTCGATCCTTAAGCTCCTGAATGTTAGCAGGACGAGTGGTATAAACTTTAGCCTAAATGAAACCCCAGAGAAAAAAATCGCAAGGCGTCAAATCAGGGGATCTTGGTGGCCATGGCATATTAGGCGAACCGCGACCAATCCAACGTTGTGGGAACTTTTGGTTTAACCAATTGCGAACAGAGCGACCCCAATGAGGAGGAGCACCATCATGCATAAAAATAATGGAATCTTCTAGCTGTCGCTCTAATAACTCAGGATAAAATTGATGCTGAAGCATGTCCAAATAACGATCACTGTTGACAGTCTCATCGAAGAAAAATGGACCAATCAAACCATGATGCCCAATTGCCGCCCAAACTGCCGTTTTGGGTGAATGCAATCCTTCTTGTGTGATCCACTGAGGATTCACAGGCGACCAATAATGATGGTTATGCCTATCAACACCACCATCCAGATGAAAATGTGCCTCGTCTGAAAACATCAAATTGACTAAATGATTTTCATTGTTATCCATTCATTCGATTCCATCTTGGGCAAATTCTAATCGGTTTTCCTTATCCTCGTCTGTAATTTTTTGCACCACTTGAATCTTATAGGGGTGCCATTTTAAATCTTTTAAAATCCTTTGAATAGTCGTTCGACTAATTCCTAATGAATTTCAAGCACGTTGAGTAGAAGAATGCGGGTCTTCTGTGAAATGTTCCTGCACATGATGGGAATTTTCGACAGAGCTGGCTGATCGACTCCTCTTCCTTTTCACGTCACAAACTGATCCAGTTTCAATTAAAAGCTTGTGCCATTCACGAATGCTAGGGGCTGTTGGTGCATCATATCGGAATTCAGTTCGAAACTTTCTTTGGACCATAGAAACACTTCCAGTCCACTCAAACCACGCAGCAACTTTTGCACGTTCCAAAATTGAGTAGGCCATGAACAAAGTTATGTAATTTTTCCAATACACAAGATAGAATGATTACACTTTTACTGATAAAATTTCTATGTTTACTTTACATTCTGTGAAAGTTTTGTCGTGTTTGCACAAAAACTTCGAATTTTGTAACAAATTTAAATTGGAAATAGATAAGTGGGCCACCCTGTATATTAGGCTAGTTGATTCTTGGTGAAATCCTGATTCTGCTATGACATGTGTTAAGTCATGGACATTGGAATCTAATGAATATAATTACAAATTTTTTAATGAAGGATAGTAGAAAAAAATTTTACATTACACGAAAATACAAAAAAAATCAAAATTTTCATTTTGTATGCTGGATTCAGGTTTTCAGCATCTCCTAAGTAGAAAAAGAAGTTTTCGAGAAAATCAATAATTTCAAATTTACACAATTGTCCATCATTTTCTTCTAAAAATCGCCACTTACATTTCTCAAACCCGAAAAATTTTCTTGTGAAAGAATCCACCTGAAGTCATCTTATGGATGTCGAGTTCAGCTCCTTAGATAGCCTTCAATGTGAAAAAAATTAAATTTTCGAAAAAATCAATTTTTCTGAAAATCTTTATCAAAAAAATTTTTCCCATTCTTCAAACTCAAAAAACTTTTCTAGTATCGGAATTCATCTAAACTCAGCTTAGAGATGCCCAATTCAGCTCCTTCAATAGTCTCAGATGTGAACAAACTTAAGTTCGAGAAAATTTTTTTTTTAATTGACACAATTTTCCATCATTTTTCTCTAGAAATTGTCCATTTTTCACATTTTTCCAACCCCAACATATTTTTTTGTACCAGAATCCGTCTAAATTCAGTTTCCTGCGTCTTGAATAGTTCCAAATGTGGAAACAAAATCAAATTTTCGAAAAAATCAATTATTCTGAATGTAGAGAATTCACTATCAACAAGTCAGTGTGAACAGGGAACATTAAAAATAAACAGTCTATTGGCATTTTACCGCTCATAATATCTTGATAAGTGCTTATCATTTCCCACAAGAATTTTGTACTCTTGCGATTTTTCTTGGCCTTTCTTAGTTTTTGAAAGAAAACATTAAGTTTTTGCAAATTCTAACACATGTACTTATGGGTTTTCAAAGATTTTGTTTTTTTCTTATAGGATTGCAAAGTTCTTGCAATTGCTTGTGCAGGATAAGCAACATATAAGTATTTACTCTTAGCTTATCAGAGGATATTCAAGATTTTTAGGTGTTCTGCTTAAGCAAGACTAACATTCCTGCAAAAATGATGCATATCACAAGCAAACTGCACGTATGAAACTGGACTTTGGAAGTAAGTTTGTAAGATTTGGCTATTTGGCTCCTTTTGCTTGCTTTGATGAAAGGTTTTTTGAAAGGTTAGCTTCTGAGCAATAATTTGATTTAGTCATAGATGTTATTTGTCTACTTGATGCTTTTTCTCTAGAAATCGTCCATTACTCTGACAGCATATCCCAGCATCTAAAATGCCCAACTCCTCCAATCGATAGGATTCCATCATTCTTGAGTAATTCTATGATATTTGAGGACAATATTGAGATCAAGCCAATCTGGATATATCAGTTTTTCGATATGGATTCAGTATTTTATTGCACAGAACAGTGCCCAACTCCATTTTGGAGTGTTGAGCTCCTACATGAGTGACTTTCGGCATGCTTGCACATATGGCACTCATCGATTTGTTGTGATTTTGTGTGACATAGTCATGTATAGCAGCATGAAAACTTTGCATGATGTGGAAATCAGATTTCATGTGATATGAAGGCCACTCTTTGGGTGTTCCATCAGTTTTCAACTGATCAGATTGGAAATGTATAGAGGGAAAGGGATCTTTTGAATTCAAAAAGTACAGGTTAGTGAGCTTTGATGCAAGCTTCATTTGTATGTCCATGTAGGGTCTGGACATAAACTTGCGAACTTCATCAATTATCAACTTCAGCATGTGCTGATATTGGGAATAATCTGAAAAATCTTACTGATGGGCATGATTTCTGACTGACAGTACAAGATTCTGACACAAGTTTCTAAAGTGACTAATACCAGAAACCCTGTTCTAAAAGTCCGGTCAAACCAATTCTGGTTCTGTTTTTTTTAACATGTGCAGTTTTTAGAGGCCTATTCAGCAGTGTAAACGCCTTTGGTCTATGACTGACAGTTCAAAAGTTATTAGAGAACAAAAAGTCCCATGTCTTTTTCATATTTATAGTTTTACACTCTGTTGCAATTGTACAAGAAACCGTGTTAAAACTAGTCAATTCAACTCACTCCGATTTTTTATCACTAGTGGAGTTTTTAATGCTTTATTGAATGGCATAGAGCTTTTGGTCAGACAGCTTTATGTTTTTTAATTATTAGGCACGAAAAAGCTCAATTTTTGTTTCTACTGTAATCAATACCCTTGGAAGAATTTTATTTCTGTACACAAAACAGTAAAGCATAATAACTATTTCAGAATAGCTGCAGCTACAGGAGCATGAATGGATGGCTCACATAATCGGGGAAGTAGTGCACAGTCATTAGAGCTATTGCTTTGAACAGTAATTGTTTCATTGTAAGATATATCATTTTAGTGTTCAAATGACTAAAAACAAGCTCACCATGAAAAACAATTATAAAAATTATGGGTTGGGTAACCCCCCACTTACCTATGTGGTGTGATAGGGAAACTGGAAAGTCATGTAAATTTCGTAGTTGAACATAGGTAAAATCGTTGGTAAAAGACTGGTAAACTCAAGGGTAAACTCACAAGTAAAACATTGGTTTAAGATGGGTAGAATCACCAGTGAAATAGTAGGTGAAAGGCGGGTGAAATGGGAGGGGCGGTTAAACTTGGATTAGATTACCAAGATTTTACTTATTTTACCAGGGTTCTGTAATTTGGGCCTTAAAGAGCAAAAAAGGTAATGGTACTTTGTGGCATAACAAATAGCTAGCAGATTCTGACACTTACCTACAATTATTTTTTCATTAATATCCATTTCTTCTCTTTTTTCCTTCTATATTAGTATCTTTTATTTTTTTTATATTTCCTCATTCATCTTTTCATGCAGTGTGCTTGTTGTTTGCTTATATACAATGATGGTAGAATGTTATCTGTGATAAATAATTCTAAAGTTTATGAAAAGTAAGGTAATCCATCAATCCAGCATGCAAGCTGAAACATGGATTACAGTTAGCAGTAATAATGAATCTGTGGATTCCATATTTCTGCAATCTGTGACCTGTAATTTTGTTTCTTCAGTTGTGTATTTGTCAACTGTAATTTGCTTAATATATCCAAGAATTTGCCAGAAAATGTTATCAAGTGGAATATTAGGTAATCCATCAGCAGCAGGACTGGTGAAATCTGAAACAAAAAATTGTCGAAAGAAAAACAGGTAGAAATGAACACAGATGTAAAATGAAAAAAAAATAAGAGTTAATTCAGCCAAAGTAGCAATACAGCATACAATGTAATGCGAAAACAAGCAATGGCATGAGAATTTACAGAAAAAAGTTCTTGGACACCGAAAAACTGTAGTCAGGCTAGCTTGGTTAATGCAACAAGCAAATTTGCGAAAAAACTCAGTTATGACAAAAAAAATCCTGCTGTTGAAATGAAAAAAAGCAACCAGTTGAAACATGCATTTCGTCCTTGCCCTGTGTGCCAGAAGTACATCGATCATGTCAATGATCATTTCTACTATCACAAAGATCAGGGGAAAGGTTGTATGCCCTGTATAAAGACAAGATGCGATTGAAAAAGAGGCAGGGGAGAACAATCCATTGCATGGAGATATGTCGAGTGTCAACTGATGATTTGGATGAGGATGGTCATCCACACCACTTGAAAGCAGCCATGTGAGTGGCTGGCTTATACAGAGAGTGTTGTCAGTGACCATTGTTGAAAGAATATAAGGATGAAGGCATCAACTTGGAGTGTCTCTCCAACAAGGCAAGGACTGATTATTATCAGTGCCATATGTTCTTTGCTGTTCATTTTTTTGTAGCAAAGAAAAAGCAGATCTCAATGCCACTGATATTGCCTACAGTAGTATCATGTGACCTCCAATGGGAATTTCTATGATTATTGATTGTTCTATGAAAGAAATTTAAACTATTTGTCCATTTGCAACACTTTTGTGGTAATTCAACATTTACTATGTAAGCTTTGAAGACAATATTGCAACATATATAAAATCAATCTGTGCCATATCAAAAAATTATACATTGTGTTCCAATTATTGTTCGGCCCTTTATTTATTAGCCAGCTCATCTATAAGGCTGACTTCCAGAAGCACAGTCAAGGAAAACTTTTACAATGTTTAATGTTCTAGAGGCCAAACTAGGCAGATGAAGCTCACAATAACATTTCCTAGGTGAATGTATTGATTAGTAGTATTTTTTGGATGGTGACAGTCATATAATTTCTTTCTCCATGCAGTTAATTGACATCACTTTATAACCAGCATTATACAGGGGTAATAGCTTGAAACTTTTCCCTGTTCAGATTGTGTTGTGTGAAAAAATTGATTTTACTGCCAGCATTGTATAGGACTTGTTTAGAATTCTGACAAAGCGATGAAATGTGCGCAAAGTTCATCCAAATTTGTCAGAAAGCATCTGATGTTTCAAAGAATTATTGCAATTTCATTATGAACTACATAATAATTTGATTTCTTTTTTCCAAAGCAGCATGGCCTGAAATGATTTACAAGGCCAGAACGGTAATTATGCACTCTTGTAAGTATGGGAATGAAGTTTACCATTTAATCAATGTGCCTAATGCTAAAAATGGCATTGAATGATTATTTTTTGTTTTGTGACTTCCAAGATGTGCCCAGAGTTGTGGCATTAGATAATGGAAATATTGACAATTGACAATGAGATGCATCAACTTTATGAGTCAGAATTTACAAAAATCATGGTGAATGAAAAGAAATATTCCTCGGGACGCTTTGTATGAGTATGTAAGCAATTAATCTGGTATGAATCTCATTACAAAATGACCAGCTGCTTAGTTGTGCATATTTGAAGTGGGTTATCAGAAAATTTAAATCAAAATCTTGATTAAAACTATAATAATCCTCCACTTTGTAGGTTTCTAGTGGCTTCAAACCTTTGTTTGCCTATGAAATACGTGGAGCTAGTTGCACCAGCTTGTCAAAAGGAACCCTGTTGACTTGCCATATTTTTGAAACATGTACTTTGTTTCCATATCACTTGATTTGATATTTTTGTAACCCAGTTGGAATATCAACCATTAGAGCATTCCTACAGTATATTATGTATCTAGTTTTGTTCTATCATGTATGCCAAGTACAGTAATCTTAATAAGTAGTGAAGTGAAACATATCTTATATTTCATCAGTATTATCAGTAGTGTTTCTATGCTTGGGGCTTGGCCTAATTTGTGCTTGATGTATTTTTTCAATCTCATTCAGCTGTAAAATTGTGCTACTTTTTTTTGTATATATGTCTGTGTTATCTTCTGTAAATTAGTTCAGTATTGTTTATTATTATTTCCTTATCAATAAAAAGTAAGTCGTTCAGGACCTGCCATCAGAATTTGTGTTTTGACAAGAACCTGAGTCACAATAGAAGATTGGGCTGTGGCAAGCTCATGCATCAAGTTTTTCAATCACTTCTCAATAGCAGAAAGAAGTGCTGCCCAACTGAGCTCCTGAGTATGTGGCTGCTCAAATATGAGGTCTTTAAGAGTAATTGGTAGTTTGTTATTGCTGCATTGAGCACTCATTTCTCTTGCCTTCAGACAAGTTGGCTTCTTTCTTGAGCTACCAAACTTGGCACTTGAATTCAACTATGGTGTGACTTTCTGAAACATTAGGGTCTTCAGTCAAATATCTATGAAGGGCTGAAATACAGGGATTTTCCATCATTGATGGAAGCAGCCAAAGCAGCTAGGTATGCTGAATCTCAGATCTTTCAAGAAGGTCTACAAGTGATACCTCATCAAAATATTGTTTCTTCAGGCAACAGGGAAATGGACAATTTGCACAAAGAGTTGCATGATTTGCATCAACTAATTGTACAAAAACATGGCAAAAAAAGCCATCAGCCAAGATGTTTACAGTGCAAAGGCTACAGTCATGTAATGACTGATTGCAAGGCACAAGAATGTTACATTTGTGACAAACTTGGTCACATTCCCAGGCATTGCCCAAAAAGGCAGAATAAATGAACCAACCAGAGACCAGAGAGTAAGAAGTTTCAAAGTAGGCCTACCATGCATGCACATAGGATAGGTCAGACTGTTTTCAGTGCAAGGGAGAAACCTTCTAGTGGATCCTCTAAGAAATTGAATCGAATCAATTCCAATCAGTTGGATTATGATGATGAACTGTTGACTACGTCAAATCAACAAGAAGAGCAAACAACTAGTGTGTGCTATATTATAGGTGGAGAAAAATGTCTTGTTATAGAAATGGAGGACAACAGCAATGTGAAGCCCTTGTTCAGCTTTCAGCTAGGAGGGAATGACAAAGAGCCATGGGAGGAGCCTTCAATTCTGCCATTGCCACCCAATGAGGCATTGGGCTCCTACGAAAATATGGATGAGTACATAGAAAGATTCAATGAACTTGAATTGACTTGGTTTTTCAAGGAAGATCAGCCAGTATTGGAGTACAAGCCCTACAACCAAGGTGAAACAAAATGCCTCCTTTGGCTAGGCGCTGCATCAGCATTAGCAGCTAAATCTAGACAAGAGGAAGAAGTGATTGACTTTGATTTGGGGCAGTTTCATCGAAATTATGCTAAAGAACAGGAAGCAATATAGGCAGACAAAAGCTTGGAGAAGTTACTGCTGAGACTTGAGGGATTTGTTCCTTGTAGTTTTGGAAGATTTATCAGCATTCCAAACAGCAGTAGAGTGGATATTTATAGTGATTTGATTGATTTCAACTTGGAAGAATTCTTCAATGGCTACAACAATGAATATAAAGCCAATGAAAAGTTTTTGAAAGATTGTGAGATTAAAAGACTGAAAAATAGCTGTAAACCTGATTTTGATGAACATGATAGCAAGACAGTAAGAGGAGAAATTAACTATTTACATGCAGAAAGAAAAGTGTGCATTTGCAATGCACATTGTCTGGTACATGATGATGAGCCAGAACCAAGGGTGAGGAGCTTATCGAGCTTCATACTGGGCAAGGGAAAAGTGATGCCCAGCCTATTCAATTGGACAGTCAGAAAATGTTAGTGATTATGATGCGACAAATGTGAAACTCAACTATTTGAAATACAGAATAATAGGGTTAGAAAATGATAATTTCCAACAAACATGGATGGAACTGTGCCATCACCTACAAAGCTGTCTAGATTTAATATGGCAGTTTATACATGTAGATGCCATGTTAGGTGTCAGAGCACTATTGCAGGGAAATGATATAACAGCAGAATTCCCAGGAGAAGTTTTGACAATATGGCCCTGTCCACAAATTAACATAAGTAAAATTTATGAGGCCTATGAAGTGGGTGATGTGTGTTATGAATATTTGCCTGTGCATTTTGATGGTAAACTTTTGTTTGTAGTACCCCCTACAGTAGACTTGATAAAAGATAGTCCAGTAATAGACTGTCATCATCAAATGGCAGGAATTTTTAAAGATAAGGCAAGGTTTAAAACAAAAACAGGCACTATACATGTATTTGGATAGAACTAATTTGGAAATGACAGCCAAAACTTTTTCATTTGAACAGTTGAGCAATATTCCATGATCAATGATGAAATTCGCCAATGGCATTTTCATCATTAAAGCATTATGTACACAAAATGCAAGAAATGGAAGGGGTAGTTAAAAATGTAGTGAATTATGAGGCAGATATGTCACTACAGCCATGTGCTTTGTATGAGATACTCTCTGGGATAGGTGTTGGCATCGAAAAAAGTGCCATAGGTGCAGGATCAGGGCTAGAACATGTAATTAATGTAGAGAGGCAGAATATAAAAGAAGGATCAAATACTTCACTAAAGGGACCGATTGAATTGATTTTCAATGCACTTGTTGGTGCATTGGTTCTGCTAATCATTGGATTCTTATTATACTCAGTGATCATTAATTGATGCCAGAAGAGTGGTTCATGTATACCAACCATAAATTTAAATGGTGCACAAAGCTTACAGGAATGCTTAAGAAATGCATTGTTAAGATTAAGCCAAATTGGAGCTAGACAGAAAAGAAGAAATAGAAGAACTACATCCAATAAAAATGATGATTAAAGGGAAGTAGAGTTGCTAGAACCCTCTTCCACCAGTAGACATAGAAAATAGTGGAGCTGTAATGCTAGTTGATTCAACGAGATGTCTGAGAACTCCTCATGTGAGGATAATCTTAAATGCTAATGCATTGATCAACACAGGAGCAGTTTTTTTTTTGATCGAGGATGATATCATGAGCTGGTTGCCAAGAGTGAAAATTGGTGAAACAACACTGCAACCAATTGCAGCTAATGGTTCTCACATACCAGTTGAAGGTTCTGCCTTCCCAACAGTCAGATGTGGAGATGTAATAGAGACTGTAAACATGTATATTCAGAAAAAATGTTCAACTGATGTCATCCTGGGCACAAATTTTCTGATTAGATTCAAAAATGTGCAATTTAGTTGGGCACACTCTACAGTGATCTTCAACAAAGAAAGAATTGATTGTTATGAAATAAATAGAGGGGCTGTTGGGTTAAATGTTGATACATGCATACCAACTAGATCCGTACAAACTGTGCAAGGCAATGTGTTAGAAATTTATAGCAATACTGCTGTGGTCATATTTGAACCTGATGCATTAAACAACGCAAATTTTGCTAGGTCTATTAGTGAGGTTCATAATTGGCTGATCCCTCTACAGCTAATGAATGCCAATAATTTTGATGTAAAATTGTATCAGGGTCAAATGATGTTACACATAAAAGTGTATGATAGTCAGTATGATCAAAATGTAGAAGCTATATGTTCGAGTAACTTTGTTAATCAGCAAGAATAGATAGAACAAAATGCAAATACAGGTACCTTTCACGGGAGGAGAGGACCATTGTAGACCTATTGTGTCAATATCCAGATTTATATGGGGCAGATGAGAAAGACATGGGAAGAACTAATTTGGTGGAGCATAAAATTGAAACAAGTGATAGTAGACCAGTCAGGAAGATGCCATATTGGACATCACCAAAAGAAAAAGAGATTGTGATTGAAGAGGTGAAAATGTTGTTAGAGAATGAAGTAATTAGACCAAGCATATCTCCATGGTCAACTAATGTAGTATTGGTCAGAAAGAAAGATGGAAAACATAAAATGTGCATTGATTTTTGAGGGTTAAATGAGGCGACCAAGAAAGATGTTTATCCTCTCCCTCGAATTGATGATATTCTAGATACTTTAAAAGATATGAGATACTTCACGACATTAGATCAGACAAATGCTTATTGGTCAATGGCAGTAGCAGAGGCAGATGAAGAAAAAACAGCATTTTCGACCCAGTTTGAGTTCAATTATTTAACTTTTGGATTATGTAATGTGCCTGCTTCATTTCAAAGGCTAATGGATGTTCTTTCCTCAGGTTTGCAATGGCAAACATGCTTAATGTATCTGGATGATATTCTTGTTTTTGCAAAGAATCATCAACCATTAAAAGACTTACTGGAGCGTTTGAGTTCATTGAATATGAAGCTAAAGTTAAGTAAATGCAAGTAGAGACAGAATATCTTGGGTACTGTACTTCAGAGGAAGGTATTTTACCTGATAGCAAAAAGTTAGATGCTATGGCAGAAGTGAAAGCATTATGTAGTGTAAAGGAAATTGAATCATTTTCAGGATTAATTTCATATTACAGGAAATTTATTCTGAATTGTGCGAAAATCATGCAACCCTTAATTGGTTTGCTTAAGAAAAATGTGAAGTTTGAATGGACAGCTGAGTGTCAGACAGCTTTTGAACAGCTCAAAGTGAAACTCATAATGCCTCCACTGCTGAAACACCCTGATTTCAGTCAACCATTTGTTTCACAAAAGAATGCTTCCATTGAAGGCATTATCGCAGTGTCAGTTAGATGATGATGGGAATGAACACCCTGTAGCTTACCCTAGTCGTGTATTGCAGAAAGCAGAATGAAATTACCCAATGACTGAATTAGAGACATTAAAAGTGGTAGAATTTGTAAAATATTTTAGACCATATTTTTAAGAACACAAATTGATATTGGAAGCTGATCACACAGCAGTGGAAGCTGTATTGAAGAAGGCTAACCCATCTCTGATAATTGTTAGGTGGGGCTTAGCACTGGCAGGATATAAGCTAGTTATAAACCCGAGGAAAGGCAGTCAAAATCGAAATGCTGACTGTTCATCGAGATTGTCCAATAATAAGGCAAAAGTTTATTTTGATATAGAGGAAAATTGTGTAGCTGACAGAAAAGTTACAGTAATAATGGCAGAAGAAGGAAACATGATAGAGCTATAGAGCTTACAATGATTAGATGAGAAACTTCAAGCAATCATTTTAAATTTGAATGATGAAAATTCTAGGGATACAGAAAAATTTATTATAGAAGAAGGGATATTATGGAAATTTTGTGATGGGATTAGAAAAATTATGGTACCATAAACCTTGGTATTGCTAATATCGCAATCTTATCATGATAATGTAAGGTTTATCAATGTTTGGGTCTATGGAGATTACAGGTTACTGTAGCTGAATAACCTGCAGATCGGACTGGATGCTAAAACGTTCTTAATTTATTCTTTCTTCTTTAGAATCGTCAACGAAAGGCGAAATCGCCAAGGGACAAACGGCAGCGACACGATCAAGAAAAACGCCAAGGTAAGATTGAAAAGGAAAATCGTACACTCGCAACGAAATTATGTTTCTTTCCAGGTTCCAAAGGACACAAAGCCGGACGGAAAAGATGACGTTTTACCGAGGACCCTATGACGGAATTGGGAGCAGAGAAGAAAAGCAGGTAAGCTAGATTTATTAGAAAATTGGTGAAGTAATTTTAGCATACAAAACAAGCATATTTATATAAGTAATAAGACATAAAAAATAGCATAAAAACTAGGCATTGACGTCATAAAATAACATAATATTATATCATAATCTAAGTAGGCGTAGTCGTAGAAAGAGTTGCATGACGTAAAACGAAGATTCTTGACGTAATGGCTACAGTAGGATCCGATAGCGTAGGTTTGCCTGGTGTGTGTGCGAATGGGGGAGAGTCGTTGTTTACTGTAGGTTTCTTAATTATCGATCGATTTAGAGCGCTCTCACATTCTTCCGGCGCTGGGGAAAGGCTGCCCCCAGCCTCGTTGGGCAAAGATTGAGCGGCGAAGAGGCGGCAAACCGACGACAAAATTGCTGGCCCCATTGGGGTAAGTGTTTTTATATCGGTAAATAATTTTCTTCTCGCATTTTTTTTTCCAACTCTCAAATTTCTTCTTTATGATTTTCTTCGTTCTTTTTTTTTGTCTTCCATTTTCTCCACTTTTGCGTTCCGTTTTTTCTTTATTATTTTCCCTGTTCTGTTTTATAATTTTCCAGTTTCTCATAAATTTAAATTGTACAAATTTATAAAAAATTAAAAATTAAAATGGTTTTTCGGTGTTTTTTTTTCTTTTTTCATACACAACATGATTGTACAACGAAGAATCGTCAAAATTTCACCGGGCTGAGCGGCGAATCGACAAACAAGGCGGCGGCGATGATTATGACAAAACGACGAATTAAAACGGACGACGAAAATGTTGGACAACGAAAGTTATTGATGGCGACGATTAAATGGGCGAAAATCATGGACAAAATTGAAGACGAAAAATATTTACAATGACGAAATTCGAGTTACGAGCGGTGTCGACGGTCAACGGCGGATTGGACGATGCGACTGGTATAATATTCGGTAAGAATATTAGAAAATTTAGCCACTAGGGCTTCAATTTGTTCGGGGAGCAGTTGGGGGTCCCGTCGCAATTGATTTCTTAGGTGGACGCTGCGTTGTTCGGCGAATTCTCGGGCAGCGGGCGGCATTTCCGAGGGATAGGGGGGCATAAAGCAGACGATGAAAGCGGCTAAATTATCGTCTAAATGACGATAGGCTTCCCGTTCTGCCTGAGCCCTCGAATCGATCGCTTCACGATTATTGACGGGTGTATCGAAACGTCGGCGGAAATAGTTGAAAGCCGAAAAATGGCATTCCGGTGGGGGCGGTTTCGATTTAAAAACGGTCGGCATTCCGAATGCTATTTCGACGGGGGTTCGTTCTTCAATTACTCGGCGGCTACTGCTGGCCTGGGTGGGATTTATTTCTGCGCCCACTTTCGATCTTTTTGGCGGTGACTTGGACGATTTAGTCGACGATTTCTCTTCCCTCGTCCTCTTGATGGATTCGGTTGAAGGCGTCGGTAGCGATTTTCCCTGTAAAAGATTAGGTGGATTCTTTATCCCACTTTGTTTATCCTTCTTGTTTATCAAGCTAAGAGTGTATTAAACAACTTCTTTTAAGATTAGTTTCAAGGTGTAGAAAACTGTTTCTTTTTGTTCTTCTGATTTCAGGGAAACAAATAGATCGTTTCCTGAAATTTCGACCTCTTCTTCGGATTTTTCTCTTTCTTCTTCGTCCTCTGTTGAACTTTCGCTGGTCGAATTTCGTGGTACGGGGTCTTTGCCTAACCTATCTAAAACTATAGATTTTAATTTTACTTCTCGGAGGGAAAAATCAAGGATAGCGAGCGATAATGGTTCGCGTTTCGACACTCGTTTCGACGACATTATTCGCTCCTTCGACATCAAAGTTCTAATTTCGTCAAAGAGGGGGTAAAATTCGTTTAGGCTGTAATAAACGTCAAAATGGGCGATGGCGTCCTAAGCGGCGTATTCCAGGGCGTCGGAGGGCAAGGGACACTTGGCCCAAGCCAATTCCCTGCCATGGAAGCCTTTGTTGAGAGTGACACCCAAAAAATGTTGGGCTACGGCCGCCAAACTGTTTCCTGCGTGATAAAAATCGGCCGTCCCCTCGACTAGACGTTTATACAAATCGGGGCTCCTCTCGCGAACGTAGTCAATACTACGATTGCTCTTCAGAAATCGTTGTATTTGGCTAGTGTCGGCCCGTATTTTAATGTCGGCAAATTGTATATCAACATTCGTCAGGGCGGTCAGGTCGCAATTAGACGCAAAGCCGACGATGCCGCGAGCGTTTTTCAAAAGGTTGATCAAGGAGGTGGGAATGATTCCCATCTCCAAAAGATCAAAGACAATCGTGTGGCCGTCGGCGCGACAAACTTGAACAATAACAGCGAAGGGCCCTTTCGAATATCGCTGGCCGTGCAGGGCCATGTCAAGTTTAGTTTTGGCCAAATTCGCGAGTGGGCCGGCCTCTTTCTTCCCCCAGTCGACCCAATCCAGATGGTAATTCATGAATTCGGCGTCGAGCCCGTAAATGCCAGGGTGACGCGGGTCGCTGACCAGAAAGTCGCACATGGATTGACTTTCTTCGATATTCGTGCACACGGCGTAACAGCCATTCAACGTTAGTCGCCCAAGTTCTTGGCCAAATGTGACAATGGCCTCGTGCTTGATCAAAGGCGGCGACATTTGGCAAAGACGCCAACGATCGGCGGCTATTATGGGCGGAATCTTCGCAAAAGCCATGGCTTTAGGTATAAAAATAAATTAAAGACAGGGTATAAATGAGTACACAAAATAATAATTTACCCGAAAAAATAACGAGGGAAATATAAAAGAAAATAATTAATCGAATAAAACTTAACCGTATAAAAATTTTAAAAAGATGCGCGCTGGGAGGAGCAATAGTTCTTCCTAATGACTTATACAGAAAATATTACGCGTTTTATACAAACATTTAGGCATGTGTTTTTATTTTTTATTTTTTTTTCTCTTTTTTTTCTCACGGTCGAATCATGCAGACAAATGTTTCAAAGATTGCTCCCATGATATGGTCAAAATTTGCATCATGGACAAATTTACGTCCATCTTTTTCTTTCTTGATACATCGGAATGCATTTCTTCGTGTGGGCAGCTCGAATTTTCGTTTTAATTGCGATAAGTCCTTCGAATGTTTTTCTTGAATATTGACGTCAGATCTTATCCATGAAAAAGAGAATTTAAGTGGGTACTCGGGCTTCACCACTTTATTATATCTAGAAACTTCTTTGCCTTCTGTGAGTTCTCCTTCGTGTTCTTTTTCATCATATGCAATTTTCTGAGCATGTTGTATAATTTTTACATTCTTTTTGGCAGATTGCCGGACGTTGGACGAGAATTGTTGGACGACGTCGCCGAGATCAACACCGATTGGACAAAGAGCTGACGAAGAACAAAGAGCGACGTCAATGGAGGAATTCGGATGGTGGCCAGAAAGAAAAAATGGTGAGCACTTTATTGACTTTTGTGTGGCCATATTACATGCAAAACTCGCGTAGGGCAAATAAAAATTCTATTCGTTTTGTTTTTCTTTGATGTTCATTGAGATAACTGTGGCCAACATTTTATTGAGTCCTTCCACTAGTCTGTTTGTTTGTGGCTGGTAGAAATTCGCGTTTGTTTTTCTTATTGTGCATAATTCATAAAGGCATAACGTTAGATCAGATAAGAAATTTATTGCTCCGTCTGTTAGTGGTACACCAAATTGTAGCATTATTTCTGCAACTTTTTCTATCGTAGTTTCGGGTAGAACTGCTGCTGTCGCATACTTCTTGTTTAGATATTCTTTGAGCACAATACCGTGTTTGGTCCTATTTTTGCTCATAGGCAGAGGACTTAAAATATCCATAACCGCTCTGTCAAATAGTCTTGCAACTAGTGTAGGCGTAGGAGCGACGCAGTTTCTTTTTATGCCTGTTTTTCCCATAGTGCAAATGATATAATTTAAGTAGCGTTTTCGTGCATGGCGGCATACTGTAGTCCTGTGGTAGCATAAGCGAAATCTTCCTAATGTTTTCGTAAAACAAAAATGTTCAGAAAAAACGTCGTCATGGCAAGCTTCTAAAATTCCTTCTTTTTTCGAGACTGGAACTTCTATTTTCAATTCGTTTTCGTCCGCGTCCCCCAAATAATATAGAATTTCGTTTTTGATCATAAATTGAGATACTAGTAAGGCAATTTTCTTGACTTGCTCAAGGTCTGTAGGCAGGTAATCAGATAGTTGATCACAAAATTGATCACTTCTTCGTGCCTCGCGAAAATTTTCTATCCTGCTCGCGTGGAACTTGTTTTCTTTTCTTTCTGTAACTATAGCTCGAGTTTCCTTGAGAATAGTTCTTCCTATAGTTGGAGATTCTTCAAAATTCGTGTCTTCTTGAGTTGAAAAGAGGTTATCAGGCGTTTTTGAGCATGTAGTTTGAATTTTATTTAGTCTAGTTCTTGCTATAGTCGATGTTTTTTCAGAATTTGCTCCTGCGCTATCGAAAATTGAGTCATTCGGCCTATTTTTACTAATTTGTGAGCCTGTAATCGCGTTTTCGCCTTCCTTGCCCTTCTCTTCATGTGTTGGGTTTCTTGAAAAAACGTCGGTGTTTTTATTGACTTTTCCCGCGCGATGTTTACCATTGGGCTCTTGAGATTCTTGCACTACTAGTCTCCATGTAGTTATATGGCTCAAAGGGTATAGTTTCGAAAAAATGCTCCGTAGGACTGACTGATTCATAAAAATAGTGACGTGCTGCCGATGCAAATAATGACGAAAATATCCCCCGGCTCGTATTATGGCCAAAACTTCCTTTCCCGTGATTACGTAATTTCTTTCCACTTTCGTTAAACTTCTACTAGCTTGGATGATAGGTTTCTCTCCATCTTCTGCCCTTTGAAATAGAACTTCTGCGTTATAAATGGTTTGATTGTGTAAAATGCATTGACTGGTTATAATTTGATTCAAATGTCCCTTCATGGACCAAAGGCGCAATTTTATTTCGCATTTTTCAGCTACGATCAACGGCAAAGATCGATATTGCGTCAACGTCAAGGTACGAGGGCCTTGCAAAACGCCACATTGAAAGAAAGGGTCGCCGAACGAACAGCCGACGAGAAAAGAAAGCGACAGGATAACGGCGAACAAAAAATAGGAAGAAGTAAGTGAGACTAAATTTCTAAAAATTCGATGAAAATTGTTTGGAGGGATTTTTCTTCTATTACCATTCCTGCTTCTTCGAACTGCTTCTGCTCTAAATTGAAATTGTAAATCTTCTAGCCTTCTTGGATCTATTCTTGAGTCAGTTTGAGCTGACTGATGTCGCATGGGATCTTCTGGGGAGGTGACTTCGGGCCTCCAAACGATCCATGGTATCGACTCGTTGATCCATCCTTCTGTCCTAAATTCCCAGGGTCCTTGTCTGGCGATCACTCCTCGTCGTGACTGGCTTCCAAATCCTTGCATATGCATACAATTCAAAATATTACATAAATTACAAATACTAGCTGCAGCGGGCCCATTCAAAATTCTAGGATAAACTACACCCACAGTCGTTGTTTACTGTAGGTTTCTTAATTATCGATCGATTTAGAGCGCTCTCACAATAATCCTCTAGCAGGTCATTAGAGTGCTAGAAAAACCCAAGAAAATATTAGCAGTAAATACTATTGGTTAGATATGAGGAAAGATATCCTGGAAATGTCAGATAAATAAGGCAGCTAGGAAAAAGATTGTGGCTGAGTTGAAACCCTTAAAGGTTTCAGGGCCTTTCGAGAGGATTGGAGTTGATTGTATGGGACCACTCTCATTGACCGAAAGAGGAAACAGATTCATTGTGGTATTTATTGATTATTTTACAAAGTATGTGGAAGCCTTTACCACAGAAAATATAACAGTGCAGACAATAGCAGAGCTGTTTATAAATGAAATTGTGTGTAGGCCTTGATGTCTTAAAATATTACAGTCTGACTCTCATTGACCGAAAGAGGAAACAGATACTGACTAAATATTACAGGGACAAAAAACGGTGGAAAAGATTTTGTGTCATATTTGATGGCAAAAATAACAAAGCTATGTTAGAAATAATTTGGAAAAATGAGACAGAGTTATTCCAATTTGATGGTCCGACCATTTTTCATGATCAACTAGCAGATCTACCTGTATCATTGGGGATGCTGCAACAATATATACATAAAACTAGTAAATTGGAAAAAGTAATGAAAAATGTGGTTAGTTATGCATCAGATATGGTTCTTGAACCTAAGTTCATTTATGAAACATTAGCTGGTGTAGGCAAAGGCATCGGAAATGTCATACATGATACTGGAAAGGCATTTGAACATGTCATAGTGACCCAACAAAAAGGTTTTTGGGGATGGCTTAAATGTGCTACTATCAGAACCCGTACAATTAATATTTAACATCCTGATTGTTATAGTGATACTTGTGGTCATAGGACAGATAGGATATCTTGCTATAATGGCTAGGTGGAATTGAACAAGTATATCATATGTGTCGCCTGTAAACTTACAGCGCGAGGATAGTTACCAACATTGACCAAAAACCGATTGCTATTGTTTTTTGCTTGGAAAAAAATTAATTAGGTGTGCATTACCTGTGTATGTACACCTAATAATTTACTTTCAGGTACAATATGCTAGATGAGTACATTGATACGATGAAGTACTGTTCAGATCTCGAAACCACGGAAAACAACAACATGCTTCATGAGAGCAGTAAACATTTTGGTTGCATGGATTTTATCCTTGATCCACCAAATTCTTCAAAAGGAAAGCTAAAGTTCGAAGGAATGCTGCTAAAATGTAAGCACTCAGTACTCTATATGAGCCATAGTTTTCAACAGTTTTTTATTACTACTTTAGTTGTTTGTCATAAACAAAAGATAAAACTAACATTGTTGGAAAAAAACGAATCTAGAGACAACTGAGTTGAAACTGATGCGTACTGTGAAGCGGCACTCCTAAATATGAGGGATACTGCAGTAAACGACTTGATTTTCTGTTTGTGCAATGTTCAAGGATTCACCAAACCCAAAGACAACATGCAAATGTGGTGTGGAGGGAGGGATGAAATGGAAATAGAGACAAACAATGAGGATCACGATGATGATGCCTATTATGACAAAATGTTGGTTGTTGCCCTAAACCATTTCTTCCAGAAAATGCAATCACTCGGGCCACACAAAGACAACGTTTTCTGGAGAGGTCATGAAATGGTACAGCTTAGGTGTCTTGAAATTAATAAGGGAAATCTCATTGAAATTAAGAATTTGTACTATAGTCGTTGTCACTACATTTAGAATACAAAACTGTTTGAAAAATATAAAGCATCTATCAAACGTTGATTCAAACACTGCAATGTGGCAGTTGAGGGGAAAACAAAATGAAACTAGAACCATGTACATTCATCAGCAGTCTGGGAAGCCCATTCCATGCATTAAACGAAATCTCCTTCCAAATAAGTGAACCAATTCCTGATTTGTAATTATGCCTCAGATTCAGACAAATGGATACCTCATACCTGGACCAGTTCGAGGATAGACAGGACCTTATGTCTCTATGTTCTCTCAACCATTCCCAAATGGAGGCTGTTTGTATATCAGAAAAGAACTACATTTCCATTATTCAAGTATGATATTATTACATTTAATTTTTTATTAGAGTCATTAGAATATATAAAATTAACAAAATATATATAGTTTGCAAATGTTTCCTTTTCATTCATCAGGGTCCACCAGGAACAGGAAAAAAATGGACAGCCACAACCATTGTATGACATGCTTTCTCTGTAGACAACTCCAAAATCCTCATCACAGCCCCTTCGAACACTGCAGTTAACAACTTCATTCAAGCTTTGTTGAAGAGGGTCGAAAATAATCCAGTTGAAAATCGAAGTATTCCTCAAAATATTGTATGTTTGACAAGCCGAGCAAAGTACTACTCACTTGAAGATGACATTCCGCCATTAATGCTCTGAACTCTTGCGCTAAGAGAAGATAATTTTCAAAAGGGTGAGTACATAGTAACATAAAATTGTTAATAATTTTTTTTTAAATATAGGAACAATGATTGAGATAAGAACCATGACTGAGATGCTGGGGTAACTGTCCCATGGTCCAAAAATCAAAATTGGCTTCAGGAACTGGGTCAGAGTGATCTCTGTGGATCAAATCTGCTGATTAGGGTTTTGCATCCCCAATCTGCTGATATAATCAGTGGATATGCTTTTTTAGAGCTGATAAGTGTAGGAAATTGCTTAAAAAGAGTGAGCCAGCAGTAGTGTGCTTGGAGGAATCACAGGAGGAAAAGTCAGTAAGCTTTGAAGAGTTCCTGGGGAGAGACCACATGTCTCAGCCTGGTCTCTCAAAGTCTTGCTGTGCTCGACCAATGAGGGATGATGGTGCCCTGGCGAGGACAATCATTACTACAGCTAATGCAGCCACAATAAGGGAAGAGTTACAGGATGATAAATTGCCGCAGAAGATTGAGTAGGAGTGGCCTTGAGATTGGAGCATTGAACAGTGGAAAGATCCCTTCAGCCTGAACATGTGTTGATATTTGGTATTCAGACAGACCCCCAGAGATCCTACGTCAGCACAGGTCATCAAAGTTTCAAAATTCTTTATTGTCAGGGAAGACAAGCAGCTATATCGGAAACCAAATCCAGGAGGCGAGGAAATGCAATTAGTTGTGCCACTATCAAAGCAGCCCTCAATATTACAGTATTTTCATGATTGGGCATTTCCTTGTCAACTGGGAGCTGAAAAGAGATTGCAAAAGATTCAAGAATGGCATTGGTGGCCATTCCTTTGGCTGCATGTTCAAGATATTATTCGAAACTGTAAAATCTGCCAAGCAGTCAAATGAGGTCCTGCAACAAAGTCGCCCCTCGAGAATATTCCAGATGATGGCTTATTCCAACTTATGCTATTTATATTTCGCAATTACCAAAGACTGAAAGCAATAATCAGTATGTAGTAATGTGCATGGAATATTTATCCAAGTAGGTTATTGTGCAAGCATTATCAGATAGTAGAGCTGAAACTATAGCTAAATTTTTGTTAGAGAAAGTTGTTTTGCAACATGGGCCCCTGAATCCATATTGTCTGATCAAGGGAAACAGTTTACATCTGCAGTAGTTGAGGAGCTCTGCAAATTATTGAACATGAAAAAGATTATGACAGTTCTATACCATCCTCAAACTGATGGACTTGCCAAAAGATTTAATCGGACATTAATTAGCATGTTAGCTGCTAGTGTCACAGAATACAAGGATGAATGGGATCCAATGTTACCTTATGCAGCATTTGCCCACAATACGTCATTCCAAAGGTCAACCCATCAAACACCATTTGAGGTATTATATGGTCGGAAACCCCAATTTCTCTTTGACACGGTGCTTCGATCAACAGTTCCATTATCTCTTGAACCACGGGATTCCAAAATTGTAGAGCAAAGAATGATCGCGACAAGGCAACTTGCACTGGATTCAATTGGGAAAGGTCAACAGCAACAAAAGAAGTTATATGATAGGAAAAAGTGAGCCCTTGATTTTAAAGTGGTGCAACCAGTATGGTTAGTTAATAGCAGAAGAGCCAAAGGAGTGGAGGGAAAGCTGCAACAACATTGGATTGGTCCTTATGTTGTTGTTCAAAGAGTGTCAGCTGTCAATTACATCATCAGGGCACTTAATACCAAGGCCCCGTACAGAACAGTGCATGCTGACCAGTTGCATCTTCATTATATGCAGCCTGAAGATAATGTAGAAGCCGAGAAAGTTGATGTTGCCCAGGTTACTGAAATTCCGACCACAAAGCCCAAGAGCCATTCTGGCAACTCAGGACTGTCTGAGGGTAATGTGGCTAGATTTCAGGAGATTAAGGGGCAAGAGTCGAGCAGCTTTGACCATGTTACCTCTGACCTTGGTAGGAAAAGATTGGAAAGAGCTCCAATCAACATTGAAGAGGTCTACCAAGTGCGACGGAAATGAATAGACGCAGTTCAGAAGAGAGTGGGAGATGTGGTATTTATATTATCAAATGGACAGCCTGTAAAACGTGGCTACTTATTGTGCCTGAAGGAGACAAAGAAACACAGAGTAATTAAGCAAGGATTATTTGCCATAAAATTATTCTGATCCAATAGAGGTTGGTTTGAAAAGCAGGAGAACATTGGTGACTACTTAATATTCAAGGATTCCCTGTGACAAAGATCTAGATTAGAAGTATCAGCTGGCTAAACAACAAGGGGAAGCTTATGTAAATAGCCTAGCCGAGGAGGACAAGCTCCATAATCTATAGAAACCACATGTGATCCTCCGAAGTTCTATTCATGTTTTGTGTGTATTGCAGGCAGTGTTTAAAAAAATAATTAATTGTGTCTCTTTTAGCTTACACGATGGTGGAGAAAATTTAGAGGAATAGTGATGGCTCCTCAATAGATGCTGCAGCTGGTTTAACATAATCTACCTGATTCCTGTGAGAAACACACCATCTGTGCTGCTGTGAGACTGGGCTGTTAATCGATAGGGTATTTTGGTTTTTAGAAGTATGGAAAGAAGCAAACTGTTTGGGCCATATGTCATAAAGAACAATTTTGGGGAATTGTGGAGGGCTAATTTTCATCAAGAGCCCGGGGAAGCTTCAACTGAAAAGTACATTGTGGCGAAATCTCTGGAGATTTTTTGGCATACCTTGCGGGACTTGGCGTCCTTGGCCAACACCAAGTTGCAGCAGCAACAAATTGTACTGAGTATTGCAATTGTTGGAACAGCAAGCTATAATGAGAATGCTATAAGTGGTGATAAATACGTGTGTATCCCATCATGCTTAGCCATTATGCATCCTTCAGGTGATTCCTTGCTAGTGTCAATAGGTATCTACAGGAGTAGTGATGCATCAGTAGAAGCTGGTCGATGTGCATTTTATGCCATCCTATGCAACGAGCAGTTTGTGAAGATTTTCTATGGACTAGCAGCAACAAGAAATTTCCTGGATTCGTTGATCCAAACACTCAGTCAGTTTATGACCTTACCGATATGTACCTTGGGAACCTAAATTGTCCATTGGGTAGATATGGTGCAATTGGGGGGGGGGGGGGGTCAGAGGCTATCAAGGCATGCCAGAGGTAAAGACATTGCATGCGATGTTCCGACAATCATTTGGGAGTGAATGTTCAGCAACACAGCCAGTGTGGCAGGAGGAGTATTGGAGCAAGTTGTCACAAATGCAGCAAGTCGAAAATATGGTTAGTTGGTTGGTCGCCCAGATGGACCTATTCACATAGTTTCTGTTGGTTGTGATGACACCTTATCTACCAGAAGGGCTAGAAGAGGGCATGGATCACCTGCAGAAGAAGTTAGTCGGCGAGCTAATCTGGCTCGAGAACTTCATATACATTCACAATTGGATCATTGTTCGCACACATGAAGACATGGAATGGGAGCCAGCCAGGGAGGAGACCACTAACCGAGGTGGCAGTCTGCTGCTAGACATACTGGCTGGAGGGTTGGTTGAGGCGGAGGCTAATATCGACAGTGGGACAGATGATATGGAAAGTGGAAAAATGCAGCAAGACATTCCCAGACAAGAGGAGGCAGCAATCCTGGCTAGCAGTCTGCAACTAAACAAGCAGTCATGAAGGTTGACCAAGCAAGAACAGGAGAAGTTCATGCCATCTGGGGACAGTTTAAACAAGGAGGAAAGAAAAGAAGAAATGGCAATGGTGGAGGTTGTTTGGGAACCAGGATTGAGTGGTGCAAAGGGATTGGTGGTAGGTACCCAGAAATGCTGGGTACCCTAAAAAGTTTTCAAATATATATAGTCTTATTCTTATCAAATTTTATTTCAATTCTCTCTCCTGCCATCCTCCAAGGTATTGCGTGGAATTTACGCATTGGGTCAATTGCAATTCTTTGCTAGTCGCTTATGTCATGATCTATTGTGTTTGGGCAATCAGGAATGGTTATTGCTATCATTGCCTGTATTGAAGCATTTTGTTTTTTTGGGAAGTTTTCAAGATCGATGTTTTGGAAAAGTACAAAAGCTGAAGCCTAAGAAGAAGTGACCCAACCAAAAGGAGAAGAAGAAATTAGGTTGGGACATGCTATTGAAGACACAAGAAACTGCGACAGCCATTGAAATCACTTGTGAGTAAGAACACAGGGCCAGGAGCCAGGGTCATCATGATAAATGTTGCGATTGGCGGCAAGAACATGAGCAAGCGCAAGATGGGGCAATTTTCAATGCCCCATCAACTGAAACAAGTCTGGTTACAATGACGCACCAAGCAGTTCCAGGATTTGAAAGCAACTGATCCACAATGGGGAAGGTATTTTGATGAGTTGGTTGCCATTCGCGAACAGTATCAGCACTGCCAGGCAGCTTTTGCAAACCCTAGGGTTTGGGCAGCCAAAGCGCATCTGTGGGCTATGAGAGCTAAGTCTATGGCTTGGACTGAGTTCCTTCGGACCTGTTGTGGACGACCCTATCCTAGTCAGCCCAGGATGGTCAACCCACCCTCTGAAGAGGTATTTCAGTTGGCTGAAGAATTTGCGAAAATGTTGCATATGGACGAGCAGAAAAAGAAAAATCATTGGAGCTGAATGGCCTTGATTGAAGATTGTCCGAGTATGACAGCAGCTGAGTATCAGGGTGCGATTGAGAAGTTGGAGCTGGAGATGGGACTGCTCAACCACCAGCAGCAGAAAGGAAATGTGAACTTTTGGGAATATCACCTGGAACGCATTGAACCTGAGGAGGCAATGGGAAATATAGAGTGAGAGTATCAACAGGCCCGGCCTATACATGAATGCCCAGTAGAAAAAGAGGAAAGAGATTCTCGCAGAAGACATCGTATGAAGCAGAGGGCATATTAGGAATGCCTAAATCAGGTGAAGCGGAAGGCGGAAGAACGTACCAGACAGCAAGTTGATCAGTGAGTGTATCAGCTGTTAATCGTGAAGTTTGGTTTGTCCTCACCAAAGGCCAGAGAAAGGGCTGAAGCAGAATTTTATGGATGGCCTTAGTGGAGTTGAATAGAGTGTTGCAAAATTTTTTGATGATATTGTTTCATATTCAGTATTGTTAATGCTTTCATCAGGTGCTATAGTTGTTGATAGGTCCAGTTGTATGTGGTGTACTCTAATTTTTCGTATTTTGTGATTATGCTGCAGTAGTTGGCCTTGGAGGAGGGTAAAGTGTAGTAAAAGGAGAACTGCTATTCTAATTACCGTATTTATTCCAATAAATGGCGCGCCGTTTATTATTTCAATACCTTATTTGCTGTGCCGTTTATTAGAGGGCGCCGTTAATTAGAGGGTGCTGTTAAATATATTTTTCACGAAGTTTGGGTTTGCTTTTCCATGTACTAATTCATAAACAATGTGTGATGCAAACAAAAACGAGATTAACCACATTTTACAATTCAATTTCTTCAATTTCTTCATCGGATGCAATATTGTTGAAAAAATTCAAATCCAGATTATTTTCATCTAAATCTTCATCGTTTATGATGACATTGATTTCGCTCGAATCTCGTGACCCACTGTTAAGCAAAGCATCGTTCTTTTCAATCAACATTTGTTTGCCAGCTGCACATTTGTTGCCATCCTGGAAACATGCAATATCTGAATCTTCTGAGCCATCAGTTTTCAAGGCGATTCCACAACATCGAAACGATTTTCCTATCAATTCAACCAAAAGAGACTCCCATGCCTTGCAAATCCACTGACAAACAATTTGCAAAGGTGCAGCTTTAATGTTGCCAGCTTTTGTAAATTCGTGATCACCACTTGAAAGCCATTCCGTGTACTGATCAGTCAAAGAAGCTTTGAATGGCTTGTTCCAGCAAACGTCTCCTGGTTGAATTAGACCTGTGCAGCCTGCAGGAATCACGGCCATATCAGCTTTCAACTGTTTCATGTAAACTTTTGTTTCATCTGAAATATGGCACGGAAAAGCATCCCACACGAGTAATCTTTTAGAGAAGGAAATTTGGCCAAATGTCAAACGTAAAAATTTTTTAGTCTGTTCATTGTCCATCCATTCGGTAGCATTGTAGTCAAAATTTAGTTGCGGAAACGACTTTTCCAAAGCAGGTAAAGGACGAACTCGCTTCAGCAGAACAAATGGCTTGCATTTGGAACCATTGGCTTTTGCGCACAGCATAACAGTTATCCTCATTTTTTCCTGGCCCGTCGTTTTTATAGGCACCTTAATTTAATTTAATATATAGAAGCATTACGCAGAATAGAAAATCGTGTAGCAATATGTTACAAAAAGTTTGTGAGATAAGATAAAACGATCAAGATAAGGATAATTAATAATGTATTTTATGAATATATTGATATAATCTACGATATATTGATAATATATTGATCACCTGTTTGACGCCGATCGAATCCACAGTAGTATCTGGCAGCATATCTAACCAGATGGCTGTTTCATCACAAGCGAAGATGGAAGTCAACGCGTAATTATTTTTAAGTTGGAGTTGACGCACAAAAATAACAAAATCTGTCAATTTTGGGATTAAATCGGCGGGTAATTTTTGAGAAATCATTGTGCGGCGACGAATAGCGAATTTATTGCGGATCATGAATTTTTGTAACCAATCTCTACTGGCATTGAAGCTTCGAGTATGCGCAGTTGGATCAGTTTCACGCAGCTTTTCATCAAATAAAAACTTCGCTCCTTGCATAATCCATTTGCAAGTTACGGGAAGCCTTTGCTCACGACATTCGAAAATTTCATCTTCTAACTTTGAATCGATAGACTCCTCAGTCACTTTTCTTCTGCCACCATCAAGCCTGAATTTTTTCGCAGTCGGGCCAGAATTAGTTGCACCGATAAACTTGGATTTTTGCTGACGCCATTCACAAATCTGAAATTTTTTCTTATTTCTTAATTTACCGACTACGCAAAAAATTGTAATAAAATCGATATTTCCACAAAGTTTTAAGATAATAATTTTCTCTCTCTTTTCTCCCCTAGAAAATTTTTTCTACACACATACATATGGTAATGTCCATTGAAAAATGATTTTTCTTACTCTGGATTCCAATATATTCAATCGACTTGCAACTGGACGGTTTCCTTCCTTTTCCGCTGCAGTGATAGCTGAAAGTTTGAAATCCAAAGAATATTTCTTTTTTGACACCGTTTTATCGACATGAGTTTTGTCAATAATATTTTCCATGATAATAAAGAAAGAAATTCAACACATTAAGTAATGACCACAAGAAAACAAAATTTGCATTCACTACTGTTAATGGTTAATGCTGGTCTACAGTTTACACTGACATTTGGTACCTAAATTCCTCTATTAAACGGTGCACCGGATGTTGTGACATGGAATCCTCTAATAAGCGGCGCGCCGTTCATTGGAGGGCGCTGTCTATTACTTTTTCCAGCTTGTTGTCGCGCCGTTTATTAGAGGGCGCTGCTTATTAGAGGGCGCTGTTTATTAGAATAAATATGGTATGTAACTTTTTGTGTTCACCTGTTTCCTAATTTTGCATGGTGTTGATGTTTATAATCTGATGCTTTTATATGTTTGGGGTGGTTGGTGGTGGTTTTTATCAGGATTCTTGTGTGCTGGACGTTTGTCCACTGGTTCAGTCGTTTTTCCCTTCTCCTAATAAATTCATAACTAATTTGCATAAAGGACCAAGGCGTTAGTCTTGCTGTAAAGATATTTTGACTAGTGATCGCTTCTATCCTTGCATAGCACATTTTTTTGCTTTATTCTGGGTTTTTACACAACATGTCCTATTGCTGATCAGTGGTCGCCTGTCTGTAGTCTGAAGCTGTGCACACAGCAGGGTTCCTTGATCGTGCTTTATTCTGGTAATTTTTCTCGCTTGACTTTATGTTTTTCACCACCTTTTCCCACTTCTTCTCCAGTAACATCGTCATTTTTTAATTTCTTCTTCAGTTCATTGTTTGTTTATTGTTTCTTCACTCTAGCCAATGGGGAAGATTTTGTCCCTGGTCAACCAATCTACATGTCATTTATGGAAGAGGAAGGTGACAACAATGATGCTGAAATCACTGTGACAATTCATGGGTGGAAAAATGACTACTAAGCTCATCCTTGAGTCTTTGAGCAGTGTGAGACTTAAAAATGTTTCCTCAAGTGATTCCTGACCCCTCAGACAGCCTGTAAATTTTTTTCTAAAAAATTAAACCCAAATTTCAGAGTTAATTGTGTACAGTAAACTTTTGTAGTAGGCTTTTCTGATTGGTTGGTGTATATAGACAAGAAGTCTCGATTATCAGGAAACCTATCCTGCGACTATACCTTCAAATGAATGAACAATAATTGTGCTTCACTGCAGCTGATAATTTTGAGCTTTTGATGAACTGCAGCTTTTGGGCTTTGACATCAAAATTATTGTTTCACATTTATGGGAAGAGCCTAAACCTTTTTTCACATAGCAATTTTTTACACATTATCACTCAAAAGAAGGAGAGAACATCATTTTCCAACCACTGTTTTTTCCCTCGATCTTTTCCCCTAAATGTGGGAAGAGGTCACTGCCATGTAAAATGGGGAAAACGAGATCCTGTTGGGTAGAAAACGCCATTTTTCAACCACATTGATGGTAAACCATGTCAGTTTGACCCTATCACAGTGAGTGAAAAAGGCCATACTTTTCTGGGAAACTCAGGGGGAAAACTGACTTAGGAAGAGTTCCCCAAAATATATCCCACAATGATAATAATCCCCTGAGAAGACTCACATAGTCCTACTTCTCAACAATTCGATGAGTGTGACAGGGTCCATGGTTGGTGATTCGGATGGCAAATGGATGGGGGATGTACCAACTTGGTTTCTCAACTGAAGGTAAATGATGGAGGCTGGTGTCAACTCTCTTTATTGGATACACGTACGGGCAGTGACCTGGCACAAACCACAGGCAGAAATATGTAAATGAAGGGCAGCAGATGTGAAGTATATATGAAAATCTCTAAAATAAGGGCGGTGGATGTAAAGGCTAAGTGGATGGAAGTGAGTAAACCCAAAAATGAGCAAAAAACTAAAGAAACATGTCCTTTTAAGGACTTTGTTGGCTATGCACTGGCCTGGGGGGAGTTCTCGATACCCAAGCTAACTTCTGCAGCTAGACCAGATGCTGGAGATGCCACATTATGAGCACATATACATTTTTTTGTTTGCATGTGCTTAGCACTGAGGCGGACGTGACATGCCAATACTAAACATACGAACCTCTTCAGGAAAACTTCTTAGCTAGTCGTTTTTGCATAACCAAAAGGTGATAAGAAGTGCATGGAAAGCACCTAAAATAGTTATCTGCCCGTGAGGCACGTTTTGGCCAAAGTTTTAGCTAATCGGCGTACTGCAGCCCGCCTGCACAAGAACAAACAAAATAAGCAAAAATACAATAAAATGGAACATAAAAATACATGTGCAAAATAATGAAGGAAAGGAACATAAAGCAAATTATTGCAAAAACAAAAAAGCTACAAATAAATTAAGTATCAACATGATGAGAATCACATGACATTGGGGGAAATTTAGCAGCACGTGACACTGTGGTCCTTTGAAAAAAGTGTCCTCCTCTTTGCTGTGGTGGGGTTTGCACAGCAAGTCCATGGTGATTGGTTGTACGGGTGTGCAATGGCTGGTCCTCAAATGATCCATTAGATTGTTGGCAGGCGACTTCTTTGGTTGTGGCTCATTCGGCAGTATGGTGACCAAAAGTTGGGGATTCACAAATTTGCTGGCATTGGATATATTGTGGGGAAGTCTATAACAAGAGAAAGTGCCGATGATATGATGCTCTTGTGGCTGCTCATTCTCTTCTTTCCACTAAAATCCAGCATGGAAAAGAATGGATACTCTGTGAGGAGCATGGTGGTCCATCCTCATCTGTGAGCAGGACTACAAAGAGAAGAGCATCTTGAATTAGTGGTTGGGACCTCTGCATCAAGATGTGGTCGATCAAATTTGGTGCAAAGTCTCGGCTTGTTGAAAGAAACAACAAAGGCGCCAAATCCACTGCCTGCAAAGTAAGGTCAGAGCTGGTTGACATGTATGGTGTCTCCCTGATCTGTCTCAATTATAAGAATGAAGATAGAACTCGAAACTCTTTCTCTGTTTGAAATAGTGGCTCGAATTTAGCAATGGAGGGCATAGCATCTCTCTGCACAATAATAGCCTTGAATTTTGATACATTATTCAAATGATTTTCCTTGAAATTTGAGTCATGTTGTATGCTCAAGAGGTTTATTCTGTCATTTGAATCAGTTTTTCTGCACAGAATTTTTCACCATTTGGTGGAAGGACCCAAAACATTTTTGCCGTTTTTTACTCAAAAAACTGATGCATGCTCTAGTTGAGCTTTTTTTGGCTTATTGAAACTACTTCTTTTTTCACCAAATTGTTGATTTTGCTATAACTTTAAATCAAGTGTGGCATTATAATACTCAAAGAACACATCTAAGATGCCAAATCGAATGCTATATATATAAATAAACATATTACAAATGAATTGATGGAATGTTGTGGTGATTTCATGCAATCAAAAATTGTGGAGCACATTAAAAGAGTTAGTTTTGAACCCTGAAACCCTGATTTGTTAAAATTCATGACTTTTTCACTTGGTTTTAGGCGACTTATTCACCAATTTTTTGTGATGAGATCATGGACTTCCCACATTTGCAATGAATGAGCATTTGTGTTCTGTATTTTGACACCAATCATTGTGAAGTTATGCAAAAATTTCTAATGGTCTCTATTGTTACACATTAAAAAGGTGGGGCCCATGAGCACAAACAATCTAGTAGCATGAATGGGCCCACAAGGGCCAGAAGCCCATAGGCACAAAAACCCGGAAGAATTCAAAAGTTTGAAAGGCTCACAGGCACAAAAACATCATTTCTACCCTATGACATTAAAACTGCCTGTGAGAAAAGGCGTATAACATGCTATTGTAGCCTCGACTTCTTGAGTTGAAAACAGGAACGAAAAATACAATTATGAACTTCTACAAAACAACAATAAATTCAAAAATACTGCTCTCTCATTGAGTTTTGACAGATGAGTGGTAGAAATAATAGGTTTTGGTGACGTTAATCAGTTTTTAAATATAAATCCTCAACATTCTTAATTGGAGCACTGCATTCCAATATCTTATGGGTGAAGTTCATAGTTATCCGCACCATGTTCAATGTATTGTTGGTAAAAGATCACTGGTCGTTATGGCTGTTATTCTTAAATTTTCTAGAGTAAATAAAATCTTAAACATTAGCACAGATTAAATCGGAACTGCAGTTTAAACATTAGCCCACTTTAACAAGGTTCTTTAGCATGGTGCTAACAGGAAATTTCAAAAATAGTTCGATAAGAAAGTTGAATATATTACCAAACTGTGATGAAATATCAAAATCATCATTTTCACAAACAACGACTTTGTCTATGTCCTCACTCTCTTCAACACCTTTGCTCAGTAACTGATTGTGGCTCAAATCTGAATCCTCATCCTGTTGAACAGAACTTGAATAATTCTAGAACAGCTTTTTTGACATTGGCTAAGCTAACCCAAATCAGTAATAGTGAGGAAAAAATATAATGGCATGTTTTCTGAAAAAATCAATCGATAGCCTGTATTGAAGATGAAGCCCAGTTACAGATATAATAATAATATGTAAACTCTTATCCCACCAGAACATGACTAGTGATTCCTGAAAGTTTTACTGTCAAGTTAACTACTGAACTTGTGAGTTAGCTAACCAAATAAGAATGAGCTAAGTTACTTAGAATCAGGTGAGTGCCTTATTCCTTTTGAAGGTACCAACGTCCCACAAATGAGTCCCCTGGCTAGATGACAGCAAAAATGGGTGCTTGCCCATTCAATGCTGAAGGATAAACGTTCAAAAAAGGGTGACACACAAGACAAAAATGAAGATCAATGTAAAACCAGGATAGACAATAGCATAATTCTTTTTTCCATCCATTTATCACTTTTAGGTTCTGATTAGCCATATAATCTTGCCTATTTTGTGCAATGTGGGAGGAACTTCTGGGTGGACAAGGCCAGTGGCAGGACTCGGATTGGCTTAAGGTAATTTGGGGGAGAAGGTAATGTTTATCAATTCCCCCAACACCCATACTGCGGATAGTATAAACATGGGTTGAATTGCTGAATTCACAGGCAGATGTGACTACTTTGTGGAAATCAGTGTAAGATATGGAATCTTTCTTTTTCATGACTGAACAGCAGATCTGCATGGTGGTATGGTAGATTTTTTTCTAAAAATTTTTCAGAATTTGTGCACAAAATCCTTTTTCCAGGGATATTCATGCCATCATATTAAATTTCGTTCAAAAGGATGCTCCGAGTGTTTTTCTAGGACATTAAGTAGTGTTTTGTGGCAGTTCACAATGCTAGAAAAAACATAAAATCATATGTAAAAAAAATCGTCAAATTTGAGTTTCAACTGAAATACATGAAAAAATAAAGGAGTAAATCACATGCAGGCAGGATAAACTGTAAGAGTGCTGCTGATGTTTCACTCTAAGTTTATCTGATAAGATAATACAAAAGGTGTCGTGGATTTATTTTAGGTGCTACAATTCATTTCTCCTCTCATTTATTGTATTTTCATTTTTTCATCATTTTTTATTCTCTTCTAAGTTTTTGCTTTATTTTCTGTTTATTTCTCTTTTCATATTCATTTTCTATTCTTATTCCTATTTTCTGTTTATTTTATTATTTCCTGTTTTTCTCTTTTCTATTTTTTTGCACTTATTTCTACCAAGGGCTAATACGTTTGCCTGTGCAACAGAGGATAGAAAGACATCATGGCATCTTGGCTGAAAGTACTTTCATTGCATAAATTCTCCATGTTTTCCAGCCTAAAATTCATGGTCGGAACCTAATCTTGCTGAATCACATAATTCCAATTGTCACAATTGATAATTGGATTTCAAAAAACTTCACTGCTAGCATGGTTAAATAAGTTGAGAATTAGAATTTGCTCACTTTGAGCCTCTTCACATATTTTAATCCATGACTGAAAGCATTAATTGTATCAGTGACTTGGATTACAAATGCATTTCCACCAACTTTTTTCTGTGCAGCTTTATTGATAAACAATGTGTGTTATAATATTGCTTCATTATATCTGAAGAAACACTATTTTGGATATCTGTATGAGTATTACAAGACACACTTACTTCTGATAATTTCGACACTTGTTGGATCCAAAAATGACAAACAAGGTCGGGTTGGATTCTTTGATCCTTGATATTTATGCTGTGTATGAAATTTGTGGAAAGAGTGATCAAATCACTATAAATGTGTAAAAGAAATTGTTGAATAAACAAGGCTGACTAGAATCCAAATTGAGCATGAATTTGGTGAACAGTGGATGTCAAATCAATTTGTCATCCCACAAACAACATGTGGTTAAAATATTAAATAAATTTTGAATATGCTCGATTTATAGAAATCTATTGTCAAGAAGAGGAATAATTTTTACCTTAATATAATTCCTTCAAATTAACAGATTATTCGTTTCAGCTTCCTCATGATTTACCCAACCACCCTGTAATCAATGAAAAAACTTTCTCATCAATATTTAACTTTCAAAAAATAGTTCTCACCAAAACATTTCTTCAAATTGTTGACTAATTTTTGTATGTCTTGATTGCACCAGCTTGCAACAGATCAAAGCACATTCTTTGATGCTTTTTCTCAGCTCAACACAGCACTGTTGCACAGAGAATGAAACCTCCCTGAAGTACTCAATGATCATTGGAATATCTTTTGTAAGTGAACAATCACTGTTAAACTCAAGTTGAGCTGATTTCTTTGGTAGATTGTTCAACAAATTTGTGGTTTTTTGATGGATTGGCTCGTATACCCTTCCAGATCGCTATGAGCCAACCTTCAGCCAATTAATTGTTTCCCACACTTTCAATGGTGCTTTCACTATCACCTTGAAAAAGAGAAGCAAAAAAGATTCACACATCAACTACATAGCACAGAGCATTGGTAGGAATTTTGATATCATGCAAAGTTCTTGACTTCATCCAGACAAGTGTATGACCATGGAGCAGTTTTTAAAACTGTTAAGAATTTTTTGATTCAAAGATAATACTTTGATATTCAATAGTCAATAAGCTTTCTTTGCTTCTTGTAGCATTGTGAACTGCCTCAATACATTACTTAATGGCCTAGAAAAAACACTCTGAGCATCCTCTTGAACAAAATTTAATATGATGGCATGAACTTCCCCCAAAAAAGGATTTTAGGCAGAAACTCTGAAAAATTTTTAGAAAAAAACTGCTACACCACCATGCAGATCTGCTGTTCAGTTATGAAAAAGAAAGATTCCATATATTAGACTGATTTCTACAAAGTATTCATATCTGCCAAAAAAAGTCATGTCTCAAGAAATGAACCCATTCTGCATCTGTTCAGGCTAATCTTTGAAAATGCATTTCCACACTGTAAAAATCAAGAATTTGTGACTTTTTTCAATAGGAAAATTTACAAAATTCATCAGGCACAATGCAATAAGTTGGTACACACAAACTCAAATGCCATCTCTCTGCTTCATCATGGTGAAATGTAAAAACTTGATCTTATTATATTAGAAAAACAAAAGATGCCTCAGACTGAAATGTTTCTTCTCAATCAGTGGAGTTTGAGAGAGAAAATAAAATTATTAGGGGGAATTTTTGGCAGGAGAGACAGCCTGGATTTGATGTTAATGCCAGTAGTTCCCTGCACCTGTCTCCAAATTTGGAATGACTCCTCAGCCAGGGTTGGGAAGTCAACCACAGAAATCTTGCCACTCAGGAAACACCTCACTAAAACTAGTCAGGCTTGAAAACACACTTTAAAATTAGCATAAGATGATTTTCTTACCAAATATTTATTTATAGAATTTACCCTTTCAATCCTCTTCTAAATAATAAAACGTTTTTCCTATATTAGAAATGTGGCGCCCAATGTAGACATGAGGATAATAATAACATATGAAAAGAGATGAATGAGGGCAACCAATTTTTTGCGAACGAATTAACAAACACATGTTCTATAGTAGGTGAGGTGCTGATCCAGCTTCATGAATGGGATGTGTATCGTGCTTAATGAAAAATTGGCAAAACAAACTTGGCATAAAGCTAGCTAACCATGTGTAGATGCTGTTGTGACAGTCAAAAATGATGTGCAGATCAGTTCTATACAAAAGATAGCATCAGCCTGAGTATGGGAGCTTAGCCTGATGCTTGGTGAGGACTCAGTAACAGATGGTATATCTGTCAGAACCATTCATACCATAGAAAATTTGAACCATTCATCACTGGGCTATTTGAGGCCTTTCCGTTTAAGAAAACAACAAGACTTGTAAAGTCTAAAAATAACCATGGGATGAGATCTTCTATCTGTCCAGCATTTAATGGCATATATATCTCACCAGCTTGACTATTTGTCAAGCCAGTTATTTCCCCCTTGTATCAGACTCTCCATACAAAATCGAATAGTCTTTGTATCATTTGTGTGGTACAACTATGGAGCCATTTTTCACAAGAAAAGAAGATGGAAATAAATGTGTGTTAGCTACAGCAGAATACTAGAAAGTTTGGCTTGCAAATAAGTGAATCATGCAAATGAAACTCTGGTTGCATCAACTGCCAAGGTTTGATCCTTTTAATCAGTGTGTGATCCTGACCATGACCTGATTTTCATCCCAAAAAATTTTTCAAAAAGCATGACAGTCTGGCAATGCCAAATCAGGCATTAGGCTAGATAACTGAATCATTGGGATGTCAGGCAACCAATTAAGCAGGTGTATTATTGCGAAAAATTAAATCTAAACTGAGACACTGAACTTGATAGTTTGTAAAATTGGATTAGTATGAACTGATTACTGCTTCTATTGTGTGCTGCAGTCCCATACAAGTCCATGACTGTACTGGCTCTTTTTATCCAAACTCATTGTTTTACAGCACTGACTGCATAATCTTTGCATGTAAAATCTTATTTTGTAGATATACAATAATTGAGTGATGTTAACCTTGTTCAAATCCATGATTGATCTGAAAGTAAAAATATAAAAGTGTCAAATTCGGAAACTATGTGGCTCCATCTTTTATGAGCATGTTCAAGAAAAGGCTAATAATCAATAGAAAAAATGTAAGTTCGACTTTCTAGTGTTTCTTGTTTCCTTTTTGTTACTGATCCTTATATTTTTGTCAGACTCTTGACATCTATCAATTTTTTCATTAGTTGAGCTTAAAGTGCAGATAACATAGTATTTTAAAGTGATGGACTATTTGGCAACTAAACAAGATTCAATGTGACAAGATCCACAAATAGAAAAAAAATTATTGGTTCTGATGGTCCCCAGAAGCTGGTTTAAGCTACTCATACTATCAAGGCAAATTGTTGTCAATGCCAGCCAGAGAATAATCATGGCTAATATTTCTGGCATATGCAGTATCCCATGTTTTGTGTTCAATGGATTCTCCATATTCAAACATGTCTAATTTGCCTTATGGCTGCTTTGTTGAAACAATGAGTAGGTTAACAAATCAATCAGGAAAATTTGAAATAAGCAGTCTGATTGGTATATATTGCACATTGTATGCAGCCAGTAAAGATATGCTGTTGATAGCAGCAGATGGTACACTAGTATTGCAGACCCTTAATTCATAGGCTTTGGTATGCTTTTCAAGGATTGATCACAGCAATGTATGAGTCAGAACATCATCATCAAACATGTGCACAACTTTGGGGATAGTGCCATGCAGAACATCATCACATGGAGCATTGGCAGCCATGCTATGTTCAGCTTGCTTGAAAATCTGAACATAGAGCCTTTCTGAAAAATCTGAGTTTTTGGGCTTCTCATTATTGCCTCCACAAACATGAGATTCAGTTTAATCTGCAATACCACAAGGAATGAATCAAATTTGTACCTAACATGAGAAATATAAACTTCTTGTGAATTCAACCCTGCTGATGACAGGGTGAAATTGCAGGGTTTTTTCAATAATCTTCACCTCATGATTTTCTTGTAATCCCAATATGGGTAAAATCATGAGTTAATTTTTTCTACCAAAGATTTTACCAATTTTTAACCCACCATTTTACTCCCAATAACTTAAACCTTATTCAGCTCAAATCTACAGTTCTGACTGAGATTTTACATGACTCTCAACTAATTTTCTGTAATTTGGGCCTAAATCAATAGACCTATTCTAAATATTTTTTTCAGGAGGCATACAGGCTCTGGTTGAATGGTGGGGCAGGCATATATAATAATTGCTGGGCATAGCAGAATCTGGAAGTAAGGAAAATACAGTATCATATGCAAAAGAAGTTAGGTAAAAATCAACAGAAGAAGTTTAATTTTTAATTTCACCATGGTTTTTTGACCATGAGATAGGTCATTTGTGTTTTTTTTGCATTGGGCCTAGTCAATGTAATATCAACTGAGATGGAATTCAAAGGAGCAAAAAATTAGATTTTACCAGAATGTGATAATTTTATTTTTATGTCACAGGTATTAGTGGAGCTGGTTGACAAGGGTTTAGCAGATGCATGTGATAAGATATATATCAAGAAATGATATAACACTGCAGTACATGCAATTTAACAAGCAAGCTACAGTGAGATTAATAAAAGAAAGGTGATTTGAACAGGCAAGCCGTACTGCCATCCATAGGAGGAGAGTGATCTAGGCCGGGAATTCACTGCCTTGTATTGAACTCTGTACTGAACTCAGGAGTAAAGCATAAAATCATACATAAGTAAAGTTATCCAGGACAACAGGGCAGACCCATCTTGCCTGCCTTTGTGGTTACACCCTACACCCTCCCAGTGCATCACTATGCTCCTAAGCCTAAGGAATAAGTAAGGGTGGATGTTGGGCACATTAGACCATTATATCCATATATATTTCTAAGGCTTAGGACCATAGTGATGCAGCATCAAAAATACAGAATTTTTTATGGCATGATCATTTCATATTGTACTGTGGAAGCATGTTTTTATTAAAACTTTAGAAAGGTGACAGTAAAACTATTCAACTCATACATAATTTTGCATTTCCTTAAAATTATCACATTTGTTTAGTGTAACTTAGACAGAATTGTCATCAAATTCCATAAGTAAGCACAAATTGTAAGTTTGGAATGAATATTATGGCACAGTAGTTATAATGAGACATTCAAAAATTATGTCAGATAGAGAACCACCTTCTGCAACAGTTCTTTTCTAGAGATTATTTATACTAAACTATTGGAGGCAGCAAACTGATAATTTGAAATTAATAGAATCAGGTAAGCATACACAGCATACTGCTATACTTTTTCAGATTTATTTGGAAGCTACAATACCTACTGTGTTGAACATGTACATAGAGCTTAGATGTGTCAGGGGCAAATGACAAAATGAAAAATGAAGATTTTTGGGATTTTTTTATTAAATAAACTAACAATTTAAAAAACTACTTTTCCGTGCGTAAAACAAACGTGGCGCCATAATTGCTCGATAAAGGTATAACCAAATACCCAACGGGGAACTTTAGAAATTTTAAACTAACGAATTGCGAAAAATTAAGGCTAACCAAATACACTAAAATTTATTATTAGAAGATTGGTATTTATAGAAAACTGGTAATGTTAGGTTATGTGGAGGAGGTAGGTAAAATTAACCTAGGTTTCATTAAAGTTAAGGAAGAATAGGACATTAGGTCGGATATTTTCGTAAGATAGTTTGACTAGGTAGCTTTTGCTAAGATTAATAGATAACAGGCGCATAAGGGCCAAACCGCATTAGCTAAAGGCTAATGAATCAACCACATATGCTTTGGTATAGATTTGGTAGGTTTAGGATTAATGTTTTTACGAAATTTGGTCAAAGTTGGAATTTTTGGTTCGGGTGGTGCTAGGAACCAGTGACAGGATTACTAATTATGCAGAAAAAGAATAAAAATATAAAAACGATTAATTAAAACGAACTACAGTAAACTTTCTATAAAAATTATGCAAATTATACCAAAACTATTTTCTTCTTCACATTCCCCTGCTAAATTTGCGAATGTCCTTGTTCGTCAATTCCGTTTTCTCAAGTTGTATCCATGTTGTCGATTATCATCCTTTTGAACAAAGTCGGACTTCAAAGATAACCGAATTTCTTTGTCTTCTGTATCTGGTTGAGCTATCACTTGATCAAAATTGTTTTGATTTTCGTTGTGGCATCCAACAAATGGTCGAGAGCGATTGACGTGAATAGTTTCAACACCAGTTGAATTGTTAGGATTATTCAGAAAAAGATTGGGATATTCTATGTCAAGGATTTTGTAAGGACCTTGAAAGATAGGTTGTAACTTTTTAGCTTGGTTTTTCCTGATCATTTGTGACTCTTTCCAAACATAGTCACCAATTTTATAAGTCACATTGTTTTGGTTTTTATCATATGCTTGTTTATATTTTTCTTGTGCCTTTTGAATTTCATCTTGAATTATAGTGAGTGCTTGTGTGAAATGCTTTTTAACTTTCACTTGATAGTCATCAAGATCAACAAAGTAGACTGAGGGATTAAAATGTAAGACAGCATCAATTGGCAGTTTTGGTAAACGTCCGTAAACTAGCTGAAATGGTGAATGATTTGTCCTTGCATTAGCATGTATTTTCGTTGCAAAAACTGCATAAGATAAATGATGATCCCAATTAGCATGATTGCCATTTTGAATATACATACGGATCCGAGTGATCAACGTTTGATTGGCACGCTCCACCTCCCCATTGCCTATTGGGTGATACGCTGAAGTGTGGATTTTTCGAGTATTAAACAGGCTAGTGATTTCTGTCATGAGCTTTGACGTAAAATCTGTCCCTTGATCTGATTGCAAAATGCTTGGAGCTCCATGACGACAAACTATATGATTGACAAAGAGTTGTGCTATGGTATTAGCTGTAATGTCGGGTGTGGCGAAAGCCTCAATATATTTGGTGAAGTAATCGATAAATACAACTATAAATCGATTTCCCTTTTCAGTTAAGGGCAGGGGACCCATGCAATCTACAGCAACTCTTTCAAAAGGTCCATCGATTGGAATTGGTTTTAGAGAAGCTTTGATTTTTCGACGCATTGGTTTATTTTTCTGACAAACTGTGCAGGTTTTACAGTAATTCGTTACGTCTTTCGTTAGGGTTTGCCAAAAATATCTTTTTTCAATGAACTGTATAGTCTTTCTTGAGTCAAAATGTCCCGCTAATTCATCATCATGATGAGTTTGTATAACCAAGTTAATCAATGCTTGAGGGACCACAATTTTTCCAATGTCATTTTCATTTTTGTATAGGATACCATTTTTAAGGAGATAGTTAGGAAAACTTTCACATTCTTCATTGTCACTAAGTGACGTGATTATTTGATTCAAAAACTGATCATCTCTTTGCAATTTCTTTAAATTGATTTGTTCATCAGAAATAGAGTTGACATTTGGTTCATGTTTTGATTCTTGTGGGCGTGCAATGGCATCCGTTTCCATATCAAACACTGGTTTAGCAGCAGAATCGGGTAATCTTGATAAAGTGTCAGCATTGGCATTCGTGTGACCTTTTCTTGGTTGAATGTTCAATTTTATGCCGGCTAAGGCAAGTCCCCAGCGAACCATGCGTCCATTGGGGTTGGATTTTTCCAATACAGCTTTCACGGCTGTGTGATCAGTTTGGATCACGACTTCCTGTTGATAAAGATAAGGTCGGAAATATTTTACAAACTCTACAACTGCTAACGTTTCGAGTTCAGTGATAGGATAATTTTTTTCTGCTGATTTTAAGGTTCTACTTGCAAATGCGACAGGGTGTTCTTTACCGTCACAATCAATTTGCGTAAGAACTGCGCCTATGCCATCCAAAGAGGCATCTGTCTGCAAAATGAAAGGTTTGGAAAAATCGGGATGCTTCAAAATCGGAGGGTTTATCAGTCTATTTTTCAGATATTCAAAAACTGTATTTTGTCTTTCCCCCCAAACAAACTTAGCATTTTTTTTCAGCAATTCGGTTAATGGTTGACATAGCTGGGCGCAGCTTGGTATAAATTTTCGATAATATGAAATTAGGCCTAAAAATGATTTCAGCATTTTGACTGTTTTTGGTGCGGTAATTGCTTTTACAGCTTGAATTTTTGTATCGTCTGGACTAATACCCTGGGCTGATATTGTGTACCCAAGATATTTTACTTCCTGAAAACTGAATT